>JBBPFJ010000022.1:310000-364740 GCA_037975025.1 Excoecaria agallocha | reverse complement strand
TTTTCCAATGCCTTGAAGTGGCCCTCGTAGGTAGCTGACTTGATCATCATATCATCCACATTCACTTCCATCTCTTTGTAGATTATGTCATATAAGATCCTACTTGGCATCCTTTAGTAGGTGGCACCAACATTTTAGTCCAAAAGGCATAACCCAATTGGTGTAAATACCTTATTCAATGATGAAAGTCATCTTGATCCTATCCATAATTTTGTTTAGAATTTGGTCATACCTTGCATACCCATCCATAAAGCTATACATGGCATAAGTAGTTACATTATACACCAGGACATCTATGTAAGGCAAGGGGAAATCATCCTTAGGGCAAGCTTTGTTCAAATCTTTATAGTCCACATAGCCTCTAACCCTTCCACCCTTCTTCACTACAGGGACTATATTCGCTAACCATGTTAGGCATTGAATCTCTACTAAGAACTTGGCCTTTATTTATCTCTTCACTTCATCTTTAATCTTTTTAGCCCACTTTGGCCTAAGTCTCCTAAGCTTTTGCTTGAATGGTTTATATCTTGGATAAGTTAGGATGGCATGTTTAACTATCTCTTGATCAATTCCTAGCATGTCGTTGTAGGTCTAGGCAAAGACTCTTTCATATTTTTTCAGTATTCTCCCAAATGTTTTCTCTCTTCGGGTGTTATATCTGATGCTAATAAGATTTCTTTTGGGTTTTCCTTTGTCTTGAGATGAAATGAACATGTGTTTATTGAGTTAATATCGAATAGGAATGTTTCATGATCATGATTATGCATATTGAAATTATGCATATTGAAATACAAAGAAACATCACACACGTAAGAGAAATTGTTCATCTTATTAATATAATTAAAATGAAAACATTTGTCTTCATTAAAAAAGTTCTAAAACACAAACAGTGTCAATAAAAGTATCATCTTCTTCAATCTTTGTAGCAACAGATGCCTTTCTAGCTTTTAGGTTTGGCTTGGCTGGAGCTTTAGCTTCCATTTTCTCTTTGCCCTTTTTCTAAATAGCAAACAATTTTTTAGTCATGATATCCTTAAGTACCTGCTTGTCCCATGCTAAGTGATATAGATGGATCTTTTTACCCCCAAAACCTTTGACTGGCTTGATAATTCCTTGTTCCTTATCAAAGACATTATTAAACAACTCAAAATTAGGCACTACCTTGTCTCCCACCAATAGAGGTTCATTCTTTCCATAATAAAGGTAGACCCCTAAGGCTGGCACAAAACTCTTGAAAATGTGAGAGATGTCATTCGCTACTTTCTTTCCTTTATACTTCAGACCTAAACTAGTGTAACTTAATCCATTGTTTCCTTCTTCCCTTTGTTGATATTAACATCCTGAGGCCCCTGAGAATTCTTAACCAGACCAGCTCCAAGCAAGAAGTGTATCTTCTTTAGCATGTTAATCACTTGTGGGCTATCAGTAAAATTGTCTTTATCTTCCCCACCACCAATCATAGCATATGGAATCCACAGAAAGGCTGTTTGGCTATTTATCACACAGATACCTAACTCTTTCTTGCAGCTTTGATGGTGACCACCTAACCATCATGAGGTATCTTGATCATTTGGTGTAGCATAAAGGACACTCCTCCTAACTTGTGGAACCATGGTCTTCTAAGTTGCACAAAAAAGTTGGCAGGAATAGGCAACACCATGAACTTAGCCTTGGTTTCTACTAGCCCCATCTTTACTACAACTTTGAAGGTCCCAATAGGTTACCTCTTTGAATTATCATAAGCAGAGATGGTCAAGTCTCAGCATACTTTCATCCAGCCCAAAATGGCACATATTAATAGAGGACCCATCATCTACCATCACATATGTTATGTGCTTACCATTCACCTGAGCTTTAATGTAAAGAGGGCGATTATGGTTTCTACCTTCAATAGGCAAATTGGCATCAGAATACATAACACTTTCTCCTATTCCTCCCTTAACTAAATTAAGCAATTCAAATGGTGAAATGGTAGTAGCAATAGGGGATTCACACAAGGCCTCTACCAACTTCTACTTGTGTGATGGAGATTGTCTCCATAAATCCCAAATAGAAATCTAGGCCTGTGTCTTCTTTAACTACTTTATGATCTCATTATCCTTAATCTCTTTCTCTATAAGCACTACAGCTGGGGTTGGCTATTTCTCAACTTTAGGCACCACCCTTCCACTTCGGGTGATTACTTTTACCTTCTTCTCTTCCTTTACCTCTTCCTCAGTTTCACTGGATGAATTATAGATATCAACGAACACCATTGCCCTTTCATCCTTACTCTCATTGGGGAAATCACAATAATTAATCATAGAAACTAGTCAATTTTCTTCACTTCGCTTGTTAATTTTAGGCTAAAAAGTAACGACCATTTACTCATTCCCATACAACTCTCTCATCACATACCATTCAGGTAAGCTAGACCAAATTATGAACACTGGCATTTGTATGACTTTATACCCTCCCTTTTTTTCTCTCTCTTTTTAGGACCTGAAATTTATTTGCTATCTATTAGATCTTACATCTTATTCCTTAAAGTGCAATGGTGATTAGTGAGATGCCCTATATGTTAGTGGTAGGAACAGTATTGATCCTCTCTATGATGGATCATCCTTTGACTTTGGCAGGTTTTGACGGTAATGGCTGCAGCTTCCCTTCCTGACTTAGCCATTTTAGTACCTAAGACAAAGACTTACTAATGTCTTTGATTGGCTTCTACAACAAACACTTCAGCTATCTTCCCACTTTTGTTCGCTATATTACTACTTCAAACTATCTTGTTATAGTTAAAATTTCTCCTCGCACCCTCATGATTGGCCCTCCTAGCTAAGTACTTACCTTCACCCTCTCTAGTTATATCTTTTAAGGACTCTCAATCCTTTAGCCTTTTTATTTTTAGGCCATCTCTCTAGTAGGGGCTTGCATTTTGAATAAAAAGCCTAATCTATTCGGTTGTATTAGGATTCCTTCTCATCTCCATCACTCGATTCCTCTACCTAGTGAGATACTCACGAAAGGACTTGTCAGGCTTTTATTGAAGTAGTTCGAGGTCTTTTAAAGTGACCTCTATCCTTGTGCTACAGTTATACTGCTTGAGGAACACTTCAATTAGCAAGTCCAAATCCTTTTTAATGCCTCTATCTAACCCATAATACCAGTCTATCACTGAGCCAATTAAGCTCAAATAAAAATACTCCACCTTTTGTTTCTTGGTCAAGATGGTCCCTTTCATTATCAAAGTGTATTCCTTCACATTTGTAGAAGGGTCAAAAGTACCATTAAATCTAGGCAAATTCGTCATCTTTACCCTTTGAGTGAGTGGCTCATCCCCATCCAAATCCATATCCTTAGGGTTTATCCCTCTTTTTATTGTCTCAATCTTCTGTTCTATCTTCTTAAAGGCTATGTCCTTAGTGTTAAGGCCTTTATTCATCATCACTACCATATGATGCTCTTCCTCTTCTTCCTTTTCTTTGATGTAGTCATTCTCTGGCTCATGCCTCCTTTCTCTCCTTATTGATCTCAAGGTATGATAGCATCAGTTGTAGTAGAATCCCCAATATGTGTTGGCTCCACTATCCTGCAAGCGGGTGCTACAGGCCGTGTTCTAGTATTTAATGCTGAGAAGCCACCAGACCACTAATCATGGCCATTATCCTGACTTTGAACTCTTAGAACCTCATATCTAACCTTCGATCAAGTTTATCTCGTGTCATTGAAGGCCACAAAATAGAAGTTGCTAACCTTTCCCTTAAGGATGTGAGTCTTGTTTCCTCATCCACAACTCTCCTAGTCTCATTTAGCTATTCATCATCCATTTTTGGTCTCGTTTCTTGAATGCTTCTCAAAAACTAGCTTGAACCCAACTTTAAACTAATATTAGACCCCAATTCTAAACTTGATTCTTACCTTAACCTTAGTAGATCAGTCATAGATCTCTAAAAAAGGCCACCGTTTAACCGTCTAGACCACTTGAATAAATCTATGATGGCTACATAAATTAAATGATTGGAATGATGCATGATAATTGATGTATGAGTATAATATGTATGTAACACCCTAAAATTTCATGTATCATACACAGTGTGCTTTAGAGCATGCACAATAATCCTAGGATAGTTATCAGAGTTATTACATTGGTATAATATAGAGAAAACCATAGAAACTTAAAGGTTAAATTTGCTCACCCTTAATCGATCATGCGATGGGTGACCAGTCTAGAAAGTGGAGTTAAGTATTTAGCAAGATAATATTATTTAAATTGAGTCTAGTGGTATAATTTGAGGAGAAATTGAGTTCAAATAGGCCCCCAAATTAAGTAGAGAAGTACTTTCTCAGTTATTATAAAAAGGATTAACCAGAAGTTTGACCGGGCTCTGAAACATTATACAGAGCTCTAAAAATTTTTCCAATTGTATAGATCCATTATAAATAATATAAATAAGCTATTGGAAGTGAAAAATAAAATTTCTAATAGTTTCAGAATTTTAGATTTCAGACTAGTTAAATTTGCCTTCAGGGATAAAAGTATGTCAAAACGACATCATAATAAGCTAAAATTTTAAAAACATGCTCCTACATATTCTAGTGCATTCAAAGAAAAATTTTAGGACATTTTTACTTCGGGATCAAAAGTTCATTTTTTAAGGTGAAAAATCGAGATCGGCTTAGAGGAGGGTCAAAGCTGAGAATTTGACCATATGGAGACATGGGAGCTATTATTATAAGGTTATAATTAGGTCTTTAAAAGATCTGATTAGTTAGATAAGGGAAAGTGCTTGAAGTGGTGACAAGTGGCATAACTAAAGGCCATTAGAATTGATAGTTAGCAAATAAATCTAGGCCCATCCTTTTGTACACTTGAAGACACCGTATAATAGCCCTTAAAATCTAAAAACAACACCAGAATGTCTGCAAATACCCCCTCTTCTATAGCAAAATCCAAACCAGCCTTTCCCTTTCTTTTTTTCCACCATTTTTACTTGATCAAGCTTTCCCAAAATTTAACCTCATGCTCATAATTTCCTACTCTTTAAACTAGGAAAGTTATTGCATCAAAGATAGCCAAGAAATCAAAGAGAGAAGGTAAGAGAAAAATAAACTAATTTAGTGAATTCATGAGTTCTTAGTGGAATTAATTGGGGATTTTTACATAGGCATTTAAGGAATGATTAGGAAAATTATTTAGTAGCTTTTATTTTATTTAAATCACATCATAAACTCATGAAATTCCTCCTTCTAATTTTGGCCTAAAGAAGAACTATAAGAGAAAGAGAAGAACAAGGAGTTAAAGGGCAAGGAGAAGGAGGAGTAGGTGTTTTTCAAGCTACCTAGCAGTTAGTGGATATAAATTAAATTAAATTTCATCATTTTCATTTGAATTATTGCAAAAATTACATTATATAACTTTGCATAATTGAGTAAATTAGTGAAATAAATTAATATAACTTGATAAAATAATGAATTAGACTAATATAAACTTAAATTAGCAAAGAAAACAACTTAAATGGAGTAATTTATAAAGAGGCCGAATGGTATACCTTAGGTAAACCTAAGTGAGAATTATGTTTATTAAGGTATTTAAGTGTATTTATACATTATAATACATAAGGGAGATAATAGGTGTGATGAAAATGAAAATTATTAAGTGTACACAATAATGGCTTAATATACATAATGATGGAAATATAGTAACTTTAATGATTTTAATGTAAATCAAGTGTATATGAGTATAATGATGCTTGAAATGAATATACAGATATGAATGATTTGTAATTGGGGGAGAAAACATAATGTAGGTGCAACTTTATGAAGTGGTCGAATGGTATGTGGTAGAATAATGACATGGCTGTTGGAATTTAACGGTTACATGCATCACATACATGAGCGGAATTTTAAAATTTTTTAACCATTAGATCTGATCTTGCCATGAATACACAATATAACTATATGAGAATAAGAAAAATCACCTTTGATTTTTGTTGAACAGTTGATTTTACTTCGCACCGGGTTGTCGCAAACCACAGTGTCCAAAATCGAACACCTCCAATGAGTAATCCACACTAGAGAGGGGTAAATTGAACCAACAAATTGGTGTTCAACTAGGGCTGGCCGAAATTCCCAAGAGCTAGCTTGGGAAGTGGCGCAAAAGGGAGAGAGTTTTTAGAGAAATGACTTTCCTTTTGTTTTAATCACTTAACCCTAATTCTCATTAGTTGGCCTTTTATAGTTAGGTTAAAATTCCAACTCTTTAATGAGATTGGGCTCTTTAAAATTGCTGGAGAATTATTAATTGGGCCTCTGGAATTAATGATAATCATTTGGGCTTAATTAAATCCAAATTAAATCTTTTCATAAAAGACCATGCACAAAATCCACAAACTAGGCCCTTTGTGCATCTAATTGGATTTAAATACCCAAATGGATTCCAAATCCAACCAAATTAAATATGTGAGTTCCATAACACTTATGTAACATATATAAATTAATTTGGTCCAAGAAAAAGCCCTCCAAGCCCTTCTGTTTGGAGTTGGCGTGTAGCCCTCTTCTGGAGGGCTTCCTCCAGCTTCTTCATTCTTTTGGCCCTTTATAATTTCTCCAATGGTCCTATTAATTATTATATCAGTCCTATAACACTTATAGTAGTCTTATAACACTTATAAGACAATAATAATTAATCATGAAATACATTATTTCATTTAGGTCCAATTTACAGAACATTTCTCAAAAGTTCCGCGGACAATTTTATTTGATCATAATTAATTAAACTCTTTAATTAATTATTATCATATTCTCCTCTCTACCTTTATAATAATATCAAATATTATTATCCTTGTCATTTTACCATTTTACCCTTTTCTCTATATGTGTGTGACCTATTGGGTTCCTGTCCATGTTGGCAGTATAATATGTAATTGTGAGTTCTATTCAAAACTCACATGATTTAAACTCCTTTAAATCATTTTATCAATCTCTATTGATATTTTGATACATCATTATACAAGTCATGATTGGCCTCTAGCTAGGCATCATGACTACCCAAATGTCAGGAAAGTCATGTGGTTTGACTGTACCCTTCCATAGAAACAGTTACCGTGCAATTACTCCTTTCACCACTCTTATCTCAATTAGATTCTGAGTATGGATTTCTGTCAACTCACATAAATCTAATTATGTATGTTCTATTAATTTAACCATTGTTCCTAAAATGCCCTTCATGGATCTCCATCCATCTCGGCATATTACTCTGGCCAGAGATTCACTGAACAAGGTAATTATAGAATCATGTGAGATAACTTCCCTTGTTAAATCTAGGATGGTGAATCCTTTATCAATCACTCAACTATCTTCAAGTAGGTCATGATATACCCAATCTCCTAACTATGTTCACTCCCAGTTGGAAGTAATCAGTTATGGAGTCAAAGTATACCACTTGCTACTTAAGATAACTTTGGTGATCTCAAGTCTAAGGATACTTGCACAACCGCTATGAAGAGATTCCTCACTGACATAGATTTAATATCCATATGAGGATTCTCTTTGCAGGTCTCCAATGAACTTGTTCCTCTAACAAGCATCCACATGTTAGCATTGATTATCATCCATAATCACAATTATGAGAACCATTGCTTGAACCATTCAAGAAGCATAACATGTGCTAGTCTGTCCGAATTAACAATGTCCTATCTTGTTAATTCTATGACTAGGGATATTTAGATATTAACACATTTGCATGCGATAGACATCTCACATCATGAACACTTTTATGATTGCCTTTGCACTGTGTTTATAATATCTAGGACTTCATTTATTAATTTAAGATTTACAAACTCATGTATTCAAACACAGCATTAATAAATGAATGATGCCTTTTATTAAGAATATAAATTTCATACATATGAAAAACATCCCTATTACATGGGCTCTAGGGCATACTCTCTAACAATCTCCCACTTGCACTAGAGCCAATCACTCATATGTCTCAGACCCATGCTATTTATATGGTGATCATGCTTTATCTGGGAAAGTGCTTTAGTGAGGGGATCCGCCACATTGTCATCTGTGGGAACCCTTTCTATTTTCACATCATTTCTAGCTACTATTTCCCTTATGAGATGGTAGCGTCTGAGAACATGCTTGGATCGCTGATGAGACCGTGGTTCCTTTGCTTGCGCAATGGCTCCATTGTTGTCACAATATAAAGGAATCGGATCAACAATGCTAGGCACCACTCCTAGTTTGGTTATGAACTTTTTGATCCAGACTGCTTCTTTGGCTGCTTCTGAAGCAACAATGTACTCAGCTTCTGTCGTGGAATCAGCAGTTGTTTCTTGTTTGGAACTTTTCCAACTAACTGCTCCTCCTCCCATTATGAACACATAACCAGATTGTGATTTACAATCATCTTTGTCAGATTGGAAGCTGGCATCTGTATACCCGTTTACTTCCAAACTGCCCTCTCCATATACCAAGAATACATCCTTAGTCCTTCTCAAGTACTTAAGAATATTCTTGACAGCTGCCCAATGTTCCTCTCCAAAATTAGATTGGAATCTGCTTGTGACACTCAAAGCAAATGCTACATCTGGACGTGTACATAACATAGCATACATGATAGAACCAATTGCAGATGCATATGGTATTCTATTCATGCTCTCTCTATCCTCCAGTGTCTGTGGACACATAGACTTAGAAAGGTGTTTCCCATACACCATGGGTATAAACCCTTTCTTAGAGAGATCCATATTGAACCTCTTCAATACTTTATCTATATATGTACTTTGAGAAAGACCTAGCAACCTATTGGATCTATCTCTATAGATCCTTATTCCCAGAATATAGGATGCTTCTCCAAGGTCTTTCATGGAGAATTGCTTGGATAACCATATTTTAACAGATTGGAGAAGAGAAATGTCATTTCCCATGATCAATATGTCATCTACATATAGAACTAGGAAGACAATTGCACTCCCACTGACCCTTTTATACACACAAGGTTCATCTTCATTCTGTGAGAAACCAAACTCTTTGATTGTCTCATTGAATCGTATGTTCCAACTCCTAGAGGCTTGCTTCAATCCATAAATGGATCTTTGAAGCTTGCATACCTTTTCGCCATTTCCTGATGTGAATCCATCTGGTTGTGTCATATACACATCCTCGGTAAGATTTCCATTAAGGAAAGCTGTCTTCACATCCATCTGCCAAATCTCATAATCATAATGAGCTGCAATGGCTAAAAGTATTCTTATAGACTTAAGCATCGCTACAGGAGAAAAAGTTTCGTCATAGTCAATACCTTCTTTTTGACGATAACCTTTTGCTACTAAGCGAGCTTTATAGGTAACTATATTACCTTCCATGTCAGTCTTCTTTTTGAAGACCCATTTGCACCCTATGGGTTTTATCCCTTCAGGTGGTTGAGTTAAAGTCCATACTTTATTCTCATACATGGAGTCCATTTCGGACTGCATAGCCTTAAGCCATAAATCACGTTCTGAACTGTTCAAAACTTCTTGATAGCTTGTAGGCTCATTGTCCTCTACTACAGTTATGCCTCTATCCGAATCAATGTGAAATCCATATCTCACAGGGATAGAACGCATCCTAGTAGATCTTCTAGGATTTTGTGTATAATCAGGTTCAACTGTGATTTCATCATTATGAAATTTAGTTTCAGGTTCAATCGATTGATCATCTTCTATTTGTGGGTCTTGAACTTCACCAAGCTCAATTTTACTCCCACTGTCCTCTCGTAGGAGAAATTCTCTTTCTAAGAAGACAGCATGCCTTGAAACAAACACCTTTTGTTCTAAGGGATGATAGAAATAATATCCAAACGTTTCTTTTGGATATCCCACAAATAAACATTTGTCAGACTTAACATCCAGTTTGTCTGACATTGTCCTCTTCACATAAGCAGGACAACCCCATACTTTCATATGAGAAAGCGTGGGTTTCTTGTTATTCCACATCTCATATGGAGTAACATCAACCGATTTACTAGGAACTCTATTTAACACATAAACAGCAGTTTCTAGTGCATACCCCCAAAAAGACTTAGGCAAGTCCGCTCGGCTCATCATTGATCGAACCATATCTAATAGTGTTCGATTCCTCCTTTCGGATACACCATTGTGTTGTGGTGTATATGGAGGAGTCCATTGAGATAAAATCCCATTATCTCTAAGATAATCCTGAAACTCTTGACTTAAGTATTCTCCACCTTGATCTGATCTAAGTATTTTAATACTTTTGCCAAGTTGTTTCTCTACTTCATTTCTGAATTCTTTGAACTTTTCAAATGCTTCAGACTTATATTTCATTAGATAGATGTATCCAAACCTGGAATAATCATCTATGAAAGTAATGAAGTAGGAGTAACCTCCTCTAGCATGTGTAGTCATTGGACCACATACATCCGAATGTATTAAGTCCAAAACCATTTTAGCTCGTTCTTCTTTACCAATAAAGGGAGCTTTTGTCATTTTTCCCAATAAACAAGATTTGCATGTATCAAATGATTCATAATCAAATGATCCCAAATCACCTGACTTGTGCAATTTGGTCATGCGTTTTTCATTTATGTGGCCTAAACGACAATGCCATAAGTATGAGGTATTTAGATTATCATGTTTCATTCTCTTGGTATCCACATTATGTACTTCTTTAATTAAATCAAGAACAAATATACCATTCTCAATGATAGCTTTTGCATAAAATATATTGTTCTTAAAAATGTAACAACATTTGTCCTTTAAAGAAATATCATAATCGTTCATTAAACAACTGAAAGAAATAATACTCTTGGACAAAGCTGGAACATAATAACAATTATTTAATTCCAGTACTAATGCACTCGGAAGAGGCAAATGATAAGTCCCCACAACAGTTGTAGAGATGTTTTGTCCAGTAGCTGACTGCAAACAAATCTCTGCCTTTCCAACTCTTCTAAAGCTTCTAAGCCCCTGTAGATCATTACATAAATGAGATCCACATCCGGTATCTAATACCCAAGATTGTTTTGAAGCAATAGAATAAGTATTAATTTCAATTATATGAATACCTGAAGTAGATGCAACAGCTTGCTTCTTCTCCTTAAGAGAATCTAGATAGGCCTTGCAGTTACGCTTCCAATGACCATCCTTTCCACAATGGAAGCAAGTTCCTTTGGGATTCTCTTTCTTGGCAACCTTCTTCTTGGAGATCCCACCATTCTTTGGCCGCGCCTTGGTTATCTTCTTCTTCTTCTGCTTCTTGCCTTTAGCAGAAGTGACAACCATGACACTTTTTGGATCTTTCTTAAATGATCCATCAGCTGTCTTGAGCATGTTGATTAACTCAGGAATGGATACTTGGATCTTGTTCATGTTGAAGTTAAGCACAAAAGGTGCATAACTTGGAGCCAACGAGTACAAGATTAAATCTATGTATAGATCATTATCCATAACATAGCCAAGTCTACTCAAATGCTCAATATACCCATACATCTTCAATGCATGAGCAGCAGCTGAAGTGCCTTCCACCATTTTGCAACTAAATAGAGCTCGAGCAATCTCATATTGCTCAGTTCTAGCCTGAGAAGAATAAAGCTCCTCTAGATGCAAAACGATGGTTTTAGCATCCATCATTTCATGTTGCTTCTGAAGCTCCGAGGACATAGCACCCAACATCAAACATGCTGCTGCTTCACTATCCTCCATGTATTTTCGATAAATGCCTTTGATCTCATCAATGGCATCATCTGATGGAAGTGGTGGTGGATCTTTATCCAAGACATAATGGATCTTTTCAGCCCTGAGAACAATTCTCACTTGCCTGATCCAGTCAGAATAGTTGTTGCCAACCAGCTTGTTATCCAAGATTGATCGTATATTAATGTTTGATGTGCTCATGATGATGACCTAGATGTGAAAAAGAAAAGATATGAGAGTATTTTCATATATATGTATGGATTAATAAGGTCTTTAATTAATCCATTTACTCCCATTATTTTATTGCGAACTAATAGCCCTCACTATTTAATCCGAGAAAACCCGATGGTTTTCTTAGTGGGCCAATATCCAATCCTTGATATGTAATTTGACATTGACTGTGGTCAACAAGCCAAATTCCATACCCTTGAAAGGTAGGTATCTCTATACCAATTGTGTCTCTACACAACTATTGGATCATTAGGTTATCAACTCTTGATGCATGCATATCATATATGCATTCCCTAATCTTGCCTCTAGAACCATTAGCCTTGACTGTGGTCAACAAACTAATGGGCTAGCTAAGATGACCCATTTAATTAGATTTGAACATATTCGATATAATGTGAGCTTGACTGTGGTCAACAACCCATACTATAAAGAACTCTGGTTCTCCTCAAATTAATGGAAGGCTTATATACCTTAGTATTTGTTTGAGGGTTTTAGTTAATTAAGTCTCATCATACATGGTTGGCATACATTGGTATGCATCCTATATCTATCACATAAATACAAGCATACAAATATGGTATAGTTATGGACTTCACTACATTGATTTCCCCGAGCCAAGAGGGAAATCAAAAGGTCATACCTAGGTAGTATGCATGATTCAAACAAGAAAATAATTACATTATCTTCAAGCTTGTTGGATCTCCATCCGGCCCATCTTGCTCCTTGATATTTGTCTCCATTTCTATTTCTAATTCTAATCTAAGTAATCTAATTACATATTACAATTTGAAATGAAATACAAACCAAAAACAAGTGGCCGGGACATGAAAGTCCTCATTGGACCATAACATGCATTATGCTCAATCACATTGGGCTTTGTCCATAACTAACCATCATGCCAATCATTCACCCTTATATGCCTCTCTAATGCATAAAGAAATGGATTACTAACTTTGTTTCAACTTTTGAAACTATATTTTGAGTTATTTTAATGATGTGATCAAATTAGGAAACTTTTTCCATTTTGGAAACTTTCATTTTAGGAAACCTTTTTGCATGAATGTGTTCTTGTCTTAATAATCAATCAAATTGATTATTAATTAATTATAAATTGATTATTTAATTAATTAATCATATTAAATAATTAAAAGAATCAATTTTGGGCTTAAATAAGTGTAGGCCGAAACCCACAGAAGAAAAATCCTAAGTGTGTTCACACACTAACCAGTTTTGTGTCATTTGGACCATTTGGGCCTTTTGGAATGAGCCAAGCCCACTCCAGCCCTTAAAACCCATTAATAAACTTAATTAATGTTTATAATAGTTAATTTAAATCAGCTCCTTGGGCCTACCAAGTCATTTACTAATTTAAACCAAGTCCGTAAACATAATTAAGCCCATTAAGTGGTTTTAATGAATTAAAATTAATCAAATTAATTTAAGGCCCATTTTAATTAATCCAATTAATTAAAAACACTTTAATATATCATATATATCATATTTAGAAGATCAAAAGTCGTTCTAACCAAGAACACATCAAGAACACACGAAGAACACCAATTTATCGAACTTTTCGACAAAACTAGTTTTCATGCAAAAGTTGTTCGATTTTAATTCCGTTCGATCCTACGGCTTAATAATACATATTAAACACATAAAATATCATCTAAATGATTTTTAAATGGATCCATAAGAAATTAAATTAGAACAGCCCCTACATTACATAGGGTTTCACGCCAAACCCTAATGGGTTTCACGCCAAACCCAAATCAAAATGCATCAAAAAATTCGTTTTTGTTTCCACCAAATTTATTTGATCACACATATAACCAGAAATCAATATTTCTCATTCATGAACAATCAAATCTAATATTTTAAAGTTCATGAAATAAATAACTCAAAACAAAACAAAACTTATTCCGCAAAAAAATATAGAATTGTATATCCATGGCAAAACCGAGGCTCTGATACCATGTTGGAATTTAACGGTTACATGCATCACATACATGAGCGGAATTTTAAAATTTTTTAACCATTAGATCTGATCTTGCCATGAATACACAATATAACTATATGAGAATAAGAAAAATCACCTTTGATTTTTGTTGAACAGTTGATTTTACTTCGCACCGGGTTGTCGCAAACCACAGTGTCCAAAATCGAACACCTCCAATGAGTAATCCACACTAGAGAGGGGTAAATTGAACCAATAAATTGGTGTTCAACTAGGGCTGGCCGAAATTCCCAAGAGCTAGCTTGGGAAGTGGCGCAAAAGGGAGAGAGTTTTTAGAGAAAGGACTTTCCTTTTGTTTTAATCACTTAACCCTAATTCTCATTAGTTGGCCTTTTATAGTTAGGTTAAAATTCCAACTCCTTAATGAGATTGGGCTCTTTAAAATTGCTGGAGAATTATTAATTGGGCCTCTGAATTAATTATAATCATTTGGGCTTAATTAAATCCAAATTAAATCTTTTCATAAAAGACCATGCACAAAATCCACAAACTAGGCCCTTTGTGCATCTAATTGGATTTAAATACCCAAATGGATTCCAAATCCAACCAAATTAAATATGTGAGTTCCATAACACTTATGTAACATATATAAATTAATTTGGTCCAAGAAAAAGCCCTCCAAGCCCTTCTGTTTGGAGTTGGCGTGTAGCCCTCTTCTGGAGGGCTTCCTCCAGCTTCTTCATTCTTTTGGCCCTTTATAATTTCTCCAATGGTCCTATTAATTATTATATCAGTCCTATAACACTTATAGTAGTCTTATAACACTTATAAGACAATAATAATTAATCATGAAATACATTATTTCATTTAGGTCCAATTTACAGAACATTTCTCAAAAGTTTCGCGGACAATTTTATTTGATCATAATTAATTAAACTCTTTAATTAATTACTATCATATTCTCCTCTCTACCTTTATAATAATATCAAATATTATTATCCTTGTCATTTTACCATTTTACCCTTTTCTTTATATGTGTGTGACCTATTGGGTTCCTGTCCATGTTGGCAGTATAATATGTAATTGTGAGTTCTATTCAAAACTCACATGATTTAAACTCCTTTAAATCATTTTATCAATCTCTATTGATATTTTGATACATCATTATACAAGTCATGATTGGCCTCTAGCTAGGCATCATGACTACCCAAATGTCAGGAAAGTCATGTGGTTTGACTGTACCCTTCCATAGAAACAGTTACCGTGCAATTACTCCTTTCACCACTCTTATCTCAATTAGATTCTGAGTATGGATTTCTGTCAACTCACATAAATCTAATTATGTATGTTCTATTAATTTAACCATTGTTCCTAAAATGCCCTTCATGGATCTCCATCCATCTCGGCATATTACTCTGGCCAGAAATTCACTGAACAAGGTAATTATAGAATCATGTGAGATAACTTCCCTTGTTAAATCTAGGATGGTGAATCCTTTATCAATCACTCAACTATCTTCAAGTAGGTCATGATATACCCAATCTCCTAACTATGTTCACTCCCAGTTGGAAGTAATCAGTTATGGAGTCAAAGTATACCACTTGCTACTTAAGATAACTTTGGTGATCTCAAGTCTAAGGATACTTGCACAACCGCTATGAAGAGATTCCTCACTGACATAGATTTAATATCCATATGAGGATTCTCTTTGCAGGTCTCCAATGAACTTGTTCCTCTAACAAGCATCCACATGTTAGCATTGATTATCATCCATAATCACAATTATGAGAACCATTGCTTGAACCATTCAAGAAGCATAACATGTGCTAGTCTGTCCGAATTAACAATGTCCTATCTTGTTAATTCTATGACTAGGGATATTTAGATATTAACACATTTGCATGCGATAGACATCTCACATCATGAACACTTTCATGATTGCCTTTGCACTGTGTTTATAATATCTAGGACTTCATTTATTAATTTAAGATTTACAAACTCATGTATTCAAACACAGCATTAATAAATGAATGATGCCTTTTATTAAGAATATAAATTTCATACATATGAAAAACATCCCTATTACATGGGCTCTAGGGCATACTCTCTAACAATGGCTTAGTTAGTTCCTTGTGATATTATACCTAAAAATGAGAAATATGTTAATAGCAAGTGTGATTGAGTGTAAATTAAGTCAAAAGAATAATGACAAATCCAAATAAGTATGAATAATGATGTGAAATATGATGTGATATAAAAAGACTATTGCCCTTAGCAAACAGTGGATAATCCAACACCCTAAGATGAAATGGCTAGCCATAGGGGCTAACATACCACGGTGTAAAATGAGATTTGATGAGTATCTATACTAAAATTGGTCTTACGGGCATAGTATATGGTATACTGGAGAATTTGGTATGGTACCCGATGTTGTATGTGCATTTACATTTAGACATAGACATACTGAAGAGTTTGGCTATCGTGACTATGTCATGCGGTCCCTCTAGTACATCGAGATTGTTGGAGTCCTCATCCCATTTATCCGGTTTGAGGATTTTCACTGGTTATTGCTAGTGGCAAAATTGTAATTTTGTAAGTAAATGGAAGAAAACGATAATTATAAAGTAAATGATATTAAAGATGAAAAAAATAATAAAAAAGATGAAAAATGGGAGTAAACAGGTTAAATGGTAAATTGGCTTTGAAAATGTGATTAAAGGAGTTAAATTAATGAAATAGATAAAAAAAGGGCAAAATTGTAAATAAGGAAAAGTTTAGGGACTAAAACGTAATTTGCCACCTTATAAGCTAATAGGGGGACTAAAATTTAAATTTACCATCTAAAGTGAAATAAAGGCCAAAGGTAAGAAAAGGGTGAAAATTTTGAGTTAAATAAAATAAAAGGTGGCAAAAAGAAAAATTTAAGGACTAAATGGTAATTTTCCAAACGTAGGAAATTATATAAATTTAAATGAAGAAATTAAATAAAAGAAAATTTTAATAGTAATTTAACACATTAAGTAAACAAATTTTTTAAGGTTATTAAGTAAAATAAATATTAAGGGCAAAATGGTAATTTTGCTTAAATTCATGTTAGATTAAATTTTGTGTAGTTGTATCCACCACTAATCAACAAAATTGCTTAACGCCTGGTTTATTTTGATTGCGCGCAGGGATAGATCAAGGAAGGAGATAGTGAAGGAATACCAATGGCATGTACATATGAAGACCCTCCGGATATGTGATGTATATAAATACAAATATGTAACATGATGTGACTAGATATTTACATTTTGGACTCGATATATGGAATACAATGTGTAATAAATTTTAAATGTTAGTGGGTATGACAAAATGTGTGATGTGATCATTGTGTTTGACTGATAAGTTATGATTGATAATAGAAGTGTCATGTATGGAATTGAAGTATTGGAGGTGGAGATTACTATTTGGGAGTGTAAAACTTACCATTTGCAAGTTTGGTCGAAAACTTTACTGAGTAAATAGTAAACTAGCGACACTAAGTAAATGTAAGCATCAAAGTGATAAATTAAACTATCGACCCATTACCTAGATTAAAAAATATATCACTATAACATCATGGTAACTATAATAATATCATTCGACTTATAGTAATATGATGGAATATAGGGCATCACAATGTACATGATGCATGAATGCAATGAATATGTTCATTAAACATTAATCACAATCACATACAAGCATAGAATAAGCCTTCCAACCTTATTAATCCCACACAGGAGGTCGTACGTTCTCTTTCCTGGGTGGGCTTAGCCTATGGGTCAACGAGGAACCCCATGGACACATATGATATGCAATGGAAGATCGACAACATAACCTTTCTTAATTACAAATCAAGTTAGGCCTATTGGGGCATGGCAGACTTTGAATGGTACCCTCATAGTTTGTTTGAGTTTGATCAATACATAAGGCCCACATAGCAAGAAAAAGTTCTTATGGTTATATAACCTAAGGGAAGTAGCTATTGTCATAATATGGGCTTGAGTTAGAGTGATGAGACCTTAGGGCTACCAAAGCATGGTTCCTACCACTAGGTATGGCTCATCACAAGCATAATGATCGATGGGTCACCATTTTATACACTATTTTGCATTAAACATGGGTTTTTGGGTCTTTTTGACACCTCCTTACATTGAATGAATGTAAGGCATGTTTCAATATAGCACTGGGGCTAAGAAGGTACATCTAACTTTATTCTGAGGGTCTAGCATGTATGTAAAAATGCAATTTTAAAGGGAGATAGGATTAATAAGAAAAAATTTATTATAAATAACTTAACCAAGGTGCTTTTAGGAGCAAGGTCTCTTTACTCACTAGTGGAGTCACCATTGTGGTGCATGCTAGAGCCCCGCTCGATGTCTAGATTGGTTTTCAGAGGCCTATTTTTAGGGTCCAAGACAGTATCGAGGCTCACTATATATCATAAATTGGCCACTTCATAATAAAAGGGGTTTAGGCCCAATCTATTGTTGATGGTCAACCTATGAAGATATCTAACATGAGCTCAAAGAGGTAGGTATCATAGAGTCACCACTCAACAAAGCATCAAGAAATGATTCTTAACCCTATTGATGCCTGAATAGAGAATGGTGTTCGATACATCACTCTTACTTCACATATTGGTTTGGTGTTTATTATGATTGAGTTTTAATATTAGTCCATTATCCCCCTTCTCACATGATATATTTGCAATAAATTTAGTAAACATATCAATCAAATCAATAAAGCAATAAAAAAGTGGTAAATAAATAAACCTACTTAAATTATTACAAAAGCAAATTGTCTAAAGATAAAATAAAGCATCATACATTAAATCCAGAATTAGCTAAGCTTTGGGACCATTGGTTCCCTCATAAAAGTTTTTTTTTTTTACTAAAGCATAATGGAGAGTCTTCGTTAATTTTAATAAAACATGGGATGAGTAATCCCAATTTTGAAGGAAAGCAAACACTTTTTTTTATTGTGTGGTTTTGAGATGAAAACTGGACATTGGTCTGTTTTGTTTAAAAATACAAGTTAATTAGATATAAAATGTTTATATGACTTTCTATTATTTAGCATGCCAAAAAATCCTTTTTTACTAAATTATTACATACCTAAAATAAATACATCTAAAATAAAATAAAGCATCCAAATTAAATGGATAAATCAAATAAAGCGATATTGTAAGCCCCTAACATGACCCTAATTTAATTTGCATATTTTTGAATGGGATTTTTATTTGATTAAGATTAAATTAAATGATAATTTTGTATAAGTAAGGGTCAATGGTAAATTATCATGTTATTATGTTAATTGCATGAAAATAAAATTTAAAAGTATGGTTTAATATTAATTAAGGGTGCAATTGAAGTAAAAAGTATTAATTTGGGGTAAATTTATAATTTCGGAAACTTAAAAGTCAAATGTGGATAGAAGCATATATTTAGAGGTCTATTTGAGAGAAGGAATAAATTGATAGGTTAATGTATGAAAGGAATTAAAAGGAGGGGTTAAAGTTTAACATGCAAATATTAGCTAGGTTATTTTGTGGCATGCAAAAGGTTTATGGACTAAAAAGGGAATTATCCCTTGCTATTATAAAAAGCCAACTTTGAAGAGAGAGAAGAGAGAGTGGGACGACATTTCCTTTAAGAAAATGCAGAAATGTTCTTCTTTCTCTCTCATTTATGATTCAAAGTTGATTTCTTTAAGTAATTTTGAAGAGGAAATTGTGCATGTTGGTTAATCAAGAGTTTGATGCATCAAATTAAGGTAATTAAACTATTAAAGGAACCCTTCATCATCTTCTTCTTCTTCTTTTCATTTTGGCTGAGGAAAATGCTGATTAAGTGTTAGAAATTTTAAATGATGATGATGACATTTGTGAAGGAGAAGAGGAAGGAAGAAAGAGAAAAAGAAAGGATATTGGTAGAGGTTGAAGACATAGGGATTTTCAGCCAAGGTATGGGAACTTAGGGCTATTCATTTTGCATGTGAAATTTTGCTGGAACATGTTACGGTTGACAAAAATTTAGGGTTATGTTTTCTGGGTTTTTATCAGGGGTTTTATCAAAATGAGTATGAAGAACATAATACTTTATTGCTGAGTCATGAAGCCCTTCACGATTCATGAATTATTGTCTGACTCGTGAAGCTCTTCACGAGTCGTGCATCTCTTTCGTCTTAGTCACTCGTGAATGTTGGTCTCACTCGTTCATTCCTTCACGAGTCATGAATTTTAGTCCAACTCGTGAGCCTCTTCACGAGTCGTGATATTTAACTTTCTTCTCCACTTGTGAACCACTTCACGAGATGTGAATTTTGGTCTTCTTGCTTCACTCGTGAATCTCTTCACGAGTCAAATGCGTCTTCACGACTGATTGATCTATCTGGATTTTTTTGCTCATAAGTTGAGATATAGAACAACAAATTGAGTGATTCTTTTTGAATTAAAAAATAGACATCCATACCTATATTTCACATGAAGAAACCTAAACTTAAATTTGCCTCTAAGTACATAGAATTTAGGGTTGAATCCAGACTAGTCCCCTGGACTGCTTATAGAAACAAAATTTGCATAAATGGGCATAACTTTTTGTAGAGATATTGAAATGTTACAAAATAAAATTCTGGTAAAACTAGAGACATAAAGTCTAACTTTGATAAAGAAATGTTGACCTAAATCCGTCTAAATTTTACATTATGAATTTTTCTATGTGACAGTCCACACTATTTTGGTTTTAAACATAGCCTATAGTATTTTTCCAAATAACTCGAGCTATAGGTCAGATATTAAGATGAATTTTGATGCTCTGGAAACTATACATATAGGGAGATAAGATTGTAGAGATCATTTTGCCTCAAAATGACATCTTCCATTTCAAATGTGGCTCACAAATCGAGGCCAGAATGCTGCCCTGTACAGATTTTAGCTACACTTGATATTATGATTTTTAATTAATTGAGACAAATAGTTGTTTATGTGATAGCAAAATAAATTGGATAGGGCATGTAATGTGACTATCAATGAAGGTTTTATATGCATACATACACATTTTTATGTGTACGATAAATAAAGATTAGTGATGAAAATATCTAACCTGTACATGTAATTAGACTTGTACATGATTGTCATATGCCAAATTGATGTATACATATGTAATCCTATGATATGAAAATACATATTTTGACCTGCACCTATGCTATGAAATAAGAAATATAATAGTATGACCATGTCATGTGTATATGCCCATATGGAAACATGTTGATATATTTTGTATAGCACATGATTTGAATAATGATAAAGGTATATATATATTGATAAACATGTTTATAAGAATAAGCCTATTATATGCGAATGTACCTATAGGTATGTACATTTATGATTATGTATATGAGTGTATGAGCATGTAATTGCCCTATGATATATAAGATGTTTTAGCATGACTATGAACATGTGAGATGCTTAATGAGAACATGATCAAGTATATCATATGATGATTATATGTCATACCTATATGTCATGATGCAAATTTATAGTCACACGGATTGGATGAGCTAGTTGTATAACTTGACATATGAAATATGCATATATCTGTTTATGCACCAGAGAACTCATAGTTTTACAAGACTCTGTATATGTACAAATAGTATACTATGAATACAGTCTTATTATGTGAATTGAACATGAATATAGTTCTCCCTGCAATAGAGTTTCAGATGTGGATAGATAAGCGCCTATAGGGAAAATTGCAGCTGCCATAGCTTGGCCCAATTGGGTCTAAAGTATGTTGATCCCATTTTGATCATGAACAGCCCCGTTTGGGTCTGCTTGATCATTCTATAGTATAATTTTGCCCCATTTGGGTCTATAGATCCGATATCTTCGGATATCCTCCATTTTGATACTGATGTTTATCGATAGTTCCCGTTATCCACAGATAAAGCTAAGGCAGGCTAAACTTTATTTATAGTAATGATCATAATTAAACAGTTAAAGTTTATCTAACTAAAGACTGGTATTATGGATTATATTATTGGTTTGTCCATAGAATTATGTTTCATTTGAATATGTTCACATGGGAAATTGCTATCTATATGAATTATGAATATGAGAATATTTGTTACTCTTTTGAGTATAATATTTACGTACATGAGGATATGCTTTAAGTTTTAAAGTATTTTTTATTTCTGGCAAGTTATCTTATACATGTTATATATAATATATATATATATGTACATATTGTATGTGTATTTTGATGACCGTTGTGAGTTGTCATTCATCTGTAGGTATTCCCCACTAAGCTTTATAGCTTAGCACGGGTTATTTATCCGTGTAGGTACAGTTAACAAGACTTTTGTTGAGGGACGATCTCTGCATTAGGAAAGGCCAACCATCGGCTGTTAATCTTGATGTAGGATGTTTTTGTATTACTATTATGATATGTTTTATATTATGGTTAGTTATCTTATAAAGTGTATATAACCTATGTGGAGTGTTATAACTCACTAGTAGTAAAGCTATGAAAGAGCATATGTGCATGTGATATAAATAAAGTAATATTCATATAGTATAGTATGCAAGATACTAAGTATGAAATGCAAAATAGGAATAGAATTGTAGCACGTACATAAGTATATGAAACCGTATGACATGATTAATGGTAAAATGATGGTTAAGCGAATATGTTGTATAAGCATGGTTAATAGTATTTAAATTATCAGATAAATAGGTTATTTGTATAGGGGTGCTATGATTTGTGGTATCAGAGCCTAGGTTTAGCCTTTTTTGGGTAAAAATTAACCTAGGATTCTATAGTATGATATAGTGTTTTGTTGGCCTGATGCAGAAGTCCCTGTTTTCTTATAGATTGAAGATGGAGAGCTTTAGAGATGCTTTTGAGGAATCGGTTGAAAGTAACAGACTGGTTAGAACCAATCCTTCCAATCTTAGATCTTCATCATCCAATCCAAATGGGGACCCAGCAGCCATTCCTGCAGAAGCATTGTTAAAGATATCACAGGATATGGCTCAAATTCTTCAAAGGATGACAGCACCTAAAGCTCTAATATCTGAAATTAGGAAGCATGGTGCCGAAGAGTTTTTATGCACTAATCTAGAACAGTCTGAGGAAGCTGAATTTTGGCTGGAAAGGCTAGAGAGAATTTTTTATGAAATTCATTGTCCAGTGGGTCATAAGGCATCTTGTGTTGTGTCCTTATTACAGGGAGCAACCTATGATTTGTGGAAGTTGGTGTTGAAGCAACCCCAGTTACCAGATCCCCTTACATGGCAATTTTTCACAGTTGAATTCAATAAAAAGTATTTTACTGAGGCGTACAAGCAAGAGAAGTTGAAGCAATTTCTCAACTTGAAGCATAGAGTTATGTCTGTGGCTGAGTATGAGAAAGAATTCAGTCACCTGTGGAAATATGTTCCTGATGAGATGTTAACTAATGCTTTTAAATGTATACAGTTTGAAGATAGGTTAAATGATCGTATCAGAGAAAAGTTAATTGGATCTACATCTTTACAAGTGGTTAACTTCACTCAACTGGTTACAGCAGCCTTGCGAGTTGAAAAGAATGAAATTAAAAAAAGGGAGAGAGAACAGAGAAGGAGTGGGTCCAAGGGTGGATCTTTCACTAGAAAAAGAGCTAGAGGAGCTCAAGGAAATCAGCCAGCTGAGTTTGGCTCTAGTTTTGCAAAAAGAGACAGGAGATAAGAATCTTCTACATTGTCTAAGAAGGGAAAGGAAGCTTTAGGGAAACAGAGTAGGGGGCAACCTCCATTGTGTCCCTATTGTACTAGGCAACATTGGGGTAGTTGTAGGAAATTGACTGGGGCATGTTTCAAGTGTGGTGGTATCGATCACTTCATGGAAAACTGTCCTTCGAAGAGGGAGCAGGGTGTTGGACAGCAATGTAGTAGAGGAACTTTCAATGCACCATCTTCGGGTAGAGGCAGAGGAAGAAGACGTGAGGGATCAAGTCATCAGTGATCCCAGTCTAGAAATATTTCTAAATCAGTTGACAGACCCACAACTCCAGTTGTTCCTATTCGGGCTTATGCAATGAAAGCTAGAGAGGATCAGAGTGCTCCAAAAGTCATAACTGGTATTTTCTCTCTTTTTGATTCTGACATGCATGCACTGATTGATTCTGGTTCCACTCATTCTTATGTTTGCACTAGGGATATGGGTAGAAATGAGTCTACTATACATGAACTGGATTATGATATATGTGTAACAAACCCTTTGGGTCACAGTGTTGTTGTTAATAGAGTGTATAAACAGTGTCCTATTGTAATTCAAGGGAAATAATTCCTTGCTGATCTTATTGAATTGCCATTTCGGGAGTTTGATATTATACTGGGTATGGATTGGCTGTTTAGACATCATGTAGTGATTAATTGTGAAGCTAAGACTGTAACTCTTATTGGTGCTGATGGTAAAGAAACTATAGTTCAGGGCATTCGATCTAAACCCATAGCTAATGTAATAACAACTATGCAAGCTAAGCGATTTCTAAGAAAAGGGTGTGAAACTTTCTTAGCACTTGTGCTTGATTCAAGAAAAGAGAATGTGAATCTCCAAGAGATTCTAGTGGTGAAAGAATTTTCTGATGTGTTCCTTGAAGGCTTACCTAGTCTTCCACCTAAAAGGGATGTTGAGTTGTCTATGGAAATTCTACCTGGTACAGCTCCTATTTTGAAGGCACCATACAGGATGGCCCATTTGGAATTGAAGGAACTACAGGTTTAGCTTGACAAAGGCTTCATTAGGCCTAGTGCATCACCTTGGGGTGCACTGGTATTATTTGTGAAGAAAAAGGATGGGTCTATGAGGATGTGCACAGATTACAGATAGTTAAATAGAGTAACAGTGAAAAATAAGTACCCTTTGCCTAGAATTTAAGATTTATTTGATCAGTTGAAGGGTACTGGAGTGTTTTCCAAGATTGATTTGTGATTGGGTTATTATTAACTTCGGGTTAAGGATGTGGATGTTTCCAAAACAGCCTTTAGAACCCGATATGGGCACTATGAGTTTCTGGTGATGCCATTTAGGTTAACAAATGCACCGACTGCATTTATGGATCTTATGAACAGGGTATTTAGACCCTACTTGGATCAATTTGTTGTTGTGTTCATAGATGACATTTTGGTGTATTCAAGAAATGAAGCAAAACATGTTGAGCATTTGAGAATTGTTTTACAGACTCTAAGGGAGAATAAGTTATATGCTAAGCTGAGCAAATGTGATTTTTGGCTTAAGGAAATTTCTTTCCTTGGTCATGTAGTATCTTTTGAAGGCATTAGAGTGGATCCAGCTAAAATAGAGGCTATAGTGAATTGGAAGCCGACTCAAAATGTGACACAAGTGAGAAGTTTTCTAGGCTTAGCAGGTTATTATCGTCATTTTGTGAAAGGCTTTTCAGTTATGGCTGCACCACTCACTAAACTGTTGAGAAAGGGTATAAAGTTTTAGTGGACTAACCGATGTCAAGCAAGCTTTGATCAGTTGAAGAAATTTTTGACAAAGGCTCCAGTTTTTACACAACCAGTTAAGGGAAAGGAGTATGCTATGTATAGTTATGCTTCTAGAGTTGGCTTGGTATGTATGTTAATGCAAGATGGTAAAGTAATTGCCTATGCATTTAGAGAGTTGAAGCCGCATGAGCAAAACTATCCAACCCATGACCTAGAGTTGGCAACAGTAGTGTTTGCCTTAAAAATTTGGCGACATTATTTGTATGGGGAAAAGTACAGAATCTATACAGACCACAAGAGTCTTAAATATTTTCTCACTCAAATGGAACTTAACTTGAGACAGCAAAGATGGTTAGAACTATTTAAAGATTATGATTGTATAGTGGATTACAATCCAGGCAAAGCTAATGTTGTAGCTGATGCCTTAAGCCGTAAGATGATGGCTGCTATGATTGCACATCATTGTAGATGGAAACTTGCATATGATGGTGCTTTAATAGCACAGTTGAAGGCTATACCTTGTTTGAAGCAAACAGTGATCGATGCTCAGAAACATGATGAAAGGTTGCAACAGATTTCAAAGTCTTCTCATGAAAGGACCCAATCCGAGTATTCAGTGAAAGAGGATGGGGGTGTGTATTATCATAATAGATTATATGTTCCTGATGACAAAGAATTAAAAAGAACAGTATTGAATAAGGCTCACAATACAATATTTACTATGCACCCTGGTAGGAATAAGATGTACCAAGATTTGAAACAATGTTATTGGTGGCCTGGCATGAAGAAAGATATGGTAGCATATGTCTCCAAATGTTTGAGTTGTCAGCAGGTGAAAGCAGAGCACCAGTTAGCCTCTGGATTGTTGAACCCCATCCTAATTCCACAATGAAAATGGGAGGATATTACCATGGATTTTGTAACAGGATTGCCCCTTACACAGAAAAAGCATGATGCAGTTTGGGTTATAGTTGATAAGCTGACTAAATCAGCTCATTTCATACCAGTTCAGATGGATTACCCTATGGATAAATTGGCAAAACTTTATGTAAATGAGATTGTTAGACTGCATGGCATTTCGATGTCAATAATCTCTACTCGAGATCCGAGATTCACATCAAGATTCTGGCAGAGTTTGCAACAAGCATTGGGAAATCAACTTCGTTATAGTATAGCATTCCACCCTCAAACGAACGGGCAATTTGAATAGGTTATCCAAATTCAAGAGGATATGATGAGAGGATGTGTTTTGGATTTTGTAGAAAGTTGGGATAGATATTTAGCTTTAATGGAGTTCGCCTACAATAATAGTTATCAAAGGAGCATTGAGATGGCACCTTATGAGGCCTTGTATGGCCGAAAATGTAGAACTCCTGTTTAGTGGACTGAATTGTCGGAGCACAAAGCTATTGGTCCAGATATTGTTAAAGATACAGAAGAAAAGGTACAAGTTATCAAGCAGAGATTGAAGGAAGCTAGTGATAGACAGAAGTCGTATGCTGATTTAAAAAGAAAAGATATTGAATATCAAGTGGGTGACAAAGTGTTTTTGAAAGTGTCTCCTTGGAGAAAAGTATTGAGATTTAGGAAAAGGGTAAGTTGAGCCCGAGGTATATTGGCCCATATGAGATTCTTCAAAGAGTTGGGCCAGTGCCATATAGGTTGGCTCTCCCTATGGAACTAGCCAAACTCCATGATGTATTTCATGTTTCTATACTTTAGAGGTATCTTTCAGATGAATCCCATGTGATACCAGTTCAAAATGTGCAAGTACAGTTAGATTTCATTTATGATGAAGAGCCTATAGCAATTATGGCTAGAGAAGTTAGACAGCTAAGGAATAAGCAAATTCCACATGTTAAAGTGCTCTGGCAACATCACGATTTACAAGAAGTTACTTAGGAGCCAGAAACAACTATGAAGGAACAACATCCACACTTATTCAAAACAGGTATGAATTTCGAGGACGAAATTATTATGGGGGAGAGAATTGTAAAGCCCCTAACATGACCCTAATTTAATTTGCATATTTTTGAATGGGATTTTTATATGATTAAGATTAAATTAAATGAGAATTTTGTACAAGTAAGGGTCGAGGGGGTAAATTATCATGTTATTATGTTAATTGCATGAAAATAAAATTTAAGAGTATGGTTTAATATTAATTGAGGGTGCAATTGAAGTAAAAAGTATTAATTTGGGGCAAATTTATAATTTCGAAAACTTAAGAGTCAAATGTGGATAGAAGCATATATTTAGAGGTCTATTTGAGAGAAGGAATAAATTGATAGGTTAATGTATGAAAGGAATTAAAAGGAGGGGTTAAAGTTAACATGCAAAGATTAGCTAGGTTATTTTATGGCTTGCAAAAGGTTTAAGGACTAAAAAGGGAATTATCCCTTGCTATTATAAAAAGCCAACTTTGAAGAGAGAGAAGAGAGAGTGGGATGGCATTTCCTTCAAGAAAATGCAGAAATGTTCTTCTTTCTCTCTCATTTATTATTCAAAGTTGATTTCTTTAAGTAATTTTGAAGAGGAAATTGTGCATGTTGGTTAATCAAGAGTTTGATGCATCAAATTAAGGTAATTAAACTATTAAAGGAACCCTTCATCATCATCTTCTTCTTCTTCTTTTCATTTTGGCTGAGGAAAATGCTGATTAAGTGATGGAAATTTTAAATGATGATGATGACATTTGTGAAGGAGAAGAGGAAGGAAGAAAGTGCAAAGGAAAGGATATTGCTAAAGGTTGAAGACATAGGGATTTTCAGCCAAGGTATGGGAACTTAGGGCTGTTCATTTTTCATGTGAAATTTTGCTGGAACATGTTGTGGTTGACAGAAATTTAGGGTTATGTTTTCTGGGTTTTTATCTGGAGTTTTATCGAAATGAGTTTGAAGAACAGAATGCTTCATTGCCGAGTCATGAAGCCCTTCATGAGTCATGAATTATTGTCCGACTCGTGAAGCTCTTCACGAGTCATGCATCTCTTTCTTTTGGGTCACTCACGAATGTTGGTCTCACTCATGAATACCTTCACGAGTCGTAAATTTTAGTTCGACTCGTGAGCCTCTTTACGAGTCGTGACATGTAAATTTCTTCTCCACTCGTGAACCCCTTCACGAGATGTGAATTTTGGTCTTCTTGCTTCACTCGTGAATCTCTTCACAAGTCAAAATCTTCTTCATGACTAATTGACCTATCTGGATTGTTTTGCTCATAAGTTGAGATATAGAATAGAAAATTGAGTAATTCATTTTGCAATGAAAAATAGACTTCCATACCTATATTTCATTTGAAGAAACCTGAACTTAAATCTACCTCTAAGTACATGGAATTTAGGGTTGAATCTGGACTAGTCCCTTGGACTGCTTATAGAAAAAGAATTTGCAAAATAGGCATAACTTTTTTTAGAGATGTTGAAATGTTACAAAATAAAATTCTGGTAAAACTAGAGACATGAAAGTATAACTTTGATGAAGAAATGTTGGCCTAAATCTTTCTAAATTTTAAGTTATGAATTTTGATAAGTGACAGTCTACACTATTTTGTTTTTAAAAAAAGCCTATAGTATTTTTCAAATAACTCAAGCTATAGGTCAGATATTAAGATGAATATTGATGCTCTGAAAACTAGACACATAGGGGGATAAGATTGTCGCAGATCATTTTGCCTAAAAATGACATCTTCCATTTCAAATGTGGCTCACAAGTCGATTCTTGAATGCTGCCCTATATAGATTTTTGCTACACTTGATATTATGATTTTTAATTAATTGAGACAAATAGTTATTTATGTAATAGTAAAATAAATTGGATAGGGCATGTAATGTGACTATCAATGAAGGATTTATATTTATACATACACATTTGTATGTGTACAATAAATAAAGATTAGTGATGAAAATATCTAACGTATACATGTAATTAGACTTGTACATAATTGTCATATGCCAAATTGATGTATAAATATGTAAACCTATGACATGAAAGTGCATATTTTGACCTGCACCTATGCTATGAAATAGGGAATATAATAATATGACCATGTCATGTGTATATGCCCATATTGAAACATTTCGATATATTTTGTATAGCATATGATTTGAATAATGGTAAAGGTATATATATATTGATAAACATGCTTATAAGAATAAGCCTATTATATGCGTATATGAGTGTATGAGCATGTAATTTCCTTATGATATAGAAGATGTTTTAGCATGACTATGAACATGTGAGATGCTTAATGAGAACATGATCAAGTATATGATATGATGATTATATGTCATGCCTATATGTCATGATGCAAATTTATAGTCACACGGATTGGATGAGCTAGTTGTATAACTTGACATATGAAATGTGCATATAGCTGTTTATGCACTAGAGAACTCATAGTTTTACAAGACTCTATATATGTACAAATAGTATACTATGAATACAGTCTTAATATGTGAATTGAACATGAATATAGTTTTGCCTGCAATAGAGTTTCAAATGTGGATAGATAGGCACCTATAGGGAAAATTGCAGCTGCCATAGTTTGGCCCAATTGGGTCTAAAGTATGTTGATCCCGTTTGGATCATGAACAGCCCTGTTTGGGTTGATAGGCGACCCCGTTTGGGTCTGCTTAGAAGAATAAGACTATTATATGCGAATGTACCTACAGGTATGTACATTTATGATTATGTATATGAGTGTATAAGCATGTAATTGCCCTATGATATAGAAGATGTTTTAGCATGACTATGAACATGTGAGATGCTTAATGAGAACATGATCAAGTATATGAAATTATGATTATATGTCATGCCTATATGTCATGATGCAAATTTATAGTCACACGGATTGGATGAGCTAGTTGTATAACTTGACATATGAAATGTGCATATAGTTGTTTATGCACTAGAGAACGAATAGTTTTACAAGACTCTGTATATGTACAAATAGTATACTATGAATACAATCTTAATATGTGAATTGAACATGAATATGTTCTGCCTGCAATAGAGTTTCAGTTGTGGATAAATAGGCACCTATAGGGAAAATTGCAACTACCATAGTTTGGCTAAATTGGGTCTAAAGTATGTTGATCCCATTTGGATCATGAACAGCCCCGTTTGGGTTGATAGGCGACCTCGTTTGGGTATGCTTGATCGATCTACAGTATAATTTGGCCCCGTTGGGGTCTGTAGATCCAATATCTTCGGATATCCTCCATTTTGATACTGATGTGTATCGATAGTTCCCGTTATCCACAGATAAAGCTAAGGCAGGCTAAACTTTATTTATAGTAATGATCATAATTAAACAGTTAAAGTTTATCTGACTAAAGATTGATATTATGGATTATATTATTGGTTTGTCCATAGAAATTATGTTTCATTTGAATATGTTCACATGGGAAATTGCTATCTATATGAATTATGAATATGAGAATATTTGTTACTCTCTTGAGTATAATATTTACGTACATGAGGATATGCTTTAAGTTTTAAAGTATTTGTTATTTCTGGCAAGTTATCTTGTACATGTTATATATATATATATATATATATGTACATATTGTATGTATATTTTGATGACCGTTATGAGTGGTCATCCATCTGTAGATATTGGCCACTAAGCTTTATAGCTTAGCACGGGTTATTTATCCGTGTAGGTATAGTTAACAAGACTTTTGTTGAGGGACCGATCTCTACATCAGGAATGGCCAACCATCGACTATTAATCTTGATGTAGGATGTTTTTGTATTACTATTATAATATGTTTTGTATTATGGTCAGTTATCTTATAAAATGTATATAACCTATGTGGAGTTCTATAACTCACTAGTAGTAAAGCTATGAAAGAGCATGTGTGCATGTGATATACATAAAGTAATATTCATATAGTATAGTATGCAAGATACTAAGTATGAAATGCAAAACAAGAATAGACTTGTAGCACGTATATAAGTATATGAAACCGTATGACATGATTAATGGTAAAATGATGGTTAAGCGAATATGTTGTATAAGCATGATTAATAGTATTTAAATTATCAGATAAATAGGTTATTTGTATATATGGTGCTACATATATGGATAAAATAACATAAAAGACCTAAATGCAAATAAAAGAGGGCTAAGAGGAAACCAAATGATGCACAGCTTCTAAGCCAGAACCATCTCCCTTAAACTCCAAAAAAGCACAAAATAATTGGCTCACCAAAATACAAGAAAATCAAGTTAATTAGTATATTAATTGGAATTGAAAGTTAAATTAACTAAAATTATCATAGAAAAACAAAAAATAATAAACATAGAATACAAATGATTCCCATAGGAGTGAAAATAAACCTAACATAAATCTAAACATTAAAGGTGAGCTAAAATAGCATAAAAAGCTTTAAAATGCGATAAAAAGATAAAAAAAATAAATCCACATATAACCAAACAGAGGTGAGGGATGGGATGAGAAAAAGACATCGTGATGTCCTATCTATTATGCTAAAAGACGACCATCTATGATGCCTTTTTTCCATCTATCACTTAAAAGATAGAGATAGAAGGGCAAGATTTAATAAAAAATGGGTTAAATCACTCCTAAACCACACACATGCATTTCTAAGGCTTTAAATCATACCCAAACTATGAAATAACGACAATACTCTTGGTAAATCTCAACAAAATAGATTAATCATGCATGAAATAAATTAAATGACACCATGAAACATCAATGAAAAAACAAGCAAAAAGAAAGAAAATAGAAGTCAATACATCATTCTACATGCATAAAATAGAATCGCTGAGAAAAAAAAGTAAGGAATTAATCTATGTGATCATGGCATGGAAAACTAGAGAGATAGAGATGGTGCCTAGAATATTACCCTTAGGAAATTAAACTCTATGCCTCTAGAAAATGTGCTCCAAAGCCTCCAACTTTGATTTTCATGTTCAACCAAAAATGTGTTTATCTTGAGAAATATTTTTTATTTTTTAAAGCCCCCAAGAATAGAGAATTATTTTTTCTTTTCCTCAAGGTGTTTGCCTTTTTTCCCAAAGTTTGTGTGAGCCATATTTCATTTCAAAACCCTAATCTTTTATTTAAATACCTAGGTAAAAGTTGGAAATAGACTCCAATTCTAACTCTCTAAGATGGGAACGTTAACTTCCCAAAAACATCAGAGCCGATAAGGTTTTAGAATCTAATCCAAATCCTAACTTTTCAAAACTAGAAAATATGGGAAAATCTTAAAATACCATCTTTCCCTCACATGATTCCTTAAAATTTACAAAAATACCCCAATTTGACCTGGACTGAGGAAGGCCAATCACAGACAGCCATCCTTCTATGACTAATGTCCATCTCTCACTATTAGAGTACCAAAATCAAGGCTTTTCTAAAATCATTCTCAAAGTTTTAGAAAATCAAATCAAAACCCTTAAAAGACAACCACAAAATATAGAAATCAAGATCAGAACTTTGAGTTTTATGATGTCTATAAAAAATGTATTATTTCCTCATCATCGGGTAACCCTAATCTAGGCTACCTTGTATCTATTGTAAAGATTTTAATTTATTGCTATTTAGTTATACCAAGGTCGATTGAGTTATATAGTGATGTTTTTATTGGTTAAATTGATATGATTTTTTAGTGAATATAGCCTTTTGGAATACTCCTAAAGGGTATTAGAGTGTTATAATTTAGTGGTATTAGAGTAAAGGTTTAGGCAATTCTAGACAATGTAATGTTACTATGAAGGTATATTCGAGACAAAAAAGTTAAAGTGAGTATAAAATGTAAGTGGTTTTAAATTAAATGAGTGTAGGTAGGAACAAATAGTGAAGTCTTAGACAAATGAGGTGATTAAGTCAAAAGAAAGATGGAAATGTATTGTAAGTGAAAAGTGCATATATGTAACAACCTATGTTCATTCATTAATCTGTACAATGTGGGTTGTCGATGATCATATTTCATAGTTATTCTAATTAATTATTCTAAGTTTCATTTGCCAATTTATAGGTATCATACTTAATCCGTTTTGTTGTTCAATTGATTTACGGCGTGAGCTCATTATTCATTCGATTAAGTTATCATTTATCTAGAATGAATTTCAGTAGTATAACAATTAATGATTTATAAATTATAGTAAGTACTAAACCTGTGAATTGACATTTAAAAACTTCCAAAATGATATCTAGCACTTCTATAATCAATCACAATTCATCTTCACAACACAATATAAAAATTCCCATTCATATACTAAATCATATGCTACAACAAATCTTTGTTTGCTATATAATAAGATTTAATCTATGCCTATTATCTAATTCTTAGTACAAATATGATTAAATTTTACGGCATCAAAGAATTTCGTGAACATATCCGTTGCGCATTCATTGTGGAATCTTCAATGCTTGACCTTCTAGTAGTGTTGCCTAATGACTGATACCGTTATACAAAATTTTACCTTTATGAAATTACTTTGAATAAAATTTCCATTTTTTATTCTTGGTGTTATTTTACTGAGATAATTTAAAATTTTATTCTTTTATTGCTTTAAATCACTATTTAATTTTTCTCTTACTTCATTTCGTTATTTAAATTCACATATTTCTCAATATAGAGGAAAATTACCAGTTGGTTCTCGAGACTCCTATTTCTCCTTCTCTATACTAAATTTATTGATGTGTTATCATTTTTGTTTTTCCTTTTTATTCTTATTCCATACTAAGTTTAAAGTTCTGTTTTAGTTCCTATACTTCCCATGTGATGGAAAATTACTATTTGGTCCACCAAACTTTCCCTCAACTACGATTTTACCTCTCTTAAACTACTTTTAGCTAATTTACACCAATTAGCTATTCTCCTTGCTTGCTTACTAATTAATTTCTTTATATTCTTTTTTCCTTATTAACTCATACATAATTTCTATTTGAATGTAAAATTATAGTTATGTCTCTAAGCCTTGTTTTTGCCATATATTACCTATGTTGGCTTCCATCTTGACCATTCTTGTTACTTTTGACTTTTATCTCATCTTAAGTGAAAAATGTGGCAAATTACATTTTGGTCCCTACATTTTTCTTCTTGTCATATTTTAATCTATTTAGCTTTCATGCTAAATATTTTTATTTTATTTTTTTCTTTTCATTTTTTCACCTTACATAAATTTACCATTTAGTCCCTATGCATGCCCTTACATTGGCAAATTATGTTTTAGTCCCCAAACTTTTTCTTATTTATGATTTTGTCCTTTTTCACTTATTTGACTAATCTAACTCTTTTAATAATATTTCTAGCGCTTAATTACAACTATTCCCCTATCTTTCCTCTATAATTACACTTTTTTCCTTTTTAATCTTTTTAACTCCATTTTTTGCCCTTTTCCATTATTTTATCACATGGTTAACATCGTTATACCAAAATTTCCATTTAGTCCTTAGTTATTATATAATTACCATTTTGTTCTTAGTTTATCTCATAATTACGTTTTTAGCCCGTTGTGAGCCTACTAATCATATTTTCCCTTTACTTCTTATTAAGTCACATTTATGATATCTTTTATGTATAATTTACATTTTGGTCCTTATTATTTAAGCACAATTACATTTTTACCCCTTTTTAATCTATTTATTACATCTTACATAATAATACACATTCTTTATTATTGATATTTCCTACATATATGAATGGCCCCGTATACATTGCGTACACATGCTATATCTTCCAAACTACCATTCCTTATTATTATGTATTATCTCACAACATATATAATTTATATAATATATATATTATCTAAGCTTAAAGAAGACATGCTATTTATTATAAATGAACCATTCAGCCTCATGAAGAATTCATACATATCATATATTTCTTCATCTCATTTCATGCCATATATATTTCCAAGGTCACAACATTTACTCATATGGTAGTATCCATCCATTGTACCCTTATAAAATTTTTATTTATTGACATATACATCATTATGCTTACATGCTTAACATCACATCCACACATTGTATTGAGTTATAATGATTTATACTATACTCATTCATTATTGCAATTACTATTTTAAGCTAAATTTTCTACTAATCATCAAATTACTACATGGTGAACCTTAACACCTTATTCGGCCCTATTAAGTATATAGTTCTATATTATGTTTTCCCTACTTTATTGAATCTTTTATAATCCTTTAATCATACTAAACCATTTTCTACAAACATGCAATTAAATTATACCCATCACTTCTTGCTACCTAAATGTTCATCATTATGTTCACATCTCCAACATTATGTCTATAAAGTAATTTAGATTCTAATTAATTCCCTTGTGTTCTCTAATAATTATATGATTCATTTCGTGAAAAATGTACCATTAATTATCCAACTTTTGTGTTATACATGTTAGTGGTTGTGCCCTAGGCCAAACATTGGGGCCTTTATGTAATGTTAAATTTCATTTTATAAAATTGGGTTTTCTTTATGTTATTGTATTGTAGGCATGTTACATTATAATAATATTTGTAAATAACAATTTAATGTTATTTTGACTATCCCTAGTTATTTATTGTTAAATGATTGATGATAAATAAAGACTAGTATAAGTTTAATTGATGATCATGGGATGATTATATATGATGATATGAATTAATCTTATAAGTACTTGTTAGGGAACAAAGTACTGGATAGACCCGCAATGAGACACTACATGGGTCAATGTCATTAGTGATCTCACAATAGTTATGTTATTAATCCTTAGACCTGAGATTATCATAGTATCCTACATGACGAACATTATGTTTTGACACAATCAAACATTATCTTTAATCGGATAATTATAAAGATTATGATTGGACATAATGAGAATCATGTAGAGGATAGTGAATAATCAAGAAGGAATTTGTCCCTCTCTTATGAGAGAGATATCTGTCGGGCCCCTCGATAAGTAGGACTGAGAAATGCATGGCCGTGCTCAAATGAATTGATGGAGTGATCAATATCATTTGATATTATCAGTCTACTTAGTGATCGGGAAATTATATGTTTGGACTATATAAGTTTGACATGGACCATGACTTATGTTCAAACAAGATATCGTGTGACAAAGGAATTATAACATGTTCTATTAGGTTAAAATCGAATTATCGATATTCATATTATTTGGGTAGTCATAATGTCTTGCTAGAGGCCACTTATGACTTGTGGGCCCGTGATGGGATTGAGACCCACTGCCAATATAATATGAACCTATTGGGTCGCACACATAGAATGTAATGAATAGACTAAGGGTTAATTCGGGCATTTCGAATTTTATTTTGTGAAAAATTAAAATTCGAAATAAACAAAAAAAAAATGATGATAATGATAATATTTAAGATAAATATTATCATTACATTATTATTATTATTTTTAAGATAAGAAATAAGGTATTTCTTATTTTAAAATAGAATGATGATAATAATAATATTTAAGATAAATATTATTATTATTATTATAATTATCGTTTTAGGTAAGAAATAAGATTTTTCTTATTTTAAAACGAGCCCTACGTTTTCTCTCTCTTAATTAGGGTTAGGTTAGTTGTATATATATATGGTATGTATATATAAAACCTGAATTAAGCAAAAAAGGACCTAGCCGCCACTTAAGAGAAAAGCAAAAAGAAAATCATTTTCTTGTGTGATTCTAGAGAGAGAATAACAAAAACCCTAGCCGCCAGGAAGGGAGCTAGCACCCCGGGCGATTCTGTTCGTTGCTTTCGCGTGTGGATACTGGTAGAGGGTGTCATTTCGCGTGAGATCGCACCTACAATTCGATTTATCTGCGCTACAAGAGGTTGGTAATCGTTACACTTCTCCTTTTATTGAATCAATTGGATCGCTTGGATCCGTGGTGGGTTTCCATTGTTCCGCTGCGATATTTTATTTACTATTTCGAAACCCAACAATACAACATGAGGTACTATTTGGCTTCATCTTGTTAGTCAAGGTGCATTGTAAGTTTTCATAGAATTCCATATTTTCTAGGCTCCCTTAATCATATTTAGCCTTCACTATAAAATATACATACTAATTAGGCTTATAACCCTTTATGCTTGAGTTAATACCATTATGTTCGACTTATGTTCCATATGTACTCATGCCACTTTAAGGTTTTAACTAATCATACTATATTTGCTAATTACTTTAACAACCATTTCATGTCTCATATACCATTTACCATCAATTTAACACAAGTTAACACTTTATAAAATGATTTGACCTCCATAAAGTTCCTCCTTTAATGATTGGTTTCTCTACTAATTTCCTATTATTATGTGATATTACATCCAATTTCTAGCATATCTCAATTTATTTCATATTTATACTAAAGTTACCATTATTACATAATGTAATCTTATGAAAAATTTAAGGAATTTAAATGAATTAAAGTATAAGTTAGTGCCTACTTACCTCAACATAACTTAAAATCCTCTAAGTAGCATTTTACTTTTTTGGTTCCCTTAGTTCCCCTTAAATCCTCATCATAGCCAAATTCTCCATAAGCATTTTCTCTAACTTTTCCTTTTTTCCTTCACATGGATTTTCTTTCTTTTTTTTTCATTCCAATGAGTTCTTAAAAGGATTAGCAATGACTTTTTTTGTCTTGAATTTTTAAAAATTTCAAAATTATGTAAAATTGGATTTATAAAAAGTGAAAGAAATGTCTAGATTTCCTTATGGATGAGACAACAATGAAAAGGAAGAAAATCGAAAGTGTTTTTATAAATATATGATATGTTCCTTCTTTTCATACTTGATTCAATTGGGCCAAATCAGGTTCGACAATTTTTGTTTAATTAAATGGGCCTAATTTTACTTAATCATCCAAATTTGGCCCAATTAATTCTTTCACTAAATACTTTGCTTAATTTCTAGTTCTAATCCATTATAATCAAATTTATTATGACAATTATACCCTTAAACAAATTAAAAATTCCTTTTTGCTCGAATAATAAAATTAAACCTAATTTTTTGCCATTTTTTAAAAATTAGTGTTTCACTCATCAAAATTCATTAAAATTTTACCCCGCATGTCTTGAAATATACATAAGAATGTAGTTAAAACTTCAAATCATTCCAAGCTCATTTTAGTATTGTTCCATCTTTGGAGGAATAATCAGCCAGTCAAAAACTTAAAAATTCAAAATTGTCAGAAAAATTAATTTTTCACTATTAAATGCTAATTTAAAGTATTTCTAATATATCTAGGCAATTAAAAATTTTTTTGGAGATTTGTGGAATATTTTTGAGCTCGATCAAAATTTCAGTAAACTAGTACTTATCAAAATTTTCATTCCCAATTTGAGCATTACAAATGAGTTTTCATTCCCTGTCTTTTATTACAAAAAAGCTTTTTCTCGACCATAAGATGAAATGGCACAAAATTTTTTATATTGAAAATATTGGGGTCTTTTGTTAATAAAATTGGACCAAAGTCCTATTTCCTACCCAGGAAACTCACATACAAAGATTAGTTTTTAATAATGTAAAAGATTTTATATATAACAAAATTAATTCAGGACATTTTTTTAGTAAAACTTTGATCGGCAAGTCTTTGTCTTTAAAACTCACAATGAAACACTTCTTCCCAAATTTGCATACGAGGACCAATGTCCCATAAAAAAAGGACACAATGAATTGCTAGATTTATGGATGCCTATTTTTAGTGATGCAATCCATGCCCTGATTTATCGTATTCCTATGTGCTTGAGTGTGCCTTTAAATTATTTATTTGTTGTAATCTTGCATGAAAGAAAGGATATAACATCATTAATCTAAAAGCCATTATGTCACATTTATCAAAGATAAAAATAAGAGTGAAGTTCCAAAATCTCTCTGGGTTTTAGCCTCATGAGGTCAAAACACCTTTTCCCAATGCTCTATTAGGCAGTGACTCTTTATATCAATCATGTGGTGCCTAACAGACACCTTTGGTTGATTACCAATAATAGGGTAGGGACACCGCAAGACACTATCTCATGCCTTTCAAGGTTTGAGACTTGGTGTGTCGGGTTAAGTTCCTTTCTTATCGCGAAATGAATGATTGGTTTAGGAAAGGAAACCTTATCCTTTCCAAACCCCAAATGTGGGATAGAGTTACCAAGGCAAAGGTGAGGCAATCTGTGACCCGAAGTTTACTTAAGGGAACATAGAGGGGTCTCGACTTTGTTGCTTGATGAGATAAAAAGGCAAAAGGTTTTTCTTCATTTTGATTTGCTTAAAGATCCATTGGTCCTAGGGGTTCCTTGGTCGATCATGATGCGTATCACAGTGGCAACTCTACTAAGGACTTTAAAACTAAGCTCTGAAACTACTTTTGATTTATGTGATAGAAAAGGATTTCAATTGAATTTCAATAGAATCTTAGTAGAGCCTTAGAATAGGTTAGGCACCCTAATTTTCTGACCCCGATGCATTTTCAAAGCACTCTCTTGTTGTTCATTCAACCAAAGGTAGTGTTAGGGATAATCACCAGCCCAAGTCTAATGCCTTTTGGTATATTAAATGGTGACCAATCGGTCATTATGCTCAGGGATGAGTTATAACCATTGGTAAAGACCATACCTAGGTAGTCTTGTAATTGAGTATCTAGATCAAACCCATGTAATGGCAAGGAAATCTCCACTAAGAAGTTTGTAATAATCTTGTATTGCTTGTGATACGGGTCTTTTTCTATTAAGCATACTTGAATAAATCTACATGTCTGCTTATCAAAAGCTACCATGCCCCAATAAGCCCATTTTAATTTACTTGGGTGGCTCAATATGGATCGACCAAAACCTTCTTGTGTGTTCATTTGAGAAGTGTTCTATTGTCAAATTTTTACTGCGCATCATATATATCCATTAGGGTCCCCTATTGACCCATAGATTAAGCCTACCTAGGAAGAAGACTTTAATCATGTGTGTGGGAGAAATAAAGTGGAAAAGATTATTGCGTGTGGTTGTTGATGCTGCATCTCACGACCATGCATCTACCCCTTCCCATGCATTATGTTGACAACCCTAATTTGCAACCATAACAAATCCATCATCACCCAAGTGGTTTTTGGGCTTAGACGGTCACTTGTTTAAGAAATGGTTTTTTGAGTAGATAGAGGAGTTGCTATCAAGTTAGGGTTCAAAAATTGGATTTGAGTCAGGTATAGATAGTGTGTCGAAAGAGTTTTCCAAAGGGTTTTTAGAACAGTTAAAAAAAACATGTTTGAGCTTAACCTACGAGTTGGTTGTTCTAGTTCCTAGGATATGGATAAGAGGATGGATTACCTTGAAAGGAAAATGATGTCGATGTGTTCTATTCTTACAGTACGATTCTAACAGCTCAATCTGTTGCACCTTCTATTGCTCAAGTTGAAATGACCAGTATTGGGGGAATTCTAATGGTAGCTTTCGTATCACCTTCACTAGTAGTCAATGTTAGAAATATGGCTCTGAAAGGTCCCGCTATTCACTAGTGTCATAATTTGGATAAAAAGATAAGGGAAGACTAGGAAAGGTTAACAGATGAGCTTTTTAAGCAATATGATTGTAGCACCCATATGGAAGTTACTTTGAAGGATCTAGAGTTATTGCAATAGAAACCTGGAGAGTCTTTCAATGAGTATCTAACTTGATAGACGAATAAAGTAATGGAGATGAAAATAAAGCCTAATACATAGGATTGGATTTAGTTATTCATTCAAAATGCTAGTCTTTACCTAAAAAAGGAGCACAAAATAAAGGGGTTAAAAGACTGGGATTCCTTAAAGGATATAGCAATTGAAACCCAAGGAGAATGTTTAGTGAGAAAGACTAGCTCTGCAAGCTTGAACAGTATGAATTATGGTAACAACAAAAGAGGGATTATAGTAACTCGAGGTTCAATAAGAGTATTGGTAATAGTAGCAGCGATAGGGGTAACAGTGGTAGAACTACTGAAGTGTTAGCTATAAGGGTTAATCATTGATGTTATTCAAATTTAGGAAAATTAGTATCCTGGTGCCTTAATTGGTTGATGAAAAAAGGGAAACTACAACAATTGCTGCCTAAGCTTGTGAAGAGCCAAGGTCAACTAAGATATAAGTTAAATTGGTATTGTGCTTTTCATCCGCACATGGAGCATGAAACTAATTAATGTTGTACATTGAGGAATCAAATCAAAGACTTGATTGATTCCAAAAAGATACCTAATCCAGAGAAAAAAGCTAAAATGAGATAGACTTATAATGTTGTGCCACCGCTAGTGTTCATGGTTGCGTCTAGGTTGCTAGAGTGGTATGTTCTTAGGGATTTGTATGGTAATAAGCACTTGGCTATCACTCACAAGGCTCGAGAGAGTGAGGACAATTTGGATGCAAGTGCAAAAGAGCCAATGGGAGTAGGAGAAGTTAGAGAATCATTCAACTAGTTGATATATGGGATACAAATAGTGAAGCTAGGTCGGTTAAGGCTGTAGAGGAGTTAAGAGACCTAAGGGAAACTAATAAAGATGAGAAGGAAGTAGCAAATGGAAAGGCAATCTAGGGCATCATGGGAAGTGGCAGAGTTATACTTAAGATTGGAAGACATTAGGAGCCCACAATACCTATGGAGACAAGCCATATAGGATAACTCTTTCCTTAAAAAACTAAAAAAAGACACACTCAGATTTCAATTCGGACTTGTTAAGGCAATCTCCTTCCCATAGGCAGAAGTTAGTGAAAGCTCTATGTGAATCAATTGTTTTTGCAACCATATATTTAAAGCCACCAAATTCTTGATTTGCATGAATAATAATTTTTCGGGTGGTGAACAGTAACTCTAGGCTGAATAATACCACTCGGGATCCATGAGGGCTCATAAAAATTTTTCTTCATCATTTGTAAATAATATTTATGACAAGTTTAGTGATATAATTTGAGATGAAATTGAGGTCAAATGGGCCTCTAAACATCAAAAACAAAAATAAATAGCGAGACCGTAAAAGGGTTGACTAAGTTTAATCGACCTGAAAAAAATAGTTTTAGATCTCAGAAAATTATTTTGATCACACAGAGCAATTAGAAATAGTCGCAATAAATATTTGAAAGTGAAAATTGAATTTTTGGACAACTTTGAAAATTTGACGTTCGAGCCACTAATTTTAGTTTTGGTCTCCGAAATATACCAAAATGAACTCGTTTTGATACAAAATTTTAAAAACATCCCAAATAATATTTTAAAATATTTTTGGACAAATTTTAATGAAAATTTAACAACAAATAAATGAGTCAATGATGAGTTGACATGTGGTGTGATCGTGGCCATCCAATTAAATTTTTATTAATTAAATCATAGCCCTTCATATTGGAGGTATAAATTAGAGAGGGGTATAGCTGAAATCCAAAATTTTTATCCTATCCTCCACCTACTTCCTTCTTCTTTCTTTTCAAACTGAGAAAGTTATGGATATCCTAAGAAAAACCCAACAACTAATCAAATTTTCTTATAAAATAGACATATAAAGAAGAAACTTTCATGAAGGAAGCAAGACCTAATTCTTCCCTAGTCATTCCCTGAAATTTTTCAAAGATGAAATTACAAATTTGTCCCTATTAGATAAGTAAGGATAATTAGTAATATTTTGGTCATAAACCTCATTCTAGTAGTCTAAATTACTTGATTCTTGATTTTCTTAAAATGTAAGAATAGGGGAACAAATGTCAAGAAGACATTTAAGTTTAAAAATTTCATTTTTGTATGAATTTATGCATTATGCATATTCAGCAAAGCCAATTAAGCGTATTAATGTACTAGTGCCTTGTATGAACATGATGAATTGAAACTTTTGCACAAGTCTAGGTTATTATATGGTAGTTTACTGAGATTATTTTGTTATATATCAAAGATGTTATGATTTATAATGATGCCAGTAGAAATGGATTGAGCTATATAGACCTGCAAAAAGGCTTAGTAATTGCCTATGCACTTTAACAATATATAAAAAATGCATAGAAGGAACTACTTGACCCATAATTTGGGGTTAGTGGTTATGGATTTAGTTTTAAAGATTTGGAAATGTTGTTCATTTAGATGAAAAAAATTATATTGATAGGAGATGAATCCTAAATGTTAGGCTACACAAGAATAGTTGAATTTAAAGGAAGAAGATAAGTAGGTGAACACAAATTATGGTTAAATCCTTAACTGTTATTTTTGCAAATCAATCATATTAATTGATGTTTTTTGAAAAGAATAGGACTACGTATGAACAACAATCTCAAATTTTTTTGCATAATTTAGAGATCTATAAGTGCCAGATTATCTATAGCAATGTTGATTGGAATGTAATTAAATGAAGACTTAGCTTAAACTTATTACTATCAGCTAAAGAAACATAAAGGTGTAACGAAAAGTTAGGTGTAAGCCTTAAGACAAGTTTATGGAAATAAGGATGATGAATGAGCAATCTAGGGAATAACTACTTGTGTTACAAGATAAAGTTTGTGTTTCAATCAATAATATACACTAACAAGTAATAGGCAAGCATATAAGTGTTTAGAGTATAGTAGTTTTTTTTTTATTTTGTATAGAGTTTAGTCAAAGCAAGCTAGCTGATTCTAATTTAATTTAAAAGACATAAGGAAAGGGTCAAGTGAATAAAAATAGGATGAAAGTTGTGTCAAGCTAGTAGAAGTCTTATGTAATAGGCAAACCTAAAAAGGGAAATGATACAAAACTTATCATAGCTGTACAATTGAATTTACCATAGAAAATAGTGAAAATTCATAGTTTGTTTAAATGGTGATGTTACAAATATACAAATATGCATGGAATTGGTTCCATACACTAGAGGAAATAAAACTAAGGGCATATGGCATGGAACCGGAGAGAATACTTGCCTAAAAGATTGGATAGTTGAGGAACAAATAGATCTTATTGGTCAAAGCTCTCTAGACCCATCATAAATTTTGAGGAGGTAATTTAAGAGTTAGAGAAAACCATAAAGAGGTAGTATCCTCGATTTTTTCCATCAGGGAAATTTCGAGGATGAAATTTTTTTACTAGAAAGGGAGAAATGTAACACCCCCAAATTTCTAATTTGTGTGAATAGTACTTTCTCGGGTAGTGAATAATAACACTAAGGTTAATAATACCATCGGGGACCCACCAGGGCCCATATAAATGTTCCTTCATCACTGGCAAATATTGTTTATGATGAGTTTGGTTATATAATTTTAGGTAAAATTGAGGTTAAATGGGCTTTTAAAAGTCAAAAACAAAAATAAATAGATGGACAATAAAAGGGTTGACCAAGTTTAACCAACCTTAAAAAAATAGTTTTGGATCTCAAAAAATTATTTTGATCACATGAAGCCACTAGAAATAGTCTTGATAAATAATTGAAAGTGAAAATTAAATTTTTGGACAACATTAAAAATTTGACATTTCGACCGTTAGTTTTACTTTCGAGTTCCGTAATATACGAAAACAAACTCATTTTGATATGAAATTTCAAAAATATCCCAAATAATATTTTTAAATAATTTTAAACTAATTTTGGTGAAAATTTGGCAACAAACAAATGAGTCAATCATAAGTTGACATATGGTGCGATCATGGCCTTTTAATTAAATTTTATTTGATTAAATCATATCCCTTCATAGTGGATGTCTAAATTATTGAGGCCTACAACTAGAATCCAGCATGTTGGTCTCGTCCTCAACCTACTTCCTTTTTCTTTTTCTTTTCTTCTTTCATTTCAAATCGAGTCAAGTAAATCTTCCATTTCCAACTAATTCAAGCTTAATTGTCATTTATTTCTTGGTCAATCTCTCACCAAATAATCTAATTAACTCTTTCCTCATCAAGAGCATACATTGAAAATAAAGGAATTGAAAGAAATTAGAAGTTGTTCAATGAAGGAAATTATGCCAAGTAAGTAGAATATGATTTTTGAGATTGAATTATGATTTTAGGGAATGAAAATAATGATTATTAGGAGAATTTTAGTTGAATTTGATTAATGTGGGAAGAATTGTTCTTGATGTGAATTCGGCCATGAATGGATAGGTGGAGTGATAAAAATGTATTATATTATGTTTTTAGTGTGCTTTTATGTGTTTAATTTAGTTAATTTAATATTAATTTAGTTGATTTTAGGTTTAATTAGTAGATTTATGTGTTTTTAGGTTTAATTGATAGTTTTAGTATTTTTCAGGTCTAAATTGAAAAGAAAAGGGGTTAAATTGAAGAAATGAGAAGTTGTAATTTGGAAAATTTTGAAATTGGATCATGAAGGGCAGCAAGAAGTCACTCGCCTGAGTGATTTTATCACTCTTTTGATTATTTTTTATCGCTTACCTAAGGCCAAGACTCACTCACTCTAGGAAACAATAACTCTACCGAGTGAAAAAGCCACTCTCCATAGCATTCAATCACTCAGCAGAGTGATCAAAGCCGCTCTCCTGAGTGTGTGATATGTTTTGTCTACAAAAGTCTTCCTATTTAGGTAGAGCTCTTTTGCAACTCAGTTTAGGAAGTCACAAGGCACAAAAACTTCTTCTTTTAGAGGCTTTAATCAAGCTATAAGAGCAAGATAAAGCACCAGAACTTGAAAGGTAGTTAGTTAGACCTAAGAGAGCGGTTAATTAGACCTAGAGTAGGTTTATTATTATGAATTCTCGTTAGTTTTAACTTAGCTTTTCTTTCATTAATTTTGTACAGTAGTTTTCATCTTTATTTTTCATGTTTTCTTAGTTTGCAATTCTTTTAAAGATTCAAGCTTTTTACTGTTGCTCTGACAAATCATCAAGAGTAAGTTTAAAGCTTCATGAGTATCGTGTCTCTTTATTTTATTTTTTCTTTCATTTTAATCATGTTCGATAAGTAGTTTTCCTTACTTTTACTGAGGGAAATTTGAACCCTCATACTTTTATTGTAATGACTTAGTTTGTACTTTAATTCATTGCAAGTTTGATTGTTTCTTAGTTCCTTAGTAACTTCTTATCTTTGATTGTTATTGGGTTTATTATTAACTTATTTGATAAATGGTTGATGATTGATTTCAAGTATGATCAATGATATGCAAGTTCTTGGATTCATTCATTTGTATTGATGCATGATTTTATTCAGAATTTGAGATAGTTGTGTGTCGGTAAGAGTGGATTAAGACTAAAAAAAGTTGAACTAAGAATAGATTGGATTTAAGTTTACTTGAAAAAGGATTTAATGAATATCTAGGTGTATAAAATTGAATTTTTATGATAAGTATTGGATTATTCATAAAAAGAAGATTTAATGCTTAGAATGATAGTCTGAATAAGATATCTAAATTTATTTGACTATTTTTTTCCATAATCACATGCGTTACTTTTGATTTGAGTCATTGTAATGGAAGTTGAGGTGGATACTTCCTTCAGTAGAAGTGTTTTATTTATTTTTCTTTGTTTAATTTATGTTAATCTAGTTTTTTTTGTTTTGTTTTATTATCCATTTAGTTTAATTCTTACTTTTAATTCAAAAACTTGGGAAATAATCTCATATTAATTTAATTCAAACATAGATGTTTTACTTAACAATCCTTGTTCCCTTGGGTACAATATTCAGGATCTTAATCTTATTTTCCTATAATACTAGCTGATCTAGTACACTTGCTAGACACTAGTCATGGAGAAGGAAGCAAAAATCTAGGAATTAAGGGTAAAGAATAGGACAATTAGAGGCTTTGAGCTTGAAAATGTAAGTGGATATAAATATTTCAGTATTTCATAATTTTAGGGTTAGGTAATTGATTAATTTTTGCATGAATTAATTCTTAAGAATTCAATTGATTAAATAGATGGTAAATTAATTGAATTAATGGATTTAAGATGGAATTTAATTAATAGAAATAATTAGAGTAACTAATTCGGCCTTAGTAGGTGAATTAAGGTTATATGTAAATTAATTTGATTTAATTTTAAAATTATTGATATTTCATGTTAATTAAGGGGTTAAACATCAATTCAACGAAAGAAAACTGATCTTGATTATTAATAACTACAAATTTGGTCTGTAATGGAATTGGAGTGAAGTAAGTGTTTTTAATGTATTAAATGTTAATTAGATGTTAGTTAGATTTGAAGATGATAATAAAATGATAAAGTTGCCAAATTATGCTTATGAAGAAAAATAATTTGGCAGCTTGAACTAGTTTTGGGCAAAACATGATGGTGGTGTAATTTCATATAATTTTGTTGGTATGTATTGAATAAAGTACATAGTTTTTGGATGAATGTGAACGTGTGATCAAGATGAAAAACAATGAAAATATTGAAAAACGAAAAGAATAGGGAATAGATCAATTGCTAGAATACTCTAAACAAATATAATAAGTAACAAATCAGGCATGGGTTTATATTAAATGAACAAATCTATTAATAGAACATAATCCAAAAAATATATATATCTACTTAATAGAGCATTAATTAACTACAAACTAGAGATATATTTAAGGATAGCAGAGCAGATATGAGTTAGATTAATTAAATAGATATGTTAATAGAATCTAATCTAGAATATATATATATATATATATATATATATATATATATATATATATATATATATATATATATATATATATATATACATACATACAAGCTTAGTAGGGTAGTAATAGATTACAAATTTGGACGAGAAATAGAATAGCAGAACAGTAACCAAGATGAGAACTGGAATAGCATAACAATAATTAGAATAGAAACTAAAATGCATTGGGTAAACATAATAGTTAAGCTAGAAAACGGAGTTGATGATACTTTAAATGGACAAAAAAAGGCAACAAAAACAACAACAACAATAATAATTTGGATAGTACCTAAGTCATGGCTGAATGTGAATTTCAGAAAAAAAATATAAGGATGATTGATAAAATATATGAATTGGTATAATATAAATGATGCATGAGAAAAATGGTAATAGAACTATGGTGGGATATTAGTATATAATGTATTCTTAATGTACATAATGCAAACTTTAGTGTAAAATAATTAGATGATGTAAAATATAAATTTTGAACTTAGTATTAGTTGGTAAACTAGGTTTGTGATGTAGTTGGCTAGCTATAGGAACATCATATTTAAAACCATGGTAGCAAGTCATGGCGACCTGCATAGTAGACCAAAGGAGGTTCCACACCAATAATACAAAAATTGTGATAAATGTGATATGTGTTATGTAACAGAAATTGTGATAAAGGTGATATGTGTTATGTGATAAGAAATCGTGATAGTGTGATATGTGTTATGTGGCAAAAATTGTGATAACATGTGATATGTATTATGTTATGAGATTGTATTGTGGACCTCTAAGGTCAATAGTTCCACACATTTTACTTAATTGGTTTCCACTATCATGCTCAGGGAAAAATGCTACAAAAAAAATATGTTTAAAATAAATGGTACAAAATTAAAATTAGAAAGTAAGTATGAAAGTCTAAAGGTTAATACAGACTAAATATATAATACGGATCAGTTAACAGATATTGTACTAGAAGGTATTAATGATGAACATATCTGTTAGCATATCGTAAACCTGAATATCTTAAACAAACGAAACTCTTAACAGAGCATATATCAGAAATTATCAAATGAACAAAACAAATAGCAAATCATGTGCTAGAATATAATGAGATAGCAAGATATTTTATAGATATCGGATCAAAATATACTAAGTGAACATAATAGTTAAGTTAGAAAATCTAATAGATGGTATTTTAATGCACAGAAAAATGGCAATGATTGAAAATAATTGTATATTGCATGTAAATACAGAGTATGAAATATTTTAGAATTGTATCCACCATTAAACACTAGAAATGCTTAGTGCATAGTTTGTTTACTATGCGTAGGGAACATATAATGGAGCTAGAAGGAAGATTTTGGTGTGGTTGGTCTACTGGCATGTACATATAAAGGATTTTAAGGCATATGCACTTATTTTTGGATGTAATCAAGTTTTGGACATTAATGTATTAAATTTTTACTTTCTATGGTTCATAAATACAATGTAAATGAATATTTTTAGGTAGTTAATTGTATTTTAATACACACACATACATACACATATTGTGTTTGTTAGATTTGAGGACACAAATGTTTTACAGATGTTTATGTTTGGATTGGCTTATTATTGTGATTAGTGGGTATATGGTAGAGTGTTACATTTTGTTGTATCAAAGCAAGTTTAGGTGACTTTAAGATTGGAAGTTATATAGATATGGGTTAAGTGAATATATGTACATGCCATAAGGGACGTTGGTGAATAAGGTGATTATGAAAGGATATTGTATGCCTATCCCTATCATTCAAAAGTTAAAAGAATATTATTTAGTTTAAAAAGGTAGATAGCAGATGAAGTAAGAGGTAGAGTTGCCATTGGTATGTAAGAATTGTGAGTAAAAGATATATGCTTTGTCCGCCTATCAAGTGGCTCTCTTATATAGGCAATATTTATTTTATAAAACATGAACATTGGCACTAGTTATTATGCATATATGTACACATGATGCATAAGTTGCATACATGAACCCTCATTCATATATTTCATGATTTATACATATGCATTCCTAAAATATTTATCGAAAAGAAATTGCCCTGCATGAGAGGAATGTGATAGGTTATGCATTAAGCATAAATTTTGGATCGGGTTGTTAGCTTCTTTAGATGTCAATGAATGTGTATGGATTTTTTATATATGTAGATTTTTGAGTAGAAGGATTTAAGAAGTAATGGATATCCTAAGAAAAACCTAGTAAGTAGTATTAAGGAATAGCATGACCCTCAGTTGAATTGGTTAAGTTTCCACTTCTTGAATTTGATATAAATTATGGGCATAAATTAGACATATAAATATTGGATTATAGTCAATTATAAATTAAAATGGTTCATATTGGGAACTAGAGAGGGCAAATTTTTAGGTAAGGAAGAATGCTTATGAGCTGTCGATAGAGTTTCTTGAACAATTTTCAGAGTTTTGGTCATATCTTAGTCTATAGTTATTGGAAGTAAGTGATTATCATTGGGGATTAAACTTAAGACATAAATCTATGATTTTCATGAAGAGATTGGAACCTAGTTCTATTTGTAATGTGCCAGAACTGGGGCTTATAATCTAAGTTCTAAATCTGTCCTTGGAATTTAAGCAATTCCCATTGTTTTGGGTATAACTTCTATTATAAATTTCCAATTTATATAAATAAAATTTTCCTACAAATTATACATATAAATAAGAAACTTTTATTAAGGAAGCAAGACTGAATTCTTCCCCATTTATTCCCAAAATGTTTTCAAAGATGGAATTACAAATCTATCCCTATTAGATATTCAGGGAAGGTTAGTAATATTTTGATCATGAACCCCATTTTAGTGGTCAAAATTACTTGATTCTTGATTTTTTAGAAACTTAAGACATATGGGAACAAATTTCAAGAAGACATTCAAGTTTAAAAAGTTCAGTTTCATATTGAAAAACCTAGCACAAAGTACTCAACATAATCTCTCTTATGAATTTAAGCACTTTGAATATTCAGCAAAGCCAATTAAACTTATTAATGTACAAGTGCCTTGTAAGAACCTAATAAATCAAAACTTTTTCCCATGTCTAGGTTAGTATATGGTAGTTTACTAAGATTATTTTGGTATATATTAAAGATCATATGAGTTTTAATGATGTAACTAGAAATGGATTGAGCGATGCACACATGCAAGAAGGCTAGGTAATTGCATATGCACTTTGACAATATAAAAAAACCACATAGAAGGAACTACTTTGCTAATAATTTGGGGTTAGTGGCCATGGATTTATTTTTGAAAATTTGGAATTTTTTTTTACTTAGAGGAAAAAAATATATTGATAGGAGATAAATTCTAAACGTTAGGTTGCACAAGAATAGTTGAATTTAAATGAAGAAGAAAAGTAGGTGAACATAGATTATGGTTAAATCCTTGATTGTTATTTTGGCAAATCAATCATATTAATTGATGTTTTTTTGGTAAGGAATGGGATTAGGTATGAGCAATAATCTCAAATTTTCTAGCATAATTTAGAGAATTATGAGTGCAAGATTATCTCTAGCAATGTTGATGTAAATGTAATTAAATGAAGACTTCACCTAAGCTTCTTACTATCAGTTAAGGCAACATAAAGGTGTAATGAAAAGTTAGATGTAAGATTTAAGACAAGTTTAAGGAATGGAGGAGATTAAATGTGTAATCAAGGGAATGACTACTTGTGTTATAAGATAAAGTTTGTGTTTCTAATGATAATATACACTAACAATTACTAGGCACACATATAAATGGTATTCATGAATTTTTGTTTGGGAGTATATTGGCCTTTTATTTTGGACAAAGTTTAGTCAAGCAAGCTAGCTGAGTCTAATTTAATTTAAAAGACATAAGGGAAGGGTCAAGTGAATAGAAATAGGATGAACGTTATGCCAAACTAGTAGAAGTCTTATGTAATAGGCAGACCCAAAAAGGGAAAAGATATAAAACTTAACATAGATGTACAATTAAATTTACAATAGAAAATAGTGAAAATTTGTGTTTTGTTTAAAATGATAATGTTACAAATATGCAATCTACATCAAATTAAGTCCACACACCAGAGGAAATAAAACTAAGGGCATGTGGCAAGGAACCAATGAAAATACTTTCATAAGAGATTGGATAGTTGAGGAACAAACAGATCCTATTAGTCAAAGCTCTCTAGACCCATCATAAAATTTGAGGAAATTTAAGAGCTAGAAAAAAACTACGAAAGAGGCGGTATCCTTAGTTTTTTCCATCAAGTAAATTTCGAGTATGAAATTTTTTATTAGTAGGGGAGAAATGTAACACCTCCAAATTCCTTATTCGTATGAATAGTACTTTTTTGGGTAGTGAACAGTAACACTAAAGTGAATAGTACCACCATGGATCCATCGAGGCCCATAAAAATTTTTCTCCATCATTGAAAAATAATATTTATGATGAGTTTAGTGATATAAATTGAGATAAAATTGAGGTCAAATGGGCCTCTAAAAGTTAAAAAAATATATATATATAACGGATCGACCTTAAAAAAAAGTTATAAATCTCAGAAAATTAGTCTGATAACACAAAGCCACTAGAAATATGCCCAATAAATATTTGAAAGTGAAAAATGATTTTTTTGACGACTTTGAAAATTTGACTTTCGAATCGCTAATTCTACTTTCAGGCTCCAAAATATACCGAAAAGAACTCATTTTGATCCAAAATTTTAAAAAAAATCCTAAGTAATATTTTTAAATATTTTTAGACTAATTTTGGTGAAAATTTTACAAGTAGTAACTGAGTCAATCATAAGTTGACATGTGGTGCGATTGTGGCCATCCAATTAAATTTTGGTTGAGTAAATCATAGCCCTTTATAGTGGAGGTATAAATTAGAGAGGGGTACAACTGGAATTCAGTATGTTGGTCTTGTCCTCCATCTACTTCCTTCTTCTTTCCTTTCAAATAGAGACATGTAAATCTTCCATTTACAACCAATTCAAGCTTGATTTTCATTAATTTCTAGCTCAATCTGTCACCAAATAATCTATTTAACTCCTTCCTTATTAAGAGCATGTATTGAAAACAAAGGAAATGAAAGAAATTGAAAGTTTCCAAGTTAGAAAATTGTGCCAAGTAAGTAGAATATGATTTTAAAATTTGAATTTTGATTTTAAGGGATGAAAATCATGATTACTGGGTGAATTTTAGTTGAATTTGTTAAAGTGGGAAGAATTGTCCTTGATTTTAATTTGACATGAATGGAAAGGTGGAGAAGGAAGCCAAATTAAAGGAATTAAGGGTAAAGACAAGGATAATTAGAGGATTTGAGCTTGAAAATTTAAGTGGATACAAATACTAAGGTATTTCATAATTTTAAGGTTAGGTAGTTAATTAATTTTTGCATAAATTAGTGCTTAAGAATTCAATGCAAGTTAAATTGATGAAATGGGTGGTAAATTAATTGAATTAATTGCTTAAATATTGAATTTAATTAGTAGAAAAAATTAGAGTGACTAATTTGACCTTGGTAGCTAAATTAAGGTTATGTGTAAATTAATTTGATTTAATGTTAAAATTATTTAAATTTCATGTTAATTAGGTGGTTAAACATCAGTTGAAGAAAAAAATTGATCATGATTATTAATAACTACAAATCCAATTTATTATGGGATTGGAGTGAAGTAAGTGTTTTTAATCGATTAAGTGTTAATTAAATGTTAGTTAGATTAGGAGATGATCATAAAATGGAACTAACATGATAAAATTTCCAAATTATGCATATATGTCCTAAAAAAATTGAATGGAAAAAATGGTATGAAGATATAAAATTTGTTTGTTGGAACTAGTTGTGGCCAAAGCATTATAGTGGTTTAATTTCATATATTTTTGTTCGCATGTATTGAATAGAGTATATAGTTGTTGGATGAATTTGCAAGTGTGATAAAGATTAAGAAGAATGAAAATATTGGAAAATGCAAAGAATAGGGAGTACATCAATTACCAAAATACTCTAAACAAACATAACAAGTAGCAAATAAAGTATGGATTTAGATTAAATGAACATGTCTATTAATATAACTTAATCCAAAATATATATATATCAACTTAACAGAGCAATAACTAAATACAAACTAGAAATATATTTAAGGATAGTAGAGCAAATATGAGTTTGATTAATTGAACAAATATGTAATAGAATTTAATCCGAAATATATGTATATGCCAGCTTAATAGAGTTGTAATATATTATAAACCAGGACGAGAAATAGAATAGAAGAACAGTAACCAGGATGAGAACTAGAATAGTAGAACAATAATCAAAATAGAAACTATAATACATTAGTATGGAAGAAAGAAAAATATTTAGCAATAACCTCTTACCGTAATTGCCAATAACTTACATACACAGGCATAGTATTAGTCAATAATCTAGAGCCATCATATAGAGTTTCCATAACAACAATACAAAACTTTACTATTAAGTTGCAAGTGTATATTGCATTCAAGGACAATCATTAACTAAAGTTAGGTGTGATCATTGTGTATGTATTTATGTGTATAAATACAATGGTCTTAAAAATGAAAACAATACATATCCACAGTAATTATTATACACACGTGTTTTTATAGCATCATACATTTCATGTCTTTAAACATCACTATATTCTTTTACATGTTCTCTATATGCTATGCATAAGTGTGTGTGTGTATATATATATATGTATGTTATTATATCATTACTTAATTTATTCTCTATATTATTTTTCTTAAGTCTTGTATTAAGCCTGTACATTTCTCTGAGGGTGTGTGGATGAGCGAT
>JBBPFJ010000022.1:282500-305000 GCA_037975025.1 Excoecaria agallocha | reverse complement strand
GTTCTTCTTTTGACTTGATCAATTACTGATTTATTAAGACTTTAACTGTCCTATCTTAGTCACCTTTCTTTTACTAAATTAGCAAGTTGAAATGATAGCAACTACGACTATTTAACATAAATTCTTATGATTACAATAGCGACATATTACTTTATTATCATGTTATCAAGCCATTTAATTATAGAGTAAATCCATATATCATTATGCCATTTCATATTGTCTTAACATCTATACATACATACATATAAGTTCAATATCATAACTATCTATCTAGATGCATAATCTGACAATGTATATATACTTAAACCAACAAGTGAAACTGCATAGCATTTAGCTATCATTATTCTCATGATACCATAATTTTCTTAATAGTCTATTAAGTCATATTGATTACTAAGTTACTTAACAATAGTTATTCAATGTAATTTCCCTCAACCTCATAACATAGTGAATTCTTACTATATGATATGACCAAAACTTGATAAATATAAGTTAAGACACTATTGCATCCATATATGGCAACTATACTTTCCAACTTCTAAAACTATGCCACAACTAATTTGAGTTATCCTTACCATTTTCTTACTCTATTGCCTTATGTTTTATATTATTAAATATATCAAACTTAAGTAATCAAGGAGGCTATATTACTTATAATGTACTATCTATTTCCTTAAATTAAATCTCAAATTTACAATCCATTAAATCTCAACGTAGCTCATGCCTTTTAATTGACATTCTACTCAAATCACATCTTAAACTCACTATAAATTCATATCTTCAAGATCTGTCAATAACTTTTACATGCCATTAACATGTACTAATCATTCCCGTGACACTTTTACAATAAATTTAAGCATACATGATAACAAGAAATAACTCAATGACTCGACAAATTTATAATTTCTTCAATTAAGTTGTCTGTTCATTTTTCATCTCAAACATACTTTAATTTTACAAATCCTTAAGCCTTGAAATCAACCTATTTAATCCATTAAAACTCAAATTATCCATATGTTAAATATTTAACTAACTACTCGTGAACAATGCCAGCTCTAAGCCTTTAATCTCCTTAAAGAACATATAATTAAGAAGAGAAATATGGTTCCCATACTCTGTTACTATAAACACATAAGAAACATTTACAAATTCAATTAATTTATAATAATTTAAATTTCATAGAGAAAATTTCAGTATCCCATACCGACTAGTCGAAGCCTAAAATCCTCTTTCCTTTCTGTCTCGTCGAAGCCCCACCGGAGCCTCATCGGAGACTTGTCGGAGCTCCACCGGAGCTGCCCACCTGCTGCCAGAGCCGCTAGTACCCTTTTGGTGTCCTTCACTCTCCCCAAGGAGTCGTGGTTTGGTCGAAAAGCCGCCTAGAACCGTTGGCTGCCACAAGCTCTGATCTCCACTTCGTTAGCAAGTGTAGACGATCGGCGGGCACCAAAAGATCCGCCTCACCACTGGGAGTTTTTCGATGGTCTCCGTGACACCAACCACCGCAACTAGACACCATAGCGATGACAAAACCGATCCGACCATAGAGAAGAAGAAAGAAGAAAAAACACCACGTAGGCACCGCCGGAGGGAAGGAACGGCGAGGAGGTGGTGGCAACCACGCCGATCGCAGACGCAGGCACCGTTGATCGGCGACAGCACCTCCCTTCACCCTCTCCTTCTCTTCCCTGATCCCCACTCCTTTCTCCTCATTCTCTTTCTTTTGTTTTTTTCATTCCTTTTCTTTTATTTGTTTTAACTTATTTCTTTTTATTTGTCCCTTATAACTTTTGTGGCTGACAAAAATTGTCTATAAAATGCTAACATTTACCTTATCCTCCTCTTATTATTTCAATCATACCCTTAAACATTTCATATCCAATAATTTATATTCAACTCATAAAATAACTTGAACATATCACTTGCCCTCCTTACTTTTATCCGAAATTCATATCTATACATAACTTAATTTTAATCAAACATAACTTCATAACATCATTCATACTCGAACATTTACAACTAGGGTAATAGTTAGGTCCTTACACTTCATTTTACATCTTACCTTTCAACATTATTCGTCTTATTATTATTATTTTGTTATATTAATTTTCATAATATAGTTTAATTCACAATTAGGAAATTAAAACCCGACAACAATACTCACTTATATTGAAATCTTCATAAATAATCCTTACAAATTGGTACTATTTACCATCTAAAATCAATCCAAATTTTTGGGGCGTTACAATTCAAGCTAATTTTTGACTATTATAAAAGATGAACCAAACATCAGTATCTCCTTATGAAACTTAGGTTTATGAGTCTAATTTCTATTTCAACTAGAATTACGCAATTTGTATCTCTCAAACTCCAGATATAGTCAAAACAATCTAGACAGGTCTATTGAACCCAAGGATAGATTTTGCTAGCTATAAGAATTATGCTCCTATTTTGGTCCTTATACCCAACTAACCATCATATTCATGCATTAATTACTTAAAACCATCGAATTAAGCTCACTAATCACTAAACGAATATATATAATTCCCACAAACATATCAAAGTTCCCTTACCTCTTTAATGGCCACTTCCTTCAAGCTTTTCCTCTTTTTGCTCCTTGCCTCTGCTTCTCTCTCCTTCTTATAACAAATCACGAATTATCATTCTTAAAGATTCATCTAATTCCTCAAATTCATATTTAATTATGAGAAAAAAAATAAGAAGAGAAAAGAGGATCCTTACCTTAAGAAAGTTAAGCACTATATTCTTTTTTTCTCCAAAAGCAATGGTTGGGTTTCAGGGGTTATTTAGGGGCTAGAGCATTTGAGTTTTAAGAGAAAATGGTTGCCGTCCTCTCCTTTGAAGTGGCCAGCCAACACTTATAAAAATCTTGGGTTTCTTCCTTTCTTAAGAACATTCTAGAAGGCTAGGTGTCAAGCTCCTATAAGACTATTTGTTGACTTTTGCAAAAATTACACTTAACTCACTACTTTCCTTCATTACCATGTTTCTTACCATTAACTCTCTCTTTCACTTTTCAATTGGGTCCCTTAACTCACATTTTCTCTAAATTAATCACACACATAACTTAATTTAAAATGACCATTTAATCCTTCATCCTTTTAAGCAATTACCTTTATGTCGTTAACCCATAATTCATTGACTAACTTAACATATATCAATAATATTTTCTTTAAAATGCATATACATTCTCTTAGGGAATTAATAGGGGTGTCACAATTTCAAACAAAATTTTGGCACCAATTCAGCTAGGAATTGTAACTGCCCCTATATGAAAAGGACAAACAAACAACGCATAATCTATAAAGGCCATTATAATATAATTATTAACATTTAATGTTCTGTAAGAATAATAAAAATTCAATAGCATTCTAGCTAGGAATGACACTGCCACCTACACAATGCTACAGGCCCAATTCTATACAAAATGCTTATAATTGTTACAAGTAGCTACATAATTATAAACCAAAAATCATTTTAAGTACATGCCACGTTTCTTTTCTTCTTCTGTTTCTTCTTCTTCTTCTTCTACTTCTTCTTCTTCAAGCCTGTTAAAATAAACTACACCCTAAGCAACATAGTAGCTTAGTGGAGGATGCATTTACATAAAAAATTTTCACCTAACTATTTAATTCCTTTAAACTTACTATTTTAATGCTTTATTTAATTAAATCTCCTTTTTTCTGTATAAATCCCAAATTTATTCCCCTTTTAATAAAATCTCCTTCTATTTATCTCAAAAACCATTTTTCTTACTTAATTTCAATAATTACCTAGTTTGAGTGTAAAATTTCAATTAAGTCCTTAAAATTTGACTTTAACCCAATTTTGACTTTAAAGTTGACTTTTCTTAATTTTAGCCAATTTGACCTCTATTTTGACCCGTTTGACTTTCTTTGACTTTTATTTTAATTTAGTTATATAAATTGTATTTTAGTCCCTAAAAATTTTCCTTTTGATGAAAAATTACATTTTAGTCTCTATAATTCTTCTTTAATTACGATTTTTCCTTTTTTAATCAGATTGACTACTTTAACCAATTTAACCATATTTTCACCACTAATTGACTATTTTACCCTTAGTTATTGTGTAATTACATTTTTACTGTTTTTGAACACATACATCAGATTTTTCAATTTATTTCACACTTTTAGCATATTAATTGCCATAATTACTCTTTTTACTCAGTTTTCATGAAAAAATTACCATTTTGCCCCTAGTTGTCAATAGTAGAAAAATCATAAACCGGATAAGTGGATAAGCAAATCGAATAGGTGGGAGTGACCATACAGCTAGGGTATGATGCTACTCCCTAGTATATCAGTGAAATGAACCATCTAACAGTATATTCACGCTTTCTCAGGACATTGACAATACAATAAATAAAACACCATAGGGTAAGTGCCCCTATGGCTAGCCATACTATCCTATAGTCTTAGGTTACCCACTGAAAACTAAGGGCATCATCAAATCTCATTTTATATTACACTTTTCCATTATTATTCATGCTAATGGCATTGTAATAATCACGTCATGTTCCCATATGTGCTAATATAAGCTTGTCAAGCATCAAATTCTCACATATTCCTTTATTACAATAAAAATACAACCAAAATATCTCATTTATTACATGTTACATAATTCGGCCTTAAATAGCCTAAATGTCATTTAGAACTTCATTAAACATCAATTAGCATTTAAGTGAACTATGTTGCATAATTCGGCCTTACATGGTTCTGCCATTTCCAATTGGTTTTCTTTACTAATTTGAGTTTATATTAGTTCATTTCATTATTATATTAAGCTATATCAATTTATTTCATCAATTTACCCAATTATGCATAGTTAAATAATGTAATTTTTATGAAAAATGTGCTTAAATATATGAAATTAAAGGTAAGTTGTATCCACTAACCTCAAATAGGCTTGACATACACTTATTCTTCCTTATTTTTTCCTTTTCCCCCTTGGCTTTTCCCTTCCTTCTTATTTTCCTCTTTTGGCTGAAATTGAAAGGAAGAGAAACATACAATTAATTAATGATTTAAAGCAATTTAAAGTCACTACTATATTCTCCTACTCATTTCCCACATGCTCATGCAATTTTTCTCACCAATTCCAACTAAAACTCATGTAATCACAAAATTATACCAAATTGTTCTTACCTTATTTCTTTAGTTTCTTGGCTTCCTTTTGATGCAAACCCTTTTCCAAGTTAAAGGGGATTAAATTCTAGGTATGAGGGTGAAATTTCAACTTATGATTTTGAGAGAAGAAACTTAGATAAATTAAAAATTTAGAAGAGGTGTAGAAAAGCTAGGTTCGGATTTTAAGGGAGAAGAGGGACCAAACGGTGGAATCTGATGGTAATTTGTAAAATTTACACCCTTTTTATACTTGTCTTTTAATTGTTAAAAGGAGTGTTCATAATCCAATCTTGTACTATTGAATCTAATGGCCTTATATTAAACACGAATCATTAGATTACCCACTTGCACTCAACCTACTATTCTAGGATCACTTATACATAATCATAACTCTATTTTATTGACTCATGTGTCTTATTATGCTCAAATTCTTAGTTTTGACTCCCTAATTGACCCGATCTTAATTTTGCCCCCGAAAATATGAAATTTTATTTTCGACCTCATAATTTTCTTAAATTTTATCCCAAATGCCCTGATGTATCCAAGAACATGTGATTAAAATTTCAATTTATTCCAACATCGTTTCGGTATACTTTCAGCCCCGGTGGCATGTGCAGCTGGCCCGACACTTGAAACTCTAGAAATGCCAGAATTACTATTTTTCAGTTCCTAGAGTGTCTTTGCACTATTTATATGTTGCATATGTAATATTGGAGCAATTAGAGATCTTTAAATCCACCAATCGCTCTATCAAGGTCTTGGTCAACCCTGGATAAACCCGTGAATTTTGCTTTATTTTACTTATTTGGAGGACTATTTGACCTCAGTTTCTTCTCAAATTATACCACTGGACTTTGTTTAACATGTACTTCCATATCCTAGTCTTAGTACACTTTGCCGGCCAGTTCCCCCAACTTATGGTTTTTTTTCGAGCCCTAGTATGTTTACCCTTTACACTTACTATCTAATTATTTTGTCTCACTCAACTCCGATTTTCCCAAAATTTAACCTAGGGTGACTTTTCGTACTCTATATCATACTATGTTTGACAGATACAAATTCGGGGGTGTTACACCTATTATCTAACACCATATGTTGAGGCAAGGCATATCTGAATATCAGAATCTTCTCGATGAATTTAGCCATATCCTCTGTATTTACATTTTTTAAAGATTCAGCTTTTACTCATTTGGTCAAATAATCACTGGCCACTATGATAAATTTGTGTCCATTTGAGGTGGGTGAATAGATCATTCCCATAATGTCTATTCCCTATATAGCAAATGGCCATAATGATATGAGGTTACACAATTGAGAAATAGGTAAATGCCTTAGGTCCGCATACTGTTGGCATAACTCGCGCTCTTTGACATACTTAGAACAATCAGTGTCTATTGTGAGCAAAAAGAGACCTTGGCTCATAATCTTATTTGCCAAGGCTAAGCCATTCGTATGAGCTCCACACACTCTTGCATGTAATTCCTCCATTACCTTCTTTGCTTCCTTTTCATCCAAATACTTCAGTTGGATTCCATCAGGCTATCTCTTGTAAAGCACTCCTCCTATAGTAATAAACTAAGTTGACAACTTATGGATCATTCTTTGGTCTTCTTCAGTAGCTTCATTGGGCAATATTGACTTTTCTAAGTAATTTTAGATGTCATAATACACAGGCTTTCCATCATCCACCTCGATATCCATGAGTTTCACTTTTTCAAAGCATGTCTTATTCAAACTGGAGATCAGCATTGGCTTCATAATTATTCCCTTCGAATTATCCCATATGAACACCAAGGTAGCGAAGCCATCTGCCAATTTGTTTTCTTCTCTACTCATATATCCAGAAGTACAAACCTCAAACCGATTGCTTAAAAACTTTAGATATCAGAGATAGGGCAACAAGCACTATTTTTTCACTAATCATTCACCCCTTGCTTGGTAAATGACTAGAGATAAATCTCCAAATAATTCTATAGACTTTGCTCGCACATCCACTAGAGCTTTTAACTCGAAAATGCAAGCTTCATACTCTTCTTTATTGTTTGTGGTTTTGTATCTTAATTTCTTAGCTAATGGCATCCTTTCTCATTCTAGGGTAACCAAGATCACACTTACTTCTACTCATTTATTATTCAGAGCTCCATCAAAGTACATCTCCTAACTCTCCACTATTATGGCTGTAACGTTCTCATCGAGGAATTCATAAGGCATTGCTTCACCTTCCAAAGGTTTATCAACTAGGAACTCTGCTACTGCTCTTCCTTTAATGGTCTTCCTAGCAATGTATTCTATATCAAATTCCAGTAGGAGAATCAACCATCTCCCCATCTTTCCTAATAACGAAGAAGCTTTTTATAAGAATCTAAGGGGATTATGCTTAACCACAGCTTGTATATTGCAAGAATGGAAGTAGTGTCTCAACTTTTTCGATGCCAATATGATTGCCAGATAAATCATTTCAACTTCTACATAGTTCATCTCATAAGGAAGAAACATCTTACCGAGATAGTATACTATATACTAAATCTTGAAATCGTCTTCTTGTGCCATCATAGCCCCTACTAAACTGCCTTTCTTTACTAGGTATAAAATCAGAGGCTTACCTATCTGAGGCAATCTCAACACTGATGAATGTAGTGGATATTCCCTGATGGTATTGAAAGCTTTTTGACAATCTTCATTCAAGACTACGGGCTAATCTTTCCTAAGCAACTTAAAGATTTGTTTGCATATCGAAGTCAACTTGGCAATAAACATACTTATGTACTAGATCTTACCTAGGAACCATCTAACTTCTTTTTCCTTCTAAGGTATTGGCATTTATCTAATGGCCCTTACCTTGTCAAGATCTATTTCTATACCTCCCTGACTCACTGCATAGCCTAAAAGCTTACTTGAAGTGACTCCAAATATGCACTTTTTTGAGTTGAGGTAGAGATTGTACTTACTAATCCTCTGAAAAAACTTCTCTAGTGCCTCATGTAACTGACTAGATCATCATGTCATCCACATACACCTCTACTTCCTTGTGGATCAAGTTATCTAAAATCTTAGTGTCCATTCTATGATAGGTAGCACCTGTATTTTTACGCCCAAAAGGCATGACAAGGTAGGCATATGACCTCCACTTAGTTATGAAAGCTATTTTGATCCTATCCTCTATTTTGTTCCAAATCTGGTTATAATTGGCATACCCGTCCACAAAACTATACATGGCACAAGCAGTTGTATTATCAACTATAATCGATGCAAACTCTTACTCTTCCATCCTTCTTTGCTATAGGGAATACATTTGCCAACCACGTGTAGTATTGGACTTCCACTAAGATTTTAGCCTCTATTTGCTTTGTGACTTCATCTTTAACTATCTCAGCCCACTTTAGCCTAATTCTTTTAAATTTTTGCTTAACCAGCTTATGCCCTAAGTATGTTGGAATGGCATGTTTAGCAACCTCTTGATCAATTCTTGGCATGTCTTCATAGATGCAGGAAAATAATTTTTTTTCCATTTTTTCAATATTCTCTCTTGAGGAATTATGTCTGATGCTAATAAAATTTCTTTTTGGTTTTCTTTAGTTTTGAGATTAAATGAACATGTGTTTGTTGAGTTAATGTTAAATATCAATACTTTATGATCATGAACTTGCATATTGAAATCAAAAGAAACATTACACAAGTAAGCAAAATTGTTCATCTCATTAATATAATCAAAAGAGCAAACATTGTTCTCATCAAAAAGCTCGGGAACATAAATAATATCAATAAAAGTTTCCTCTCCAATCTTGTTAACATCAGATATCTCTCTAGCCTATGAATTAGCTTTATGTGATTCTTCAGCCTGCATCTTCCATTTGTCTTTCAGCTGAGTAGCAAGCAACTTCTTTATCGTAACTTCCTCTAGCACTTCTTTGTCCTAGGTTGCATGGTGTAACAGAATCTCTTCATCTGAGAAACCCTCAACTGGCTTGACTATTCCCTATTCCCAATCGAAAACATCATTGAATAGCTCAAATCCTAGCATTAGCTCACCCCTTATTATCTGAGGTTCATTCTCCCCATAATAAAGACACAAGCCTGAAGCTAGCATGAAACTTTGGGAAATGTGAGGAATCCTTTTGTTGCTTCCTTCTCCTTATCATTCTTACTTTAACATGTAAAGTCTAACCCTTTTTTGTCCTTTTGACCCTTAGTAGCTATAACAGTATGAGGCACTTGGGAATTACTTCCCAAACCAGCAATAGGTAGAAAATTCATCTTTTTATATATATTGTTCACATGAGGAATGTCAGGAAAGCTAACCTCATGCTCTTCGTCACTGATAACCGCCATATAAAAGCCGTTGAACGACTATTTAGCTTTTTCAAACACAAACACTTGGTTCTCCCTTATGACTTTAATAGTGCCCATTTGACAATTATATGTGCTTTTAATCATCAGGTGCAATTTGGATGGTACTCCTCCCAGCTTATGTAATCACGGGCTCCTAAGAAGCATAAAGAAATTCATTGAAATAGGTAAGACTACAAACTCGACTTTAGTCTCAATGGGACCTATCTTCACCATAGCCTTAAATGTCCCAGCAGCTTGGCTCTTAGAGTTTTCATAGGCAAAAATAGTCAAATCAGACTTACTTAGCATGCTCTCATTTAATCCAAATGCTGAAATTGCGAGCAGGGGATAAAATTTAATTAAGGACACATCATCTATCATCACACTAGCCGTGTGCTGGCCATTAACCTGAGCCTTGATGTAAAGGGGATGATTATAATTCCTTCTTTTTGCCGGCTAGTCAGCATCAGAGTACACCATGTTCTCCCTGGTTCATCCCTTAACCAAATCCTGCAACTTAGAGGGCAAGATAGTGGTAGCAACAGTAGCCTTACTCAAAGCCTTCGCCAATTTCTATCTATACTAAAGAGACCGCCTTAACAAATGCCAAAATACATATACGAGCCTGGGCCTTTTTCAGCTATTTGACTATCTGATCATCCTTAATCTCCTTCTCTATTGGCATTGCAGTAGGAGCTGGCTGCCTTTCGATCTTTAGGGCCACTCTACCACTCCTTATGATTGCCTTGACTTTTTTCTCTTCCTTTACTTTTTCCTCATGTTCACTAGTTGAACTCCAAATATTAATAGGCACTAAAGCCCCTTTGTCCTCACTCTCTATAGGAGTATCCCAATAGTTAATCATAAAAATAGGCCAATTTTCTTCAACTGGCTTTGTTACTTTTGTGGTGGAGTGAGTAACAGCCAAGTACTTGTTCCCATATAGATCCATCATCACATACCACTGAGGTAAACTTAACCCAATCACTTATACTAGAGGAGGCATAATATTGTAACTTCCCTTCTTGTTCTTATCCCTTTCCTTAGGATCTAAAATATGTTTGCTATCTATCAAATCCTAAATCTTGCTCTTTTAAGTGTGGCAATAATTAGTCAGATGCCCTGCGTGCTGATGGTATGCATAGTATTGATCCTCCCTATAGTACAACAACCCTTGACTCTTTGCAGGCCTCAATTGTAAAGGTTGAAGCTTCCTTTCTTTAACCAACCTATTCAAAACCTAAGATAACGATTTACCCAAGTCGGAGTAATGCCTCTAACTAGCCTATGTATTAGACACGTCTACATTCTTTCTAGTAGCCTTGTTACTATAGAAATTCCTTCTCGTATTCTCATTACTTGCCTTTCTAACTAACTACTCTATTTTAGTCTCTATAATTATATCCTTCAAAGACTCCAAATCTTTTAAACCCTTTATTTTTAAACCATCTCTCAAGTATGGACTTGCATTCTGGATAAACAACCTGATTTGATCAATTGTGTCATGTTTGCTTTTCATCTCTATCACTCTAGTCCTCCACCTAGTGAGGTACTCACGGAAAGACTCATCATGCTACTATTAGAGTATCTAGAGGTCTTTTAGGGTAACCTCTATCCTTGTGTTGCAGTCATACTACTTAAGGAACGCCATTGTTAATAGTTCCAATTCTTTTTTGTTTTCCTATCCAACCTATGGTACTAGTTTATTGCAGACCCAATCAAACTCAAGCAAAAGTACTCCACCTTCTAGTTCTTGGATAAAGTGATCCCCTTTATAAGCAATATGTATTCTTGACATGCACTGAAGGATTTGAAGTACCATCAAACCTTGGTAAATCAGGCTTTTTGAACCTTTACAGCAATAGCTCATCTCCATCCAAATCCCTATCTTCAAGGTTCATCCCCCTATCAGTAGATAATAACTTAGACATGGCTTCAATCTTTTCTTCCATTTTTCTAAAAGCTAGGTCCTCACCACTAGGGCCTCTTATTTTCATGTTCATCAATATAGGGATATAGCCTTCGTCCTCCTCTTCTATGAAGTCATCCTCAAGATCATACCTCATTTCACTCCTAGGTGAGTCTCAAAACACAATAGCATCAGCTGTTATAGTGTTCCCAATGTGCATTGGGTCCATTGTCTAATGAGTGGATACTACATGCTAATTTCAGACATTGGGTGTGATAAAAGTGACCATTCCACCAATCATAGCTAACATCCTTTCCTCAAACTCCTGCAGAGGTTTATCTAATCTCTGATCTAAGTCATCCCTCACTGTCGAAGGCCCAATAGGAGTAACATTCACCATTTCCATTTGAAATGGATACCTCACGGTGGTGTCATCAGCGACTCTTCTAGTTTTATTTCCTCATTCAGTCTCATTCAATTTATTATTTTCCATTTCTATAGTTTTTCCTGACTATTTTTTGATAACTTGCTTGAACCCAACTCAAAATTGACTTTCAAACCTAAGTTTGAACCTAAACTTGGTCTCAGTAAGCTGGATATAGATCTTAAAACCAGGCACCCGTCTAAACCTCTAAACCACCTAGATGAGTTTATGATGGCTGCAAGAATTAGAGGTTAAGAATGATGCATGGTAAATGATGCATGAGCATGGTATATACATGATGCATGAATGCAATGTATGGTTTCGTTAGATGTCAATGACAAGGATAACAATAGCCTTCTAACCTTATTACTCCCACATAGGAGGTTATGCAGTCTCTTCCCTAGGTGGGCTTAGCCCATGGGTCAATAAGGTACCCAATGGATGCATATGGTGCATGATAGAAAATTGGTAGCTTAACCTCTCTTAATTGAAAGCACAGGAATGTGGGTTTTGATCATTATGTATTTTGATTAACTTATATAGATTGGGTTAGGCTTGCAAAGGCATGGCAGCCTTTGACTGGTACCCATTTAATATGTTTGAGTTTGGTCAATACATAAAGGTCTACATAGCAATCGAAAGAATATTATGGCTATACAACCTAGGGGAAGTTGTTATTGTCATTACATGGGGTTTGAGTCATGGGTGATGAAACTTTAGGGCTACCGATGCATGGTCCCTGCCAATAGGTCTAGCTCATCATGAGCATAACAACCAATGGGTCACCATTTTATATACCATTTGGTACTAAACTTAGACTGATGGGTCTTCTTGACACCTCCCTACAGTAAGTTAACATAGGGCATTCTTTAAGATAGCACCAGGGCTAAAAAGGGATGCCTAACTTAATTCTAAGGCTCTAAAATGGATGCAACAAATGGAATTTAGGAAGGTGATAGGATTAATAACAAAACCCAATTATAAAAAAATTAACTAAGACACTTTTTGGAGTAAGGTCACTTCTAGGTTTGCTCTCATAGGCCCACTTTTAGGGTTCAAGATTGGAGGAGCCTCACTTGACTCATAAATTGTCCACTTCACTATAAAAATGGGTCAAGCCCAATTTATGGTTTGTGGTGAACCCATGAAGGTGTCTACTAATGGGGCCAAAAGAGGTAGGTGTTATAAAGTCACCACCTAAGAGAACATAGGGAAAGAAATCTCGATCGTTTGATGCCCAAATAGAGATTGGTGTACGAGGCATCACTCTTATTATGTATCTTGATTAGGTATTGTTTTATAATTAGGTTTTAAAACTAATCTCCTCTCCTATCTCACACAATGCAAGCTATATAATTTAAAGCATCTCAATCAATCAAAAAGCAATAAACAAATACTTAAAATAAAATCTACTTAAAATTATTATAGTGGCAAATTGTCCTACAAAAACAAAGCTAAAATTATTGATTAAGTTCAGAAGCATTGGCTCCGTCACGTACATTTACAAAAATCATAAGTTTATTCTATATAGATTTGGGCTAAAAAATTGGACATTGGTCCATATTTTGGAAGAAAAACCAATTGACTTAATAAAAAAAAAATTTTTAATGCCTTTTTATTTTATCGCGCACAAAAATCCTTTTATACTAACTATTACAACCCCAAAAAATAATACATCCAAAATAAAATAACAAATAATGGCAAAAAATTAAATAATAAATAAACAAAACCATAATAAAGAAATAAATAAAATGAATAAAATAATTTAGATAACCAAAGAGTGGAAGAGGTGACCATTTTAAGAGCAGAACTTCCCATGCAAAAAACCACAAACCCTCTGAAGCCATAAAGGTATCAAGTACTTGAAGAAAATCACACAAAAAATAAATGAATTAGTATTCGCAAACAACATAGCAAAATAATTACAAATTCATCTTAAATACAAAACAGTATGGGTTTAAATACAAAATCATATTATGTACATAAAATAACGTTCAAATATGATAGGAGATGAATAAATGGCATGAAAATCACCTAAAATACATATAATGCATAAAAATGCTTATAAAATAGCCATGGACGGTCAAAGTAAAGCAAGGGATGGCCACAAACAAGCAAGGGATGGGACAAGGAGATGAACCCGCAATGTCCCATCTATCGGATCACAGACGAGCATCTGTCAAGTCATCTTCCCTTCTGTCACCCCTAGATAGCTCAAATTGCAGATTTTCATGGAAAAAAATGGAAAATTCACACAAAATGCATTCTTAGCTCTAAGAATTCAATACTAGATGTTAAATCATGCCAATAACATATTAAATACCTAATAATGCATTAAATACACAAAAATCATTAAATTATAGAATTTAAGAAAGTAAGAAAAAGCTTTCCATATACACGGATGGAGGAATCTCTAAACCTATCATGCCTCTAGCCTATTAAATAGCACACAAATACATCACACCTTAATACACATGCATATCATTCAAATATAGAAATTTAAACATATCAAACCAATGATAAATAATCATATGATCACGTGAATAAATTATAGAAAGAGAAAATAGGAATGAGGCTAGAATATTACCCTTAAGAGATATTCTGACTTTATGAATTCAATAGTCCAAATCTCAGCTTTGAATCATGCTATTTAATTCTCAAGAAAAGTATGAAATTTGTTTGTATAAGTGTGTTTGTTCAACAAAGATTAATGGGGCCAGGAGTTTAGAAAGAGAAAGAAATTAAGTTTTTTTTTTCTTTAAAGGTGGTTATTCAAAAAGTGATTCCTCCTCTTTTGAAACCCTAGATTTAAGATTTTATAGCTAAGGAAGAGTTTGATCTGAATTCCAACTCAAAACTCATCAAATATAGAGACAAATTCCCCTAAATAAAAAAAAAGTCTTATCAAATAAAAAATTTGCTCTTTTAAAAATCCAAAAATGTGGGAAAAACTGGGTTTTGAGCTAGGGATGAGCATCCTTTAATGAAAGGCGGCCATCCCTCATCATTAATCTAGAATTTCTTAAAACACCCCTTTGTTTGGCCTATGCAGGAGAGAGGACCCACAAACGGGCACCCCTTTAGTAACAGACGACCGTCTACCACCACTGAAGGTCCAAAACTAGGTGTTTATGCATATTTTGTTAAAAAACTTAGCAATATTTGAACCTTGTTATCAGTAATATGCTATTTACTCATTATTGGGTAACCATGATCTAGGCTACCTCGGGTCATGGTGTCTACACTTTTAGGCTGAAACAAAGTAGATGCTCAAGAAGTATGGGATTCAACATCACAAGTCATTACTTTATCGACCGTAAGTGAATGAGGCAGTTGAGGTGGCTAACAAAAACATCAAAAGGATTTTAGCTAAGATGGTTTAGACTTACAAGGACTAGGCTAAAAAGTTACATTTTTCATTATGGTTTTATAGGACTACTGCAAGGACTTCGACATGAGCCACTTTATTCTTTCTAATTTATGTGACAGAAGCCATGTTGCTTGTGGAGATTGAATATCAGTCTTTGAGGGTAGTTTAGGAAATTGAGTTACTTAAAATGAAATGGGCACGACAAAAGTTGCTACAACTTAACCTGCCAGATGGGGATATAATGTGAGCTTATTATCACAATCAGATCTATTAGAAGAGGTTAACATGTTCATTCGAGAAGAAGGTTAGCAAGCATCCTTTGAAGGAAGGAGATTTGGTGTTTAAGCACATAAGACCAAGAGTTCCTGACATCCAAGGTAAGTTTAGAACCACTGGGGAAGGACCTTTTATACTAAAGAAGTTATTGTCTAAAGGAGCAGTAATTTTGACTGACAATGATTGCAATGAGTTCAAGAACCCAATCAACATTGATAGACTAAAGACGTTCCATGGCTAGACTTAAGAGAAATAAAAGAGAACAAAAGGCCTATGAGATAAAAATTGAAAAAATGACAACCTTGCTAAAAGTTGGCATTTTATCAGGGTAAAAATAAAAAAAAGGCTTTCTAAGCAAAAATTAAGGGCCTAGAGAAAATAACCTGTAACACCCTAATTCCTTAACCATGGATAATCATCAATCATCATCATAAACCTCGTAAAGATCATGCAGAAATAATAATAATAATAATAACATAGGCCATTATTAAATTCCACAATAAAATAATGAAGCTTATTGATAAATAATCATAATAAAAATGGCCTTTAGGTATCCTGAATTCCTCAAGACAACTGCATCTTGCCCGATCCTCTACAGCTTATCTTAAAACCTATACAAATAAACAAACCCATGCTAAGTTATAAAGCTTAGTGGGGAATGAAACTCTATATATATTTATATATAAAGATAATCCTCTTTCCACAATTCATCACATACATGCATAAAACTTTCACAATCACACAGGATAACATATGAGTCTATTATATTCTTTATTTCATAAATAACATTCTTAGGAGAGTCTTCAAACTTACTAATGGCTATCATGTTTAGAATAATTAAATGCATTTTGAAACTTATTTCACTTCCTAAAAGCTTAGCCATTCGTCGCTATTACCATCATCGTACCCTTTACTTTTCTTGGATTAGTATAAATCACGCATCTTATAATCCCTTTTTAATCAATAGGCTAGACATCATAGTTATTAATGGCACAAGATTTCTACTTATTACTTTAAATCATATTGTCACCTAAGATAGGCAATAGAAATAAATTCATAATATAAAGGCGTGCTTAAGTCATATAGCATTTATAATTAGTCTTGGTAGGCATAATTACTTCACATATATCATAAAATTCTCATATGAGATTCACAAACTTTACATCCTTCATGTTATCTTAGCATGGTAACCTGATTCTCTTACAAGCATCATTCTATGCCATGCATTGCATTTGGTTAAATGAATTTTATCATTATTTCTACCTGTGTATAAATATTTATATATAAATAGACAGATTGACAGGGTGGCAGGTGATCATAAGGAACAACCATTACATATCAAAATTATAAGACAAAGTCTCAATGTCACATGTATGCATTTTATAAACATATTACATGAAACTTAATGTGTATGTTATAGTTCATATAACTTTTAGTACAATAGTGTATGCTTTAGGGTTTATATAATCTTTGTGGATTCCCATCGGTGGAACCATCTCATACCGATACTCATATAGGAATCTTCTTTAACTGAAGTGTGACATTTCAATCATGCATTACAAATCATAACATTTCATTTCATAAAAAAGTTTATAGTTAAAAGAATTTAAAACAATCAAACAATAGGTCATTTCCTATGTTTACATCACATAATAGAGCAATCAATGCATGTTTTACTTTATCTTGTGTATATTTTATCATCTTTAATAGCCAGCATAAGTATTAGTTCAAAAGATGAATAATGGGAGCAATGGATACCCGATGGTATCAAACTATGAATATCCAAAGATATCAAATAATGGACCCAAACAGGGTCAAGAAATTATTCCAGCAAGGAACAAACTATGGACCCAAACAGGGTCAAACGATGGTTCCATTAAGAAACAAGACCCAAATGGGGTCAACTATGGCAGCTGCAACTGTATCCCTTTAGGCATGCCTATCTAATCCACAACTGAACTAAGACCCGCAAGCTTAACTTTTAAGACATCTTTGATTAACATATTCATCTTTACTTAGCACATCATTTGGCTTAAAGCCACTTTTCATAGAAGAATGCATATCATTCATTTCATCAAAGAATACATCAATTTTTGGTTCAACATACCTTTCTTTACTTAATAAAACACATTTGCTTAATGCCATCATTCATATAAGAGTGCACTTGATTCTTATCATACCGTAATGTTGAGCTCCAGGCTCCAGTGCACCGGGATGCTATCATATGATCATATAGTTGTATCAACTTTCTTTCATTCATATCATGATGGTCATAGGTTTATAAAATTAATAATAGCTTGTGATCTTTCATAACTAGCATTGTGCAGGTCCACAAGTGCATACACATATATATGTAGTTAAAATCATGTAAATACATACTTCCATTACTCATACTTTTTCATATATTAAATTAAGCTACTCATCATAGCATGCTCATATCAATTATACAATATATAGTACTTACATAACTTATAAAGAGTTCTTGATGACATACCTCATTGCTGCTTGCTGGGAATAATTTTCCTAATCTTACACTTATTAATATCATTCCATAAACACACACACACACATATATATAGTAAACTCAAGCATTTATGATCCATATAATAAAATAAGTAGGTTCCCTTACAGTTTAAGGCTAATGCCACATTTACTCCCTTGCATTCACTTTCATGATTCATTAGAGTAGGAACAACGAGTTATACACTTTAACATTATTGTATATACTTCAATCATCTTGTATTTTTCATCTTATAACATTTATGCTTAGGTAAGTGGTGTGAGGTCATTTCATCTTAGTCGTTAACACACTACGGACACTCTTATGCTAATCATATTGTATTATAGGCATGAACAAATAATGAGCAGATTATTGCACATTATAGTTAATTCTTAACTCCTCGTGTGACTTGGAGTATAACCAAGCTTTTTATGGTTTCATAATTTAACATAAAATGCGATGTTCCGTTTCTTTTAACTCGGACATGCAACCTTACATCTATTCTTTTATTACCACTAGGTTAAATCATAGCATTTTTGGACAGAACCATTCCTTGACCTAGTGCATACCTTATTTTGATTTTATAATACACATTGTATAACATATCCTTTAAATTACTATACTGCCTCATGTTATTCTCAATTCGATGCTCATTAGGCCTTAACATACCTTTTTACAACATAATTCATATTAACCTTGTCATGCGCAAGCCCCTCTAATTTAGAGTTCAAGTGAACCATCATTGTTTAACTCAATATGCTTGATTATCATAAAACTTGTTAAGATTCCTTCTATTAAGTGATCATACTTTATGCACCTCATAGGTGTCTTTGGATAACTTATAGCTTAATTCATTATTCTTCCTCTTATTATAACATTGACGTCTTTTAAATTTTCATAATAATTCATGATATATTCAGGCCTTTCTAAAAAGTATCTTTGTAGACTTTAGCATTAAGGAGAGACTTTCATAATCTATTATTCTAATAAGTAGCATATCAAACTTCACTTAATAGCCATTTATCCTCGGCCTCACTTATTACTAGTCATTTCACCTCAATTCTTGCTCTCTTAATGATTTTATGGACCATATAATATGGTGTGGGAATGCATTACAACCCTAGATCTTATATCCCAACTTCTTTAAATGGTAATCTAAGTTTTCAATCATTAAAACTCATCTTATTTACTATTTTGAATCTTTAATCTCAACTAAGAAAATACCCATAGCAAGTGTGGGAAAACATTCTTATAAAAAATTTTTCGTACCTTAAATCAAGCTTCCTCTCCTTCCACATCCACTGTCCCATTCTTGATAGTATCCTTCCCTCTTACATAAGAAGATAACAATTATAAACCCTAAATCCATAACTGAAACACAAACCAATAAGAAAGCAAGAGGAAAACATCACCTTAAGGATGCCCAGAACCCTAGCTTTCCTCTTCTGCATCTCGAACTAGAGAGAGAGAGAGAGACCTTTCGGAATCCAGAATGCCTATCCCCTTTCACAAAACCCCTCATGAGTTTCTTCTTTAAGAAGCTTAATACAATGGTTTGTGGGGTAAATTTCTCCCAAAGAGAAATTTTCAAAATGCCCTTATACATTTTAACCTCTAATAACTTATTTTCTTAACATTCAACTCCAAAACTTCTTATTTAATTCAATTTCATCCTTCCTTACTATTTTACCTACACTCCAATACACATGTGCATAATTACCAATATACCCTTAATGTGACTTCACTTCAATAATACCAAATAATCAAATTTTGCCTTATTAAACCTTAATCCTGATTAATTAACTATAATCCTTTTGGGGCCATGATTGTGTCTTTACATAACTAATCAAGAAAACCCAAGAGGGCTAATTGATGATAGGAGTTATGATGTTTTTAAGAGTTCATTCCAAGATTAGATAACTTGTATTTTTGAGCTTGATGTTAAATAATGATTGTGTGTAATGGAATTAGGTAGAAATGTCACACTTCTAGTCAAAATGATTATAATATATTCAAAGTTGTTCTTTGCATCTTAAAATTTCAAAGTTCTAATAAAAGCAAAAATATAGTCTTTGTTGCATCTAATATGCTATCTATGCTCAGCTACTCTCTTCCTCTAAGTATCTTAGATGGTATGACCTATTATCAACTGCAATTCTAATGATCCATCTCTTATATTTAACCGTAATAGTAAAGTCATAAGCACTAATATAATGGCCTTCATAGGTAGTCAATCCCATAGTTAGTGATAGCCAAATATGGACCCAGTAGAGAGGATGCTATCATAGAAGGTTAAAGGGCACCTGACAATGTCCTACTATTCTCCAAATTGATGGGCACAATAGGCAGTGATATCGAAGGTGACTCGATACAACCCGCACAAAGGAATGCATATAAAAGGTCCATCTTGAGTTGTAGAATGTATGGGCAACCACGAGCATCTAATCTTGATATCTCCATTTGTTGTAGTGGCTAACCAAATATCCCCTTGATGAGGCTAGTAAAAGTCATACAACCTCTGCCTAATAAGGTATTGCCTTAAAGGATAAATGCTTATAACCCAAGAGGGAGACTTTGTCAGTAAATTCAGCTTCTCCTATAACCAAATGTGAAAAAAAGAAAGAGAAAAAGAAAAAGAAAAAAGCCACTAGGATGAGTTAGTTTCATCTCAGACAAAATTAAGGCAAAAAAATGTGCGAAAAACTAAAAGGATGCACTTTCCACAAAGAAAAGCCAGTGTGAAAACCCACAAAGGGCATATTACCTCAAAAATAATGACATACCTAGAGTAGTAAGGAGCTGCTAGTGAGAAAGGCGATAGGATCAACACAGACTACATCTAAGCCAAAAAGTGTCTCTATTAAGATCAATAAGAATGGGGTCAGTCCATCATGCATTCCTTAAATGACATAGAACAATTAATATTCTCTAGTCAAGCTATCTGGTGTCATTGTCAGCTACAAGGAAAAGCAGTATAGTAGAATGACATCGGCCTAATATGGGGGAACATCTGGAAAATTGTCTAAAGCATCGATCAAGATGTCTAGTAGGAATAAGCCTCCTTGAGATTCCTGTCGAGTGATAGCCAGAGGGAGAATACCAAAAGCTAGTGCTACTTCTTTCAGGTAATTAAGTACATAGTCAAGTATGCATTAAAGGGTACTAGGATGAAATCTAACACCTAGAATCTCTAAAAATTCTTCAGCTGGAGGACATAACTCATGATAAGTAAACCTAAATAGAATAAATATTGTGTCCTAATACAAATTAGTAGATAAAATCAAGGTGTTTCCTACCTTCACCCTCCTCAAAAACCTCAAGTTGGAATAAGTGGTCAAAATAGGGTTTTCTTAAGTTCCCGAATCATTTAATAGCCTACACAGTCTATTCAAGGCTGGGGTCGCCATAATTAAAAATATTTTGATAGTCTTTGGGCATAAAATAATTAAAATAAATTAAAATGATTACAAATAAAATCAAAAATAAAAAGAAAAGAGAGAAAGGAAAAAGAGAAGTACCTGCAAAGGGGGCTAACTAGGAAAACAGAGAGTCAAGGCATAAAAATCAAGGAAAAAATCAAGTTATTGATAGATTTACTTTGATAAACGACTGTCCCTTAGGAGTGAGCCATAGCTTGGCTGTTTATCACCCCTAGATCACTTTAATGGATTCTTTTGCATGTCTGCATGGCTCATGCATCATGCACATACATTTCTTGCATCCATCTTGTGTTTATTTTTATAGGTAATGTAAAAGATACGCTATTGAAATATATAATAATAATAATAATAATAATAATAATAATAATAATAATAATAATAATAATTAATAGGTTGTAAAATATTTTGTAGGTTTTTAGAAACTTTTTTTTGTCATATGTAAAATAAAGAAAGCTGATAAAATAATAAAGAACAAAAAGAGAAAGAAATGAATTCAAAATTCAAAAAATTCAGTGATAAAGGGGATATAAGTGCCGCCTCTCACTAGTTATGGTAGACGGCCTGCCTGTCTGTAATGTCAAAATTTAAAAAAATGGGCCTTTCTTCTTCTTCTTCGCAAACCGCCATTAATGCTATTTTAAAGCTCCAATTCTCAATTTTTCAAGCATTTTCAACTATTTCTCAACCATTTTGCAATCTGTTTGCGCTGAAATTCCCTCACGAAAAATGTTTATCACAAGGTGGTCTTTATTTCATGTTTCATTGCATTTTTAAAACACCCAATTCTGAGAGCAAAGTTAGTGTTCACTATTTGTCTCTTCCCATTTCTTATTTATTTGGTTTTATTTATTTTATTTTGCTTAATTAATTGCTTAGAGAGTAATTTGGAGTGCTAGTTTAATTTAATTTTATAATTGAGTTTTTTAACTTGGCTTGTGGGAATTGATGTGCGTTTGCCTTTTTACATGCCTCTATAAACTTTGTTGCCTCATTTTTTTCCTTCATTTATATTTTCCCTTTATTTTCTTTATTGTGTTATTATTAATTAATATCATTTACAATATAAAAAAAATAAAAAGAAAGA
>JBBPFJ010000022.1:0-277500 GCA_037975025.1 Excoecaria agallocha | reverse complement strand
AATACAAAGTTTAATGATACTGCCCGTTAATACCTTTAATTACCTTGGATCCAAGCTTTTACATTTAGCAATAAATCACAAGCATAAAAGAAGGAACATATTACTCATAGAGACCATAAAACTTAACAATTCAATAAGCAATTCATTAGCAATTGTTACCCTAGAAAATGTTTAACATAATTCCTTCATATATATGCATCATTAAAGCATAGTATGCATTATAAATTCACTTTCATGTAATCGTTAAGACAATCTGCATAAAAAGTAAACTATATGTTAAATAATACCATATTTATACCAAAAATTATGTACTTGACCTGTAATAGCGTTGTATACATACAGACATGTATATATAACAAATTAAGGAACTAGCTTATATAGCGTTAAAGAATTACATGCTCATCAATATTGTAACCTTCAATTAGTTCTTATGCAAATTAATTCTGAACTATAACATTTCTTATCTTTTACACTTTTTAACTTAGTTTCATGTTAGTGCCCCTAGTACAGTGACGACAGAAATACTCAGACTGGATATACGGGATGTGGACCCCACAGGACTACAACAGAGTGAGAAATGACCCTAAGAGACAATTTCTCCATAAAACATGTAACAGATATAGATAACAGATACTTATAATTACTATGGAGATCAATGATCCTACCATAGCAAAGCAAGTCGCCATGACTCGCACCACGATACAGATATCCCTATGGCAAGCCAATTGTATCCTGAGGTAGTTTTTACAGCCAGACTATTTCCTAAGGGCACAAAAGATCACTTACTGTTAATACATTTATCAACTTTCTCATCACTTCAATTCCTTTTTAATCCAGAAAAAAATACAGTTATTCAGAAGTTTCAATATTTTTATACAGTTACCATCATGCACTTATGTAATGCATTATGTCACATTACTTCATCAAATTTTCTTTAAATTACTCTTTAGTCATTAAAGGAATCTACATTATATAGATTCTCTTAAATTACTTTTAAACTTCCCAATAACCGCATATTAATACTTTAACCGTCCTATCTTAGTCACCTTTCTTTTACTAAATTAGCAAGTATGAAATGATAGCAACTACGACTATTTAACATAAATTCTTATGATTACAATAGCGATATATTACTTTATTATCATGTTATCAAGCCATCTAATTATAGAGTAAATCCATATATCATTATGCCATTTCATATTGTCTTAACATCTATACATACATACATATAAGTTCAATATCATAACTACCTATCTAGATGCATAATTTGACAACGTATATATACTTAAACCAACAAGTGAAACTGCATAGCATTTAGCTATCATTATTCTCATGATACCAAAATTTTCTTAATAGTCTATTAAATCATATTGATTACTAAGTTACTTAACAATAGTTATTCAATCTAATTTCCCTCAACCTCATAACATAGTGAATTCTTACTATATGATATGACCAAAACTTGATAAATATAAGTTAAGACACTATTGCATCCATATATGCCAACTATACTTTCCAACTTCTAAAACTATGCCACAACTAATTTGAGTTATCCTTACCATTTTCTTACTCTATTGCCTTATGTTTTATATTATTAAATATATCAAACTTAAGTAATCAAGGAGGCTATATTACTTATAATGTACTATCTATTTCCTTAAATAAAATCTCAAATTTACAATCCATTAAATCTCAACGTAGCTCATGCCTTTTAATTGACATTCTACTCAAATCACATCTTAAACTCACTATCAATTCATATCTTCAAGATCTGTCAATAACTTTTACATGCCATTAACATGTACTAATCATTCCTGTGACACTTTTACAATAAATTTAAGCATACATGATAACAAGAAATAACTCAATGACTCGACAAATTTATAATTTCTTCAATTAAGTTGTTTGTTCATTTTTCATCTCAAACATACTTTAATTTTACAAATCCTTAAGCCTTGAAATCAACCTATTTAATCCATTAAAACTCAAATTATCCATTTGTAAAATATTTAACTAACTACTCATGAACAATGCCAGCTCTAAGCCTTTAATCTCCTTAAAGAACATATAAATAAGGAGAGAATTATGGTTCCCATACTCTGTTACTATAAACACATAAGAAACATTTACAAATTCAATTAATTTCTAATAATTTAAATTTCATAGAGAAAATTTCAGTATCCCATACCGACTAGTCGAAGCCTAAAATCCCCTCTCCTTTCTATCTCGTCGGAGCCCCACTGGAGCCTCATCGGAGACTTGCCGGAGATCTACCGGAGCTACCCACCTACTGCCAGAGCCGCTAGTACCCTTTCGGTGGCCTTCACGTGCCCCAAGGAGTCGTGGTTTGGTCGAAAAGCCGCCTAGAACAATTGGCTGCCACAAGCTCTGATCTCCACTTTGTTGGCGAGTGAAGACGATCGGCGGGCACCAAAAGATCCGCCTCACCACAGGGAGTATTTCGGTGGTCTCTGTGACACCAACCACCGCCGCTGCACACCAGAGCGATGAGAAACCCGATCTGACCATAGAGAAGAAGAAAGAAGAAAAAACACCATGTAGGCACTGCCGGAGGGAAGGAACGTCGAGGAGGTGGTGGCAGCCACGCCAATCGCCGACGCAGGCGCCGTTGATCGGCGGCAGCGCCTCCCTCCGCCCTCTCCTTCTCTTTCCTGATCCCCACTCCCTTGTCCTCATTCTCTTTCTTTTGTTTTTTTCATTCCTTTTCTTTTATTTGTTTTAACTTATTTCTTTTTATTTGTCCCTTATAACTTTTGTGGCTGCGAAAATTGTCTATAAAATGCTAACATTTACCTTATCCTCTTATTATTTCAATCATACCCTTAAACATTTCATATCCAATAATTTATATTCAACTCATAAAATAACTTGAACATATCACTTGCCTCCTTACTATTATCTGAAATTCATATCTATATATAACTTAATTTTAATCAAACATAACTTCATATCATCATTCATACTCGAACATTTACAACTAGGGTAATAGTTGGGTCCTTACACTTCGTTTTACATCTTACCTTTCAACATTATTCGTCTTATTATTATTATTCTTATTATTATTTTGTTATATTAATTTTCATAATATAGTTTAATTCACAATTAGGAAATTAAAACCCGACAACAATACTCACTTATATTGAAATCTTCATAAATAATCCTTACAAATTGGTACTATTTACCATCTAAAATCAATCCAAATTTTTGGGGCATTACAATTCAAGCTAATTTTTTACTATTATAAAAGATGAATGAAACATCAGTATATCCTTATGAAACTTAGATTTATGAGTCTAGTTTCTATTCCAACTAGAATTACACAATTTGTATCTCTCAAACTCTAGATATAGTCAAAACAATCTAGACAGGTCTATTGAACCCAAGGATAGATTTTGCTAGCTATAAGAATTATGCTCCTATTTTGGTCCTTATACCCAACTAACCACATATTCATGCATTAATTACTTAAAACCATCGAATTAAGCTCTCTAATCACTAAATGAATATATATAATTCCCACAAAGATATCAAAGTTCCCTTACCTCTTTAATGGCCACTTCCTTCAAACTTTTCCTCTTTTTGCTCCTTGCCTCTGCTTCTCTCTCCTTCTTCATAACAAATCACAAATTATCATTCTTAAAGATTCATCTAATCCCTCAAATTCATATTTAATTATGAGAAAAAAATAAGAAGAGAAAAGAGGATCCTTACCTTAAGAAAGTTAAGCACTAAATTCTCTTTTTTCTCCAAAAGCAATGGTTGGGTTTCAGGGGTTATCTAGGGGCTAGAGCATTTGAGTTTTAAGAGAAAATGGTTGTCGTCCTCTCCTTTGAAGTGGCCGGCCAACACTTATAAAAATCTTGGGTTTCTTACTTTCTTAAGAACATTCTAGAAGGCTAGGTGTCAAGCTCCTATAAGACTATATGTTGACTTTTGCAAAAATTACACTTAACTCACTACTTTCCTTCATTACCATATTTCTTACCCTTAACTCTCTCTTTCACTTTTCAATTGGGTCCCTTAACTCACATTTTCTCTAAATTAATCACACACATAACTCAATTTAAAATGACCATTTAATCCTTCATCCTTTTAAGCAATTACCTTTATGTCGTTAACCCATAATTCATTGACTAACTTAACATATATCAATAATATTTTCTTTAAAATGCATATACATTCTCTTAGGGAATTAATAGGGGTGTCACAATTTCAAACAAAATTTTGGCACCAATTCAGCTAGGAATTGTAACTGCCCCTATATGAAAAGGACAAACAAACAACGCATAATCTATAATGGCCAATATAATATAATTATTAACATTTAATGTTCTGTAAGAATAATAAAAATTCAGTAGCATTCTAGCTAGGAATGACACTACCACCTACACAATGCTACAGGCCCAATTCTATACAAAATTCTTATAATTGTTATAAGTAGCTACATAATTATAAACCAAAAATCATTTTAAGTACATGCCACATTTCTTTTCTTCTTCTGTTTCTTCTTCTTCTTCTTCATCTTCTTCTTCTTCTTCTTCACACCTGTCCCTGCTTGCAGTTAAAATAAACTACACCCTAAGCAACATAGTCGCTCAGTGGAGGATGCATTTACATAAAAAAATTTTCACCTAACTATTTAATTCCTTTAAACTTACTATTTCAATGCTTTATTTAATTAAATCTCTTTTTTTTTCTATATAAATCCCAAATTTAATCCCCTTTTAATAAAATCTCCTTCTATTTATCTCAATAACCATTTTTCTTACTTAATTTCAATAATTACCTAGTTTAAGTGTAAAATTTCAATTAAGTCCTTAAAATTTGACTTTAACCCAATTTTGACTTTAAAGTTGACTTTTCTCAATTTTAGCCAATTTGACCTCTATTTTGACCCGTTTGACTTTCTTTGACTTTTATTTTAATTTAATTATATAAATTGCATTATAGTCCCTAAAAATTTTCCTTTAGATGAAAAATTACATTTTAGTCTCTATAATTCTTCTTTAATTATGATTTTTTCCCTTTTTAATTAGATTGACTACTTTAACCATTTTAACCATATTTTCACCACTAATTGACTATTTTACCCTTAGTTATTGTGCAATTACATTTTTACTCTTTTTGAACACATACATCAAATTTTTCAATTTATTTCACACTTTTAACATATTAATCGCCATAGTTTCTCTTTTTACTCAGTTTTCATGAAAAAATTACCATTTTGCCCCTAGTTGTCAATAGTAGAAAAACCATGAACCGGATAAGTGGATAAGCAAATCGAATAGGTGGGAGTGACCATACAGCTAGGGTATGATGCTACTCCCTAGTATATCAGTGAAATGAACCGTCTAACAGTATATTCATGCTTTCTCAAGACAGTGACAATACAATAAATAAAACACCATAGGGAAAGTGCCCCTATGGCTAGCCATACTATCCTATAGTCTTAGGTTACCCACTGAACACTAAGGGCATCATCAAATCTCATTTTATATTACACTTTTCCATTGTTATTCATGCTAATGGCATTGTAATAATCACGTCATGTTCCCATATGTGCTAATATAAGCTCGTCAAGCATCAAATTCTCACATATTCCTTTAATACAATAAAAATGCAACCAAAATATCTCATTTATTACATGTTACATAATTCGGCCTTAAATAGACTAAATGTCATTTAGAACTTCATTAAACATCAATTAGCATTTAAGTGAACTATGTTGCATAATTCGGCCTTACATGGTTCTGCCATTTCCAATTGGTTTTCTTTACTAATTTGAGTTTATATTAGTTCATTTCATTATTATATTAAGCTATATCAATTTATTTCATCAATTTACCTAATTATGCATAGATAAATAATGTAATTTTTATGAAAAATTCGCTTAAATATATGAAATTAAAGGTAAGTTGTATCCACTAACCTTAAATAGGCTTGACATACACTTATTCTTCCTTATTTTTTCCTTTTCCTCCTTGGCTTTTCCCTTCCTTCTTATTTTCCTCTTTTTGGCTGAAATTGAAAGGAAGAGAAACATACAATTAATTAATGATTTTAAGCAATTTAAAGTCACTACTATATTCTCCTACTCATTTCCCACATGCTCAAGAAATTTCTCTCACCAATTCCAACTAAAACTCACGTAATCACAAAATTATACCAAATTGCTCTTACCTTATTTCTTTAGTTTCTTGGCTTCCTTTTGATGCAAACCCTTTTCCAAGTTAAAGGGGATTAAATTCTAGGTATGAGGGTGAAATTTTAGCTTATGATTTTGAGAGAAGAAACTTAGATGAATTAAAAATTGAGAAGAGGTGTAGAAAAGCATGGTTCGGATTTTAGGGGAGAAGAGGGACCAAACGATGGAATCTATTGGTGATTTTTAAAATTTACACCCTTTTTATACTTGTCTTTTAGTTTTTAAAAGGAGTGTTCATAATCCAATCTTGTACTATTGAATCTAATGGCCTTATATTAAACACGAATCACTAGATTACCCACTTGCACTCAACCTACTATTCTAGTATCACTTGTACATAATCATAACTCTATTTTATTGACTCATGTGTCTTATTATGGTCAAATTCTTAGTTTTGACTCCCTAATTGACCCGATCTTAATTTTGCACCCGAAAATATGAAATTTTATTTTCGACCTCATAATTTTCTTAAATTTTATCCCAAGTGCCCTAATGTATCCAAGAACATGTGATTAAAATTACATCGTTTCGGTATACTTTCGGCCCCGGTGGCCTGTGCAGCTAGCCCGACGCTTGAAACTCTAGAAATACCAGAATTACTATTTTTCAGTTCCTAGAGTGTCTTTGCACCATTTATATGGTGCATATGTAATATTGGAGCAATTGGAGATCTTTAAATCCACCAATCGCTCGATCAAAGTCTTGGTCAACCTTGGATAAACCCGTGAATTTTGCTTTATTTTACTTATTTGGAGGCCTATTTGACCTCAGTTTCTTCTCAAATTATACCACTAGACTTTGTTTAACATGTACTTCCACATCCTAGTCTTAGTTCACTTTGCCCGCCAGTTCCCCCAACTTATGGTTTTTTTTTAGCCCGAGTATGTTTACCCTTTACAGTTACTATCTAATTATTTTGTCTCATTCAACTCCGATTTTCCCAAAATTTAACCTATGGTAACTTTTCGTACTCTATATCATACTATGTTTGACAGATGCAAATTTGGGGGTGTTACACCTATTATCTAACACCATATGTTGAGGCAAGGCATATCTGAATATCATAATCTTCTCGATGAATTTAGCCATATCCTCTGTATTTACCTCTTTTAAAGATTCAGCTTTTACTCATTTGGTAAAATAATCAATGGCCACTATGATAAATTTGTGTCCATTTGAGGTTGGTGAATAGATCATTCCTATAATGTCTATTCCCTATATAGCAAATGGCCATAATGATATGAGGTTACATAATTGAGAAATAGGCAAATGCCTTAGGTCCGCATACTATTGGCACAACTCGCGCTCTTTGACATACTTAGAACAATCAGTGTCTGTTGTGAGCAAAAAGAGACCTTGCCTCATAATCTTATTTGCCAAGGATAAGCCATTCATATGAGCTCCACACACTCTTGCATGTACATCCTCCATTACCTTCTTTGCTTCCTTTTCATCCAAATACTTCAGTTGGATTCCATCAGGCTGTCTCTTGTAAAGCACTCCTCCTATAGTAATAAACTAAGTTGACAACTTGTGGATCATTCTTTGGTCTTCTTCAGTAGCTTCGTTGGGGAATATTGACTTTTCTAAGTAATTTTAGATGTCATAATACACAGGCTTTCCATCATCCACCTCGATATCCATGAGTTTCTCTTTTTCAAAGCATGTCTTATTCAAACTGGAGATCAGCATTGGCTTCATAATTATTCCCTTCGAATTATCCCACATGAGCACCAAGGTAGCCAAGCCATCTGCCAATTTCTTTTCTTCTCTACTCATATATCAAAAAGTACAAACCTCAAACCGTTTGCTTAAAACCTTTAGATATCAGAGATAAGGCAACAAGCACTCTTTCTTCACTAATCATTCACCCCTTGCTTGGTAAATGACTAGAGATAAATCTCCAAATAGTTCTATAGACTTTGCTCCCATAACCACTAGAGCTTTTAACTCGAAAATGCAAGCTTCATACTCTTCTTTATTATTTGTGGTTTTGTATCTTAACTTCTTAGCTAATGGCATCCTTTCTTATTCTAGGGTAACCAAGATCACACTTACTTCTACTCATTTATTATTCACAGCTCCATCAAAGTACATCTCCTAACTCTCCACTATTATGGCTGCAACGTTCTCATCGAGGAATTCATAAGGCATTGCTTCACCTTCCAAAGGTTTATCAACTAGGAACTCTACTATTGCTCTTCCTTTAATGGTCTTCCTAGCAATGTATTCTATATCAAATTCCAGTAGGAGAATCAACCATCTCCCCATCTTTCCTAACAACGAAAAAGCTTCTTATAAGTATCTAAGGGGATTATGCTTAACCACAGCTTGTATACTGCAAGAATGGAAGTAGTGTCTCAACTTTTTTGAGGCCACTATGATTGCCAGATAAATCATTTCAACTTCTACATAGTTCATCTCATAAGGAAGAAACATCTTACCGAGATAGTATACTATATACTAAATCTTGAAATCATCTTCTTGTGCCATCATAGCCCCTACTAAACTGCCTTTCATTACTAGGTATAAAATCAGAGGCTTACCTATCTGAGGCAATCTCAACACTGATGAATGTAGTGGATATTCCCTGATGGTATCGAAAGCTTTTTGACAATCTTCATTCCAGACTACGGGCTAATCTTTCCTAAGTAACTTAAAGATTGGTTTGCATATCGAAGTCAACTTGGCAATAAACATACATATGTATTAGATCTTACCTAGGAACCATCTAAATTCTTTTTCCTTCTAAGGTATTGGCATTTCTCTAATGGCCCTTACCTTGTCAAGATCTATTTCTATACCTCCCTGACTCACTACATAGCCTAAAAGCTTACTTGAAGTGACTCCAAATATGCACTTTTTTGAGTTGAGGTAGAGATTGTACTTACTGATCCTCTAAAAAAACTTCTCTAGTGCCTCGTGTAACTGACTCGATCATCATGTCATCCACATACACCTCTACTTCCTTGTGGATCAAGTTATCGAAAATCTTGGTGTCCATTCCATGATAGGTAGCACCTGTATTTTTAAGCCTAAAAGGCATGACACGATAGGCATATGACCTCCACTTAGTTATGAAAGCTATTTTGATCCTATCCTCTATTTTGTTCCAAATCTGGTTATAATTGGCATACCCGTCCACAAAACTATACATGACACAAGCAGTTGTATTATCAACTATAATCGATGCAACTCTTACTCTTCCATCCTTCTTTGCTATAGGGAATACATTTGCCAACCACGTGTAGTATTGGACTTCCACTAAGATTTTAGCCTCTATTTGCTTTGTGACTTCATCTTTAACTATCTCAGCCCACTCTAGCCTAATTCTTTTAAATTTTTGCTTAACCAGCTTATGCCCTAAGTATGTTGGAATGGCATGTTTAGCAACCTCTTGATCAATTCTTGGCATGTCTTTACAAATGCAGGAAAAGAATTTTTTATCCATTTTTTCAATATTCTCTCTTAAGGATTTATGTCTGATGCTAATAAAATTTCTTTTTGGTTTTCTTTAGTTTTGAGATTAAATGAACATGTGTTTGTTGAGTTAATGTTAAATATAAATGCTTTATGATCATGAACTTGCATATTGAAATCAAAAGAAACAATACACAAGTAAGCAAAATTGTTCATCTCATTAATATAATCAAAAGAGCAAACATTGTTCTCATCAAAAAGCTTAGGAACATAAATAATATCAATAAAAGTTTCCTCTCCAATCTGGTTAACATCAGATATCTCTCTAGCCTATGAATTAGCTTTATGTGATTCTTCAGCCTGCATCTTCCATTTGTCTTTCAGTTGAGTAGAAAGCAGCTTCTTTATCGTAACTTCCTCTAGCACTTCTTTGTCCTAGGTTGCATGGTGTAACGGAATCTCTTCATCTGAGAAACCCTCAACTGGCTTGATTATTCCCTATTCCCAATCGAAAACATCATTGAATAGCTCAAATCCTAGCATTAGCTCACCCCTTATCATCTGAGGTTCATTCTCCCCATAATAAACACACAGGCCTGAAGCTAGCATGAAACTTTGGGAAATGTGAGGAATCCTTTTGTTGCTTCCTTCTCTTTAACATGTAAAGTCTAACCCTTTTTTGTCCTTTTGACCCTTAGTAGCTATAACAGTATAAGGCACTTGGGAAATACTTCCCAAACCAGCAATAGGTAGAAATTCATCTTTTTATATATATTGTTCACTTAAGGAATGTCAGGAAAGCTAACCTCATGCTCTTCGTCACTGATAACCACCATATAAAAGCCGTTGAACGACTATTTAGCTTTTTCAAACACAAACACTTGGTTCTCCCTTATGACTTTGATAGTGCCCATTTGACAATTATATGTGCTTTTAATTATCAGGTGCAATTTGGATGGTACTCCTCCCAGCTTATGTAACCACGGGCTCCTAAGAAGCATAAAGAAATTCACTGAAATAGGTAAGACTACAAACTCGACTTTAGTCTCAATGGGCCCTATCTTCACCATAGCCTTAAATGTCCTAGCAGCTTGGCTCTTAGAGTTGTCATAAGCAAAAATAGTCAAATCAGACTTACTTAGCATGCTCTCATTTAATCCAAATGCTGAAATTGCAAGCCGTGGATAAAATTTAATGGAGGACACATCATCTATCATCACACTAGCCGTGTGCTGGCCATTAACCTGAGCCTTGATGTAAAGGGGATGATTATAATTCCTTCTTTTTGCCGGTTAGTCAGCATCAGAGTACACCATGTTCCCCCTGGTTCATCCTTTCACCAAATCCAGCAACTTAGAGGGCAAGATAGTGGTAGCAACAGTAGCCTTACTCAAAGCCTTCACCAATTTCTATCTATACTAAAGAGACCGCCTTAACAAATGCCAAAATACATATACGAGCCTGGGCCTTTTTCAGCTATTTGACTATCTGATCATCCTTAATCTCCTTCTCTATTGGTATTGCAGTAGGAGCTGGCTGCCTTTCGATCTTTAAGGCCACTCTACCACTCCTTATGATTGCCTTGACTTTTTTCTCTTCCTTTACTTCTTCCTCATGTTCACTAGTTGAACTCCAAATATTAATAGGCACTAAAGCCCCTTTGTCCTCACTCTCTATAGGAGTATCCCAATAGTTAATCATAAAAATAGGCCAATTTTCATCAACTGGCCTTGTTACTTTTGTGGTGGAGTGAGTAACAGCCAAGTACTCGTTCCCATATAGATCCATCATCACATACCACTGAGGTAAACTTAACCCAATCACTTATACTAGAGGAGGCATAATATTGTAACTTCCCTTCTTGTTCTTATCCCTTTCCTTAGGATCTAAAATATGTTTGCTATCTATCAAATCCTGAATCTTGCTCTTTTAAGTGTGGCAATAATTAGTCAGATGCCTTGTGTGCTGATGATATGCACAGTATTGATCCTCCCTATAGTACGACAAGCCTTGACTCTTTGCAGGCCTCAATTGTAAAGGTTGAAGCTTCCTTTCTTTAACCAACCTATTCAAAACCTAAGACAAAGATTTACCCAAGTCGGAGTAATGCCTCTAACTAGCCTATATAGTAGACACGTCTACATTCTTTTCAGCTCTATTCTACCCACTACTGTTCCCAGTAGCCTTGTTACTATAGGAATTCCTTCTCGTATTCTCACTACTTGCCTTTCTAACTAACTACTCTCTTTTAGTCTCTATAATTATATCCTTCAAAGACTCCCAATCTTTTAAACCCTTTATTTTTAAACCATCTCTCAAGTATGGACTTGCATTCTGGATAAACAACCTGATTTGATTAATTGTGTCATGTTTTCTTTTCATCTCTATCACTCTAGTCCTCAACCTAGTGAGGTACTCACGAAAGGACTCATCATGCTACTATTAGAGTTTCTAAAGGTCTTTTAGGGTAACCTCTATCCTTGTGTTGCAGTCATACTACTTAAGGAACGCCTTTGTTAATAGTTCCAATTCTTTTTTGTTTGCCTATCCAACCTATGGTTCTAGTTTATTGCAGACCCAATCAAACTCAAGCAAAAGTACTCCACCTTCTATTTCTTGGATAAAGTGATCCCCTTTATAAGCAATATGTATTCTTGACATGCACTGAAGGATTTGAAGTGCCATCAAACCTTGGCAAATCAAGCTTTTTGAACCTTTACGGCAATAGCTCATCTCCATCCAAATCCTTATCTTCAAGGTTCATCCCCCTATCAATAGATAATAACTTAGACATGGCTTCAATATTTTCTTCCATTTTTCTGAAAGTTAGGTCCTCAGCACTAGGGCCTCTTATTTTCATGTTCATCAATATAGGGATATAGCCTTCATCCTCCTCTTCTATAAAGTCATCCTCAAGATCATACCTCATTTCCCTCCTAGGTGAATCTTAAAACACAATAGCATCAGCTGTGGTAGTGTTCCCAATGTGCATTGGGTCCATTGTCTAATGAGTGGATACTGCATGCTAATTTCAGACATTGGGTGTGATAGAAGTGACCATTCCACCGATCATAGCTAACATCCTTTCCTCAAACTCCTATAAAGGTTTATCTAATATCTAATCTAAGTCATCCCTCACTGTCGAAGGCCCAATAGGAGTAACATTCACCATTTCCATCTGAAATGGATACCTCACGATTGTGTCATCAGCGACTCTTCTAGTTTTATTTCCCCATTCAGTCTCATTCAATTTATTATTTTCCATTTCTATAGTTTCTCCTGACTGTTTTTTGATAACTTGCTTGAACCCAACTAAAAATTGACTTTCAAACCTAAGTTTGAACCTAAACTTGGTCTCAGTAAGCTGGATATAGATCTTAAAACCAGGCACCCATCTCAACCTCTAAACCACCTAGATGAGTTTATGATGGCTGCAAGAATTAGAGGTTAAGAATGATGCATGGTAAATGATGCATGAGCATGGTATATACATGATACATGAATGCAATGTATGGTTTCGTTAGATGTCAATGACAAGGATAACAATAGCCTTCCAACCTTATTACTCCCACACAGGAGGTTATGCAGTCTCTTCCCTAGGTGGGCTTAGCCCATGGGTCAATAAGGTACCCAATGGATGCATATGGTGCATGATAAAAAATTGGTAGCATAACCTCTCTTAATTGAAAGCACAGGCATGTGGGTTTTGATCATTATGTATTTTGAGTAACTTATATAGATTGGGTTAGGCTTGCAAAGGCATGGCAGCCTTTGACTGGTACCTATTTAATATGTTTGAGTTTGGTCAATACATAAAGGTCTACATAGCAATCGAAAGAATATTATGGCTATACACCTAGGGGAAGTTGTTATTGTTATTACATGGGGTTTGAGTCAAGGGTGATGAAACTTTAGGGCTACCAATGCATGGTCCCTGCCAATATGTCTAGCTCATCATGAGCATAACAACCAATGGGTCACCATTTTATATACCATTTGGTACTAAACTTGGACTGATGGGTCTTCTTGACACCTCCCTACAATGAGCTAACATAGGGCATGCTTTAAGATTGCACCAGGGCTGAAAAGGGATGCCTAACATAATTCTAAGGCTCTAAAATGGATGCAACAAATGGAATTTAGGAAGGTGATAGGATTAATAACAAAACCCAATTATAAAAAAATTAACTAAGACACTTTTTGGAGTAAGGTCACTTCTAGGTTCGCTCTCGGAGGCCCACTTTTAGGGTTCAAGATTGGAGGAGCCTCACTTGACTCATAAATTGTCCACTTCACAATAAAAATGGATCAAGCCCAATTTAAGGTTTGTGGTCAACCCATGAAGGTGTCTACTAATGGGTCCAAAAGAGGTAGGTGTTATAAAGTCACCACCCAAGAGAACATAGGGAAAGAAATCTCGATCGTTTGATGCCCAAATAAAGATTGGTGTTTGAGGCATCACTCTTATTATGCATCTTGATTAGGTGTTGTTTTATAATTAGGTTTTAAAACTAATATCCTCTCCTATCTCACATAATGCAAGCTATATAATTTAAAGCATCTCAATCAATCAAAAAGCAATAAACAAATACTTAAAATAAAATCTATTTAAAATTATTATAGTGGCAAATTGTCATACAAAAACAAAGCTAAAATTATTGATTAAGTTCAAAAGCATTGGCTCTGTCACGTACATTTACAATAATCATAAGTTTATTCTATATAGATTTGGGCTAAAAAATTGGACATTGGTCCATATTTTTGAAGAAAAACCAATTGACTTAATAAAAAAACTTTTTAATGCCTTTTTATTTTATCGTGCACAAAAATCCTTTTATACTAACTATTACAACCCTAAAAAATAATACATCCAAAATAAAATAACAAATAATGGCAAAAAATTAAATAATAAATAAACAAAACTATAATAAAGAAATAAATAAAGTGAATAAAATAATTTAGATAACCAGAGAGTGGAAGAGGTGACCAATTTAGGAGCACAACTTCCCATGCAAAAAACCACAAACCCTCTGAAGCCATAAAGTTATCAAGTACTTGAAGAAAATCACACAAAAAATAAATGAATTAGTATTCGCAAACAACATAGCAAAATAATTACAAATTCATTTAAATACAAAATAGTATGGGTTTAAATACAAAATCATATTATGTAGCATTGAAATCACATAAAACAACGCTCAAATATGATAGGAGATGAATAAATGGCATGAAAATCACCTAAAATACATATAATGCATAAAAATGCTTAAAAAATAGCCATGGACGGTCAAAGTAAAGCGAGGGATGGCCACAAACAAACAAGGGATGGGACGAGGAGATGAACTCGCAATGTCCCATCCATCGGATCACAGACGAGCATCTGTCAAGTCATCTTCTCTTCTGTCACCCCTGGATAGCTCCAATTGTAGATTTTCATGGCAAAAAAAGGGAAAATTCACACAAAATGCATTCTTAGCTCTAAGCATGTAATACTAGATGTTAAATCATGCCAATAACATATTAAATACCTAATAATGCATTAATTACACAAAAACCATGAAATTATAGAATTTAAGAAAGTAAGAAAAAGCTTTCCATATACAATGATGGAGGAATCTCTAAACCTATCATGCCTCTAGCCTATTAAATAGTACACAAACACATCACACCTCAATACACATGCATATCATTCAAATATAGAAATTAAAACATATCAAACCAATGATAAATAATCATATGATCACGTGAATAAATTACAGAAAGAGAAAATAGGAATGAGGCTAGAATATTACCCTTAAGAGATATTCTAACTTTATGAATTCAATAGTCCAAATCTCAGCTTTGAATCATGCTATTTAATTCTCAAGAAAAGTATGAAATTTGTTTGTATAAGTGTGTTTGTTCAACAAAGATTGATGGGGCCAGGAGTTTAGAAAGAGAAAGAAATTAACTTTTTTTTCTTTAAAGGTGGTTATTCAAAAAGTGATTCCTCCTCTTTCGAAACCCTAGATTTAAGATTTTATAGCTAAGGAAGAGTTTGAGCTGAATTCCAACTCAAAACTCATCAAATATAGAGACAAAATCCCCCAAATAAAAAAAAGTCTTATCAAATAAAAAATTTGCTCTTTTAAAAATCCAAAAATGTGCGAAAAACTGGGTTTTGAGCTAGGGATGAGCATCCTTTAATGAAAGGCGGCCATCCCTCATCATTAATCTAGAATTTCCTAAAACACCCCTTTGTTTGGCCTGTGCAGGAGTGAGGGACCCATAAACGGGCACCCCTATAGTAACAGATGACCGTCTACCACCACTGAAGGTCCAAAACTAGGTGTTTATGCATATTTTGTTAAAAAACTTGGCAATATTTGAAAATTATGAAAACTCTATGAGAAAAAGTAAGAAATTCACAATTGGAGCTTCGAGATTTGAACCTTGTTATCAGTAATATGTTATTTCCTCATTATTGGGTAACCATGATCTAGGCTACCTCGGGTCATGGTGTCTACACTTTTAGGCTGAAACAAAGTAGATGCTCAAGAAGTATGGGATTCAGCATCACAAGTCATTACTTTATCGACCATAAGTGAATAAGGCAGTTGAGGTGGCTAACAAAAACATCAAAAGGATTTTAGCTAAGATGGTTCAGAATTACAAGGACTCGGCTAAAAAGTTACCTTTTTCATTATGGTTTTATAGGACTACTGCAAGGACTTCGACATGAGCCACTTTATTCTTTCTAATTTATGTGACAGAAGCCATGTTGCCTGTGGAGATTGAATATCAGTCTTTGAGGGTAGTTTTGGAAATTGAGTTACTTAAAATGAAATGGGCACGACAAAGGTTGCTACAACTTAACCTGCTAGATGGGGATATAATGTGAGCTTATTATCACAATCAGATCTATTAGAAGAGGTTAACATGTTCATTCGAGAAGAAGGTTAGCAAGCATCCTTTGAAGGAAGGAGATTTGGTGTTTAAGCACATAAGACCAAGAGTTCCTGACATCCAAGGTAAGTTTAACCCACCAGGGAAGGACCTTTAATACTGAAGAAGTTATTGTCTAAAGGAGCAGTAATTTTGACTGACAATGATTACAATGATTTCAAGAAGCCAATCAACATTGATAGACTAAAGACGTTCCATGGCTAGACTTAAGAGAAACAAAAGAGAACAAAAGGCCTACGAGATAAAAATTGAAAAAATGACAACCTTGCTAAAAGTGGGCATTTCGTCAAGGTAAAAATAAAAAAAGGCTTTCTAAGCAAAAATTAAGGGCCTAGAGAAAATAACCTGTAACACCCTAATTTCTTAACCATGGATAATCATCAATCATCATCATAAACCTCATAAAGATAATGCAGAAATAATAATAATAATAATAACATAGGCCATTATTAAATTCCACAATAAAATAATGAAGCTTATTGATAAATAATCATAATAAAAATGGCCTTCAGGTATCCTGAATTCCTCAAGGCAACTGCATCTTGCCCGATCCTCTATAGCTTATCTTAAAACCTATACGAATAAACAAACCCATGCTAAGCTACAAAGGTTAGTGGGGAATGAAACTCTATATATATTTATATATAAAGATAATCCTCTTTCCACAATTCATCACATACATGCATAAAACTTTCACAATCACACAGGATAACATATGAGTCTATTATATTCTTTATTTCATAAATAACATTCTTAGGAGAGTCTTTAAACTTACTAATAGCTATCATGTTTAGAATAATTGAATGCATTATGAAACTTATTTCACTTCCTAAAAGCTTAGCCATTTGTCGCTATTACCATCATCGTACCCTTTAATTTTCTTAGATTAGTATAAATCATGCATCTTATAATCCCTTTTAATCAATAGGCTAGACATCATAGTTATTAATGGCACAAGATTTCTACTTATTACTTTAAATCATATTGTCACCTAAGATAGGCAATTGACATAAATTCATAATATAAAGGCGTGCTTAAGTCATATAGCATTTATAATTAGTCTTGGTAGGCATAATTACTTCACATATATCATACAGTTCTCATATGAGATTCACAAACTTTACATCCTTCATGTTATCTTAGCATGGTAACCTGATTCTCAAACAAGCATCATTCTATGCCATGCATTGCACTTGGTTAAATGAATGTTATCATTATTTCTACCTGTGTATAAACATTTATATATAAATAGACAGATTGACAGTGTAGCACCCTTATCCTATAATCTGTACATATCACTTTATCCAACTCATTACAAATGAGTTACTGTGTAACATAAACATATAATCAAACTTAATATATAAGAGTGCTACACTTCTAAAAGAAACAATTCAATGAACGATAAAGTCTCTTTTACACATTACAACAAATGTTTAACACATTTTTTTTACATACAATATCTCTAATACCACAAAATCTTTACTATATACAAAGAGCCCAAATACAAGTCTATAATTGTCTCTCTCGTTGACTTGAGTTGGCCATCCAGCTGCAGATTTCACCCCAACAACCTACACGGATGAAACACCCATGCTAAGCTACAAAGCTTAGTGGGGAACTAAAAAATATGACAAACGACCACTCACAGTGATCGTCAACAAGCACACATCATGTCTCAAATACAACAATGATTTATCTCAATGAATAAAATTTAACATTCATATCAACTTATGAAATTCATAAAAATTCAATGGTAACATTTACATTTATGCTACATTTACCATGTATAATAATGTAAGCCTCAATGTCCTATGACTTTAAATTCAACTAATAATCATGTGAATAACCTTTAAATTAATACTAAACCATACTAGCATAATTATCCATTATCTTTTTATCTATACTCGTATGTCTATGATATAAACCCATTAGAATTAAAATGGCAAAACAAAACTTCCAAACATGAGATCTTTATAATATTATAAGGTTACTATATATAGCATAAGTTACAAAAACAAGCCTATCAATTAAACATAACAATTATACAACATTGCCAGATTATTCTTATCTACCAAGGTTATAGGTCTTAGTTATGCATACATCACACCGTAAATAACAAACACAATTTCATTAAATGTGTACATATAAACAATGTGAACATATAAATATATTCATAAGAAAACTATTTCAAAAACACTGGTTGTTACTGACTAACTCTTATAATCTTTAATATGAAATATGCTTATGCAATTATAAAATTGTTGCATCCATTAAATATTATAATACTCTTTAACCTAATAAAAACTACTTCATATATCATGAATTGACATACATCTAGAAAAAGACTTATGATCACAAAAGACCCACATATGTATACCATCAATTTATCCAAGGTAACTTTGGTGTACAGCCTGCACTATTCTAAAGAGGTGGATAATGGGTTATACGGTGGTACCCGAAGGTACTAGGTCACCCGAAGGCACCAAAGAGATAATAGGTCACCCGAAGGCACCAAAGAGATACCCGGAGGTATAAATTGATTGATTATAACGATGGCACCCGAAGGTACAAGTCTGTTTAGTCACCCAAACGGGGTTGAAAATGATCCAAATGGGACCATGTCTATTTAGTCACCCAAACGGGGTTAACTACAACCCAAACGGGGTTGAAACTATCGTAGCTGCAAGGTACCCTTATAGGCATGCCTATCTATCCACTTCCTAGACTCAACGCAGGCAATAAAATCAATTTACTTTATCTTTCATTTATTCATCCATATTCTTATATGCACATGTATACTCTTGTGTAACTGTAAACAATATATTCATATACACAATCATGTGTAACTTTCTGTAAATCTGTGAGCGTATTCACTGTTGGGTATTACCATTTAATAATTGTAATCTTATTCAATCATGTAACTATTTTGCATGTCAAGACTATACTTATATAATGCCATTTGTACCCATACATATTTATGTAAATATATATATAGTCTCATATCACATTACCATTGCATGCTTTAATTAGATTTCTATAATTTAGTCTGTAGCACTGTAGATTTGTATTTTAGCATGTTAACATGTAATAGCACATATGCCTAATCTTGTCATTTCAATTAAGTAAAGACATATTCATATATTTCACTTTCACATATTCTTTGAAACATTACTCTAAAATAGTTTTCAAGCTTCGAACCCAACCATGTAAGATCATACATTTCTATATATATGCACACATATATTCTACTAGTCATATTACTTTTTTCTTTACAGGTAGAGTTAATATTTCAAACCATAAGTATCATACGAATAGTCATGGGTAGCATTTTTAATATTGATTATTATGTATGTATTCATACCCACATTTGATCTCTATTGTAGGCAACACTATGTTCATGTTCATTTCATACTTCAAAACTGTGCTTATAGTATACCATTTGGACATGCATATAATCTCATCTATTAAGTGACATTCAATCATTTTCTATCTCATAGGGCAATTACATGCTCATGCACTCATAAATATAATCATAGATTGTGCATACCTGTAGTACATTCGCATCTAGTAAGCTTGTTCTTGTAAGCATGATTATAAATATGTATACCTCAATCACTCATCAATCATATGCTATACATATATCAATATGTTACCATATGTCACACACATTTAACTTTAATCATGAACTTATACTTGAACATATGATCTTTAAACAACACATCATGTCACAATCATATTATCATACACATATATGATTAACAATAATTTCATAATTACTCATGGTACTATAACTTAACTATTAATGCACAATTTCCATGATGCATAGGTATACATTCATAGACAATTTTCAATGTAAATGATAAAAATCATGCAAATCTATATATATATCCTTTGATACAAATCTATATACACATGAGTTTAGAGCTCTCGTATACTTGCATTGAAGGCCTATTTTGTTCAGTTATATGTGTATCACATGGGGGTAGCCAAATATACTGATAAAGGTGGAATAAAAAGCAAAGTTATGGGCAGAAATTATGGTGTCGCGCTCGTGGCAAGTGTCGCGCTCGCGACAGTATGTCTGGCCCTACGACTTTTACACCTTGTTCCCAGAATCCTGCAAACTGCTTAATAACTTAATCTTGTACTTCATTTTTGATATAGTAAACAGCCTTTTTAGAAAAATTTGTCTTCTACAAAGTTATAGATGTACATTTCTAGTTTCTAGAAAATAAAAAATATTTGCAATATTATTTCTATAACTCGAGATATCTTGAAATTACTAAAGACTGTTCACGAGCACAAGACTGCACACTTATCCGATTTTCAAGCTAGGTTATGACCCATTGAGAGACATAATTTGAGTGTGATTTCTTCTTATGAAATATTTGTCTATATGTCTAATTTACAACCCAATTAGAATCGTCTAATTATCTATTCTTAAACTCAAAATATCACCAAATGAATACAGCTAGGTCAAGTGAACCCAAACCCAGAATTTTCAAACTCACATGCATGTTCTTTTAAACATCAAAGATTGATGTTTATTTCAAGTTACTCATCAAATATAATTTCATACATTAGATTATAACTTTATATATTAACATCACTTTAAAATAAACTCAAATCAAGCTTTCAACAATTTATTTATCCTAGCTATATCAAATAACACATGCAAAGTTAAAATCTTACATTTATATCTCTAAAAACCATATCACCAACTAAAAATGCATCTCTCTCATATATAAGTCCACAAATCCATCAAAAATAGCCTCATGCAGCAAGAGTAACATTTCCAAATATCACACTATATCCATTTTTCAACACAAATAATACATGCAAGAAGAGAAAGATGTTCCCAAACCTGTTTTTAATCCTTAAATCAATCCTTCAATCTTTTCACCATTTATTCCTGTTTGATCTCAATCCCTTCCAATTCTTCATACATCCATGTACTCTTCCATTAAACACTTACAAATCCCCCTTCAAAACTTCTAATTTAAATAACTTGCAGTAGGATTTCCTCTTGAAAACTATAGAGATCAATTTAGAGCTTTTAGTGGAAGTTAAGAGATGAGTAAAAGATAGAAAGTAAAAATGAGAAATCCCCTTGGTGTGGCCGACCAAACCCTATACATACTCCTAAAAACATTGCTTGCATGGTGAGCTATGTGGAAAAAATGACATCAGCATGTCCCCTACAAATATCCCTTTTAATCCTCCAACTATTTGCATGTTACACAATAAGCCCACACTTCTTTGCATGTTAATTTGTCTCCACCATTTAATCTATTCTATAAATTAACCCCACCATTTATTCCTTTCCTTAAATTGGCCTCTCAATTATTCATTTAGTCACATTTGCCCCTAAAGATGCCGTAATTATAAATTTACCCCAAAATAATACTTTTTACTTTAATTACACCCTTGAACATTATTAAACCAACAATAATAATTTAATTATGACCTTATAAAATTCATACCATATAATTTTCACATTTATCACATAATTATTGATAACTTAATTATATTTTTGCCTCAATTAATATATTAACTCTTAATAATTCATCAAATAATGCTCAATTAGACTTTATTAATATTTAATTGCCCTTGAATTCTACTAGGGCCTATTTTGGATCCTTACAATTCTCTCCCTCTTAAGGAATTTCATCCTCGAAATTCGTACCGGTATACTTTGCTCAAAAGTATCGCTATCAATTCTTACACTTCTATGTTTAGCACTATAAACTTCCATTCCATACTATCTTTGCCATCTTTCCTTGATGCTCACTTTGACTTAATTTGCTTCTTTTATAACTCAATCTCTATAAGGAGGAATATTATCATAAAATTGCATCAGTACTATACTCAACTTATATCCTGTCAGTTTTCTTTATCGGTTGGAGCCTGTACATGTAATATGATGCTTGATGCTATGTTATGCGTGAATAATGCTTTCGTGTATGCAATAAGATGCAAATGCATTTTCTCATGTTCTGTATATGTTTTAGCCCCATCCCATGTATAATGCTTCATCAATTGCCTGTACTCGATAAGGAAATACTGACAGGTATATAGAGCATCATAATTATACCTCAATTTGATATCTCAGAACCTTCAACTATAGATAATTTTATCAACTAAGCAAAACTCCATCTCATGTATCATAATTAAATAATCACTACTTATCCCTCTAACATACCTATTTCCTATTCCAATATACCTTTATATATGCATTTTATGCACTATTTGATCTGGGATTAAGATCCCAAAGAGAGTACTGTTATACACATAATCCAATTTTGAAACTTCAATCATATACATTTATCCTCATTTACAGTTATTCTAGTATTTTCATTATCAAATTCTATCGAATCATCTCACTTCAGTCTAACCATAGCAAAACAAGGATATCTGCATTGGCCAACACTCTATGGTTTCCTATGTTAACAACTCTAGACACCTATCGCCCAGAAATGGCTAAACCTAAGCTCTGATACCACTAATTGTAGCACTCTTATCCTATAATCTGTACATATCACTTTATCAAACTCATTACACATGAGTTACTGTGTAAAATAAACATATAATCAAACTTAATATATAAGAGTGCTACACTTCTAAAAGAAACAATTCAATGACCGATAAAAGTCTCTTTTACACATTACAACAAATGTTTAACACATTTTTTTTACATACAATATCTCTAATACCACAAAATCTTTACTATATACAAAGAGCCCAAATACAAGTCTATAATTGTCTCTCTCGTTGACTTGAGTTGGCCATCCAGCTGTAGATTTCACCCCAATAACCTACACGGATGAAACACCCGTGCTAAGCTACAAAGCTTAGTGGGGAACTAAAAAATATGACAAACGACCACTCACAATGATCATCAACAAGCACAAATCATGTCTTAAATACAACAATGATTTATCTCAATGAATAAAATTTAACATTCATATCAACTTATGAAATTCATAAAAATTCAATGGTAACATTTACATTTATGCTACATTTACCATGTATAATATTGTAAGCCTCAATGTCCTATGACTTTAAATTCAACTAATAATCATGTGAATAACCTTTAAATTAATACTAAACCATACTAGCATAATTATCCATTATCTTTTTATCTATACTCGTATGTCTATGATATAAACCCATTAGAATTAAAATGGCAAAACAACACTTCCAAACATGAGATCTTTATAATATTATAAGGTTACTATATATAGCATAAGTTACAAAAACAAGCCTATCAATTAAACATAACACTTATACGACATTGCCAGATTATTCTTATCTACCAAGGTTATAGGTCTTAGTTATGCATACATCACACTGTAAATAACAAACACAATTTCATTAAATGTGTACATATAAACAATGTGAACATATAAATATATTCATAAGAAAACTATTTCAAAAACACTGGTTGTTACTGACTAACTCTTATAATCTTTAATATGAAATATGCTTATGCAATTATAAAATTGTTGCATCCATTAAATATTATAATACTCTTTAACCTAATAAAAACTCCTTCATATATCATGAATTGACATACATCTAGAAAAAGACTTATGGTCACAAAAGACCCACATATGTATACCATCAATTTATCCAAGGTAACTTTGGTGTACAGCCTGCACTATTCTAAAGAGGTGGATAACGGGTTATACGGTGGTACCCGAAGGTACTAGGTCACCCGAAGGCACCAAAGAGATAATAGGTGACCCGAAGGCACCAAAGAGATACCCGGAGGTATAAATTGATTGATTATAACGGTGGCACCCGAAGGTACAAGTCTGTTTAGTCACCCAAACAGGGTTGACTACAACCCAAACGGGGTTGAAAATGATCCAAACGGGACCATGTCTATTTAGTCACCCAAACGGGGTTGAAACTATCGCAGCTGCAAGGTACCCTTATAGGCATGCCTATCTATCCACTTCCTAGACTCAATGCAGGCAATAAAATCAATTTACTTTATCTTTCATTTGTTCATCCATATTCTTATATGCACATGTATACTCTTGTGTAACTGTAAACAATATATTCATATACACAATCATGTGTAACTTTTTGTAAATCTGAGAGCGTATTCACTGTTGGGTATTACCATTTACTACTTGTAATCTTATTCAATCATGTAACTATTCCGCATGTCAAGACTATACTTATATAATGCCATTTGTACCCATACATATTTATGTAAATATATATATAGTCTCATATCACATTACCATTGTATGCTTTAATAAGATTTCTATAATTTGGTCTGTAGCACAGTAGATTTCTATTTTAGCATGTTAACATGTAATAGCACATATGCCTAATCATGTCATTTCAATTAAGTAAAGACATATTCATATATTTCACTTTAACATATTCTTTGAATCATTACTCTAAAATAGTTTTCAAGCTTCGAACCCAACTATGTAAGATCATACATTTCTATATATATGCACACATATATTCTACTAGTCATATTACTTCTTTTCTTTATAGGTAGAGTTAATATTTCAAATCATAAGTATCATACGAACAGTCATGGGTAGCATTTTTAATATTGATTATCATGTATGTATTCATACCCACATTTGATCTCTATTGCAGGCAACACTATGTTCATGTTCATTTCATACTTCAAAACTGTACTTATAGTATACCATTTGGACATGCATATAATCTCATCTATTAAGAGACATTCAATCATTTTCTATCTCATAGGGCAATTACATGCTCATGCACTCATAAATATAATCATAGATTGTACATACTTGTAGTACATTCGCATATAGTAAGCTTGTTCTTGTAAGCATGATTATCAATATGTATACCTCAATCACTCATCAATCATATGCTATACATATATCAATATGTTACCATATGTCACACACATTTAACTTTCATCATGAACTTATACTTGAACATATGATCTTTAAACAACACATCATGTCACAATCATATTATCATACACATATATGATTAACAATAATTTCATAATTATTCATGGTACTATAACTTAACTATTAATGCACAATTTCCATGATGCATAGGTATACATTCATAGACAATTTTCAATGTAAATGATAAAAATCATGCAAATCTATATATATATCCTTTGATACCAATCTATATACACATGAGTTTAGAACTCTCGTATACTTGCATTCAAGGCCTATTTTGTTCAGTTATATGTGTATCACATGGGGGTAGCCAAATATACTGATAAAGGGGGAATAAAAAGCAAAGTTATGGACAGAAATCATGGTGTCACGCTCGCGGCAAGTGTCGCGCTCGCGACAGTATGTCTGGCCCTACGACTTTTACACCTTGTTCCCAGAATCCTGCAAATTGCTTAATAACTTAATCTTGTACTTCATTTTTGATATAGTAAACAGCCTTTTTAGAAAAAAGTTTTTTCTAAAAAGTTATAGATATACATTTCTAGTTTCTATAAAATCAAAAATATTTGCAATATCATTTCTATAACTCGAGATATCTTGAAATTACTAAAGACTATTCATGAGCACAAGACTGCACACTTATCCGATTTTCAAGCTAGGTTATGACCCATTGAGAGACATAATTTGAGTGTGATTTCTTCTTATGAAATATGTTTCTATAACTCTAATTTAACACCCAATTGGAATCACCTAATTATCTATTCTCAAACTCAAAATATCACCAAATGAATACAGCTAGGTCCGGTGAACCCAAACCCAGAATTTTCAAACTCACATGCATGTTCTTTTAAACATCAAAGATTGATGTTTATTTCAAGTTACTCATCAAATATAATTTCATAAATTAGATTATAACTTTATATATTAACATCACTTTAAAATAAACTCAAATCAAGGTTTTAACAATTTATTTATCCTAGCTATATCAAATAACACATGCAAAGTTAAAATCTTACATTTATATCTCTAAAAACCATATCACCAACTAAAAATGCATCTCTCTCATATATAAGTCAACAAATACATCAACAATAGCCTCATGCAGCAAGAGTAACATATCCAAATATCACACTATATCCATTTTTCAACACAAATAATACATGCAAGAAGAGAAAGATGTTCCTAAACCTATTTTGAATCCATTAATCAATCCTTCAATCTTTTCACCATTTATTCCTGTTTGCTCTCAATCCCTTCCAATTCTTCATACATCCATGTACTCTTGCATTAAACCCTTACAAATCCCATTTCAAAACTTATAATTTAAATAACTTGCAGTCGGATTTCCTCTTGAAAACTATAGAGATCAATTTAGAGCTTTTAGAGGAAGTTAAGAGATGAGTAAAAGATAGAAAGTAAAAATGAGAAATCCCCTTGGTGTGGCCGACCAAACCCTATACATACTCCCAAAAACATTGCTTGCATGGTGAGCTAAGTGGAAAAAATGACATCAGCATGTCCCCTACAAATATCCCTTTTAATCCTCCAACTATTTGCATGTTACACAATAAGCCCACACTTCTTTGCATGTTAATTTGTCTCCACCATTTAATCTATTCTATAAATTAACCCCACCATTTATTCCTTTCCTTAAATTGGCCTCTCAATTATTCATTTAGTCACATTTGCCCCTAAAGATGCCGTAATTATAAATTTACCCCAAAATAATACTTTTTACTTTAATTACACCCTTGAACATTATTAAACCAACAATAATAATTTAATTATGACCTTATAAAATTCATACCATATAATTTTCACATTTATCACATAATTATTGATAGCTTAATTATATTTTTGCCTCAATTAATATATTAACTCTTAATAATTCATCAAATAATGCTCAATTAGACTTTAATAATATGTAATTGCCCTTGAATTCTACTAGGGGCTATTTTTGGTCCTTACAGACAGGGTGGCAGGTGATCATAAGGAACAAGCATTACATATCAAAATTATAAGACAAAGTCTCAATGTCACATGTATGCATTTTATAAACAGATTACATGAAACTTAATGTGTATGTTATAGTTCATATAACTTCTAGTACAATGGTGTATGCTTTAGGGTTTATATAATCTTTGTGGAATCCCATCGGTGGAACCGTCTCATACTGATACTCATATAGGAATCTTCTTTAATTGAAGTGTGACATTTCAATCATGCAATACAAATCGTAACATTTCATTTCATAAAAAAGTTTATAGTTAAAAGAATTTAAAACAATCAAACAATAGGTCATTTCCCATGTTTACATCACATAATAGAGCAATCAATGCATGTTTTACTTTATCTTGTGTATATTTTATCATCTTTAATAGCCAGCATAAGTATTGGTTCAAAAGATGAATAATGGGAGCAATGGATACCCGACGGTATCAAACTATGGATATCCAAAGATATCAAACAATGGACCCAAATAGGGTCAAGAAATTATTCCAGCAACGAACAAACTATGGACCCAAACTGGGCCAAACGATGGTTCCATTAAGAAACAAGACCCATATGCGGTCAACTATGGCAGCTGCAACTGTATCCCTTTAGGCATGCCTATCTAATCCACAACTGAACTAAGATCTGCAAGCTTAACTTTTAAGACATCTTTGATTAACATATTCTTCTTTACTTAGCACATCATTTGGCTTAAAGCCACTTTTCATAGAAGAATACATATCATTCATTTCATCAAAGAATACATCAATTTTTGGTTCAACATACCTTTCTTTACTTAATAAAACACATTTGCTTAATGCCGTAATTCATATAAGAGTGCACTTGATTCTTATCATACTGTAATGTTGAGCTCTAGGCTCCAGTGCACCGGGATGCTATCATATGATCATATAGTTGTATCAACTTTCTTTCATTCATATCATGATGGTCATAGGTTTATAAAATTAATAATAGCTTGTGATCTTTCATAACTAGCATTGTGCAGGTCCACAAGTGCATACATATATATATGTAGTTAAAATCATGTAAATACATACTTCCATTACTCATACTTGTTCATATATTAAATTAAGCTATTAATCATAGCATGCTCATATCAATTTTACAATATATAGTACTTACATAACTCATAAAGAGTTCTTGATGACATACCTCGTTGCTACTTGCTAGGAATAATTTTCCTAATCTTACACTTATTAATATCATTCCATAAACACACACACACACACACACGTATATATAGCAAACTCAAGCATTTATGATCCATATAATAAAATAAGTAGGTTCCCTTACAGCTTAAGGCTAATGCCATATTTACTCCCTTGCATTCACTTTCATGATTCATCAGAGTAGGAACAACGAGTTATACACTTTAACATTGTTGTATATACTTCAATCATCTTGTATTTTTCATCTTATAACATTTATGCTTAGGTAAGTGGTGTGAGGTCATTTCATCTATGTCGTTAACACACTATGGACACTCTTATGCTAATCATATTGTATTATAGGCATGAACAAATAATGAGCAGCTTATTACACATTATAGTTAATTCTTAACTCCTCGTGTGACTTGGAGTATAACCAAGCTTTTTATGGTTTCATAATTTAACATAAAATGCGATGTTCCGCTTCTTTTAACTTGGACATGCAACCTTACGTCTATTCTTTTATTACCACTAGGTTAAATCATAGCATTTTTGGACAGAACCATTCCTTGACCTAGTGCATACCTTATTTTGATTTTATAATACACATTGTATAACATATCCTTTAAATTACTATACTGCCTCATGTTATTCTCAATTCAATGCTCATTAGGCCTTACCATACCTTTTTGCAACATAATTCATATTAACCTTGTCATGCGCAAGCCCCTCTAATTTAGAGTTCAAGTGAACCATCATTGTTTAACTCAATATGCTTGATTATCATAAAACTTTTTAAGATTCCTTCTATTAAGTGATCATACTTTATGCACCTCATAGGTGTCTTTGGATAACTTATAGCTTAATTCATTATTCTTCCTCTTATTATAACATTGACGTCTTTTAAATTTTCATAATAATTCATGATATATTCAGGCCTTTCTAAAAAGTATCTTTGTAGACTTTAGCATTAAGGAGAGACTTTCATAATCTATTATTCTAATAAGTAGCATATCAAACTTCACTCAATAGCCATTTATCCTCGGCCTCATTTATTACTAGTCATTTCACCTCAACTCTTGCTCTCTTAATGATTTTATGGACCATATAATATGGTGTGGGAATCCATTACAACCCTAGATCTCATATCCCAACTTTATTAAATGGTAATCTAAGTTTTCAATCATTAAAACTCATCTTATTTACTATTTTGAATCTTTAATCTCAACTAAGAAAATACCTATAGCAAGTGTGGGAAAATATTCTTATAAAAATTTTTCCGTACCTTAAATCAAGCTTCCTCTCCTTCCACATTCACTATCCCATTCTTGATAATATCCTTCCCTCTTACACAAGAAGATAACAATTATAAACCCTAAATCCATAAGTGAAACACAAACCAACAAGAAAGCAAGAGGAAAACATCACCTTAAGGATGACCAGAACCCTAGCTTTCCTCTTCTGCATCTCGTAACTAGAGAGAGAGAGAGAGAGACCTCTAGGAATCCCAAATGCCTATCCCCTTTCACAAAACTCCCTATGAGTTTCCTCTTCAAGAAGCTTAATACAATGGTTTATGGGGTAAATATCTCCCAAAGAGAAATTTTCAAAATGCCCTTATACATTTTAACCTCTAATAACTTATTTTCTTAACATTCAACTCCAAAACTTCTTATTTAATTCAATTTCATCCTTCCTTACTATTTTACCTACACTCTAATACACATGTGCATAATTACCAATATACCTTTAATGTAACTTAACTTCAATAATACCAACTAATCAAATTTTGCCTTATTAAACCTTAATCCTGATTAATTAACTATAATCCTGTTGGGGCCATGATTGGGTCTTTACATAACTAATCAAGAAAACCCAAGAGAGCTAATTGATGATAGGAGTTATGATGTTTTTAAGAGTTCATTCTAAGATTAGATAACTTGTATTTTTGAGCTTGATGTTAAATAATGATTGTGTGTAATGGAATTAGATAGAAATGTCACACTTCTAGTCAAAATGATTATAATATATTCAAAGTTGTTCTTTGCATCTTAAAATTTAAATGTTATAATAAAAGCAAAAATATAGTCTTTGTTGCATCTAATATGCTATCTATGCTCAGCTACTCTCTTCCTCTAAGTATCTTAGATGGTATGACCTATTATCAACTACAAATCTAATGATCCATCTCTTATATTTAACCATAATAGTAAAGTCATAAGCACTAATATAATGGCCTTCATAGGTAGTCAAGCCCATAGTTAGTGATAGCCAAATATGGACCCAGTAGAGAGGATGCTATCATAAAAGGTTAAAGAACACCTGACAATGTCCTACTATTCTCCAAATTGATGGGCACAATAGGCAGTGATATCGAAGGTGACTTGATACAACCCACACAAACGAATGCATATAAAAGGTCCATCTTGAGTTGTAGAATGTATGGGCAACCACGAGCATCTAATGTTGACATCTCCATTTGCTGTAGTGGGTAACCAAATAGCCCCTTGATGAGGCTAGTAAAAGTCATACAACCTCTGCCTAATAAGGTATTGCCTTAAAGGATAAATGCTTATAACCCAAGAAGGAGGCTTTGTCAGTAAATTCAGCTTCTCCTATAGCCAAATGTGAAAAGAAGAAAGAGAAAAAGAAAAAGAAAAAAGCCACTAGGATGAGTTAGTTTCATCTCAGACAAAATTAAGGCAAAAGAATGTGTGAAAATCTAAAAGGATGCACTTTCCACAAAGAAAAGCCAGTGTGAAAACCCACAAAGGGCATATTCCTCAAAAATAATGACATACCTAGAGTAGTAAGGAGCTGCTAGTGAGAAAGGCGATAGGATCAACACAGACTACATCTAAGCCAAAAAGTCTCTATTAAGATCAATAAGAATGGGGTCAGTCCATCATGCATTCCTTAAATGACATAGAACAATTAATATTCTCTAGTCAAGCTATCTGGTGTCATTGTCAGCTACAAGGAAAAGCAGTATAGTAGAATGACATCGGCCTAATATGGGGGAACATCTGGAAAATTGTCTAAAACATCAATCAAGATGTCTAGTAGGAATGGGCCTCCTTGAGATTCCTGTCGAGTGATAGCCAGAGGGGGAATACCCAAAGTTAGTGCTACTTCCTTCAGGTAATTAAGTACATAGTCAAGTATGCATTGAAGGGTACTAGGAGGAAATCTAACACCTAGAATCTCTAAAAATTCTTCGGCTGGAGGACATAACTCATGATAAGTAAACCTAAATAGAATAAATATTGTGTCCTAATACAAAGTAGTAGATAAAATAAAGGTGTTTCCTACCTTCACCCTCCTCAAAAACCTCAAGTTGGAATAAGTGGTCAAAATAGGGTTTTCTTAAGTTCCCGAATCATTTAATAGCCTACACAGTCTATTCAAGCCTGGGGTCGACATAATTGAAAATATTTTGATAGTCTTTGTGCATAAAATAATAAAAATAAATTAAAATGATTACAAATAAAATAAAAAATAAAAAGAAAAGAGAGAAAGGAAAAAGAGAAGTACCTATAAAGGGGACTAACTAGGAAAATAGAGAGTCAAGGCACAAAAATCAAGGAAAAAATAGTGTTATTTATAGATTTACTTTGATAAACGACTGTCCCTCAGGAGTGAGCCATAGCTTGGCTGTTTATCACCCCTGGATCACTTTAATGGATTCTTTTGCATGTCCGCATGGCTCGTGCATCATACACATACATTTCTTGCATCCATCTTGTGTTTATTTTTATAGGTAATGTAAAAGATACGCTGTTGAAATATATAATAATAATAATAATAATAATAATAATTAATAGGTTGTAAAATATTTTGTAGGCATTTAGACACTTTTTTTTATCATATGTAAAATAAAGAAAGCTGATAAAATAATAAAGAACAAAAAGAGAAAAAAATGAATTCAAAATTCAAAAAATTCAGTGATAAAGGGGATATCAGTGCCGCCTCTCACTAGTTATGGTAGACGGCCTGCCTGTCTGTAATGTCAAAATTTCAAAAAATGGGCCTTTCTTCTTCTTCTTCGCAAACCGCCATTAATGCTATTTTAAAGCTCATATTCTCATTTTTTCAAGCATTTTCCACTATTTCTCAACCATTTTGCAATCTGTTTGCACTAAAATTCCCTCACGAAAAATGTGCATCACATGGTGGTCTTTATTTCATGTTTCATTGCATTTTTAAAACACCCAATTCTGAGAGCAAAGTTAGTGTTCACTATTTGTCTCTTCCCATTTCTTAGTTATTTGGTTTTATTTATTTTATTTTGCTTAATTAATTGCTTAGAGAGTAATTTGATTGCTAGTTTAATTTAATTTTATAAATTGAGTTTTTTAACTTGGCTTGTGGGAATTGATGTGCGTTTGCCCTTTTACATGCCTCTATAAACTTTGTTGCCTCATTTTTTTTCCTTCATTTATATTTTCCCTTTATTTTCTTTATTGTGTTATTATAAATTAATATCATTTACAATATAAAAAAATAAAAAGAAAGAAGAATAGAAAAGATTAAAAAAGAAAAATGACAATAGTGAAAAATTAAAATAAAATATGCTTGAATGGTTGGATTGTAGGATTGAAGTTGTAGACTCTAACTTTTCTTAATTTGGTGACATTGTCATTTTTGGTTTAATAGTTTAATTTAAGTAGTTATCTCATTTTGTTTGTAATTTAAAATAAATTATGATAGTTGCACCAATTAAATACTATGAGTTAATTTTGATTTGCTAATTGCAATTGGTTTATTTTTTTTAGAAACAATAGTTGTCGAAAAAAAATAAAGGAATAAAAGATCATTGCCTTGTTAGACACAGTAGAAAATGAATCATCAGTTAGATTACTTGGCGGCCATTAGGCCTGTGTTGCTTGTTGTCGTTAAAATTGTGTTTTTATACAGGGGAAACATACTTCTAGCCGAAATGCTGCCGACATTTCATTAGGTTTTTGTAAATAATTTTTAGATTTTTTATCTTCAATTTGCGTTCACGATTGCAAGAATACTTGGTAATGGGTTTAGGATATTTATAATGTGTCTATGGCACTCACTATACATTTCTATGTAGGCTAGCTAGGTGCGGTATAAGTTTGCATGCTGCCCAAGTTTTGATGAAATTTCCACTGTTTAATTTCTGTAGTTTAATTTATACAATTACTTACATTTCAATTTATTTTAATAAATTTAACTTTTCTACTTTTTATAGATGGCGCCATGATGTGAGCCATGTACCAAGCCTACTCCACTAACTCCTAATTGGACGAGCACATAGTAAGTAGAGAGGTATCAGACCTTAGCCTGGATCCAGTACCGAGCTAGCAAGTTCATGTCCCGCTAGTTCTTAGATTTCATGAGGATGTTGGATGAGATATATAGATTACTAATAGTAGTAGGGTGGACTGCTTTCTTTGCACCCTCATTCTTCACCTACCCAGAGAGGGTCAAGGAGTTCTTGGTGACCCTACACAATAGAGGCTTTTAGAGGCCAAATATAGAGGAGGGTGTAATCACTTTTAGGGTCAAAAGGATCAGATACAGTATGACCCAATGCCAATTCACAGAGGTTATGAGCTTACCCACTAGAGAGGGGCTTTTAGTCCTAAAGAGAGGGATAGAGTGGCAGCATTAGGCAGAGATTGCATTTTCTAGTGCCTTGTACCATCTGGATACGGCTAAAAGCATGTTGTTGGCCACTCAAACCTAAAGGTACATACAGAGAGTGCTTGCCATTTCATATCTCAATTGCTTTGATAATCTTAGGCCAATCAACAAAATCTACATCTTTTTTTTATGGGCTACACACATAGGCAGACAAGTAGACATTAGCCACGAGATTATAGCCACCCTAGTCAGGTTAGGTACGTAGCCCATCATGTAGATTTGTGTAGAAAGAGTGGTAACCCATTTGCTGTTACATTTGGGGGCAAACAAGGGGACATTTATGCTACCTCTGATGGAGGAGATCTTCGTGGACCTAACTATGGATCACACTATGAGAATGATTGAGCTAGTCTATAAAAGTGTAAGGCAATATAGGCTTTTGACTATTCCAAAGACTAGGGAAATTTGTCGGTTATCTCTAATTATATCGGAGCCACGAAAGGGTGAGGATTAAAAGGAGGAGCTAGCCCTAAGCACCTCAGGTACATCAGCCATAGCAGCCTCCACAGGATAAGCCATATGAGCTGTAAAGGGCAGATGCAGACATGGATATAGAGATGGAGATGGACATTAGGGTAGATTTGGATGAGCTACATGATAGCTCACCTCTAACACAAATACCTCCATAGGCACAGTTTCTAGCATGACTATGAGCATCACCCTCTTGGGTATCTTAGTGATTCATGCCATATTCATACCCAGGTACATCCACCTCCAGGGCTCCACCACCATTTTAGCTTACACCAGCTCCAGCAAGACCACCATTAAATGATGTTTCTAGAAGGCTAGCTAGCATACAGACATCTGTGCAAGCTATTCAGTAGGTTGTTCAACAACAACAATATAGTATACAATCCATCTTAGCCCTACTTCAGACTATACAAACTTTGCATCCGATTAACATGCAGGCAACTCTTGTAGCTTTGGCAATAGTAAGATAGATATTTGATGAGACTCTATAGGTGGTAGACAACTCTTTTATCGGTATCAGGCAGCAGACAAGTAGTATTAAAGTGGAGTTCCCCAGGGTTAGGGAAGTTGTGATTACAGCTAATGACCAGTTGAGAGCCTATATAAGAACCTGAGAGATGATCTCAGATAATATTTGGAGCAGCATACCCAATCAGTCTCAAGTTTGTGAGAAAGCACCGGTCATTTGGTTGAGGAGATTGCATAGATTTTATAGCCACTAACTACTGCATTACTGGGATTCAAGTTTCAGTTTTAGCCGCCACAGGAGTAGCCAGTGTAGACACTAGGTTCTAAGGTGGCTTATGATCAAAATTACCTAATGAGGAAAATGATTCTTATGAAAAAACAAGCAATGAAAGTTTTTGGCACTCCCCTAGTTTTTAATGTGTTCAAAATAATTTTTTTGGACTCTTCCCATTTTTTCTTTCAAAAAAGGAAAAATGAAGAAAACAGTTTTGTGAACTTAGGACAATCTTGAGTGTTTCAACCTTATCTTAGCCTAAAGACCTCATAATTGGATTATTACAAATCCATATGAATCTAAAGATATAGAAATACAACTTTCATAAAGAAATATATACCTAGTCAGTCTTTTAAATCCTCAAAATTAGGCTTGAACCCAAATGACCTAAATCTATCCCTGCACCCGGACTAGTCTATAGTAATTTTGGTAGATATCATTATGTAGGGCTCCTTTTGAGGTGAATCTATTTTTTTATAGAAACTAAACTCATTTTTAACAAATTTTATGAAGTAAGTATGACCTAATTATAAATCAATTGTTTCCAATAATTTTTCAAAATCAAAATATCAATTATGTCCCTGAAAGTTACCAAGGAGTTGCCAGTATTTTGGCCATAAATCCCAATCTATAAATCCAAATTAAGTGATTCTAGATTTATTGGAAACCTGAGACATAGGGAAACAATTTAAAAAATACAAATTGTCCAAAAAAATATCATATTTCTGCCTAAAAATTGGAAAACATTTTGAATTAGGGGTTAGTTGGTTGATAAAAGGGCTTATTCTCTCACAACTCGGTGAGTTGCACCCTATGTAACTCGTACACAACTCACTGAGTTGTGGGGTAAAAAAATAAGCTTTTATTCACTCATTTACACTTAAAATAGATAAACCCAAAGAGAATTTTTCCATCGCAAGGTGGTGGTTTCATTTTGCCTAGAAATACAAGCGTTTTGCATTGAATTTGGGTGGCTTTTTCTCTCTAGCTCTATCTTCTTCTTCTCTTTCTTTCTTTCTTGATCTCTATAACTTGAAATAATGGAAACAAAAAAAAGGAAGAAGAGCCAAAAACATATAATCTCTTGTTCTTTAAGAAAATACATCTAAGGGTAATATTCTTGAGCCCCTTACTCTCCTAATCCATTGTTTTAAGCCTAAGAATGTTTATGTAGTATATATTTATAATTTCCATTTTCTTATTCTTTGATTTTTTCATTTTTTTATTTCTTATTCTTAGTTTGTAATTAATTTATTTCTTGAGTTTTGTGTTTTTTTAATTACGAAAACATAGAAAACCAACTAAAACATGTAAAATAATTGATTAACTAAAATATGACATTTAGTATTCATCATATTTAACCTTTAATTTCTAAATTTTCATTTGGTTTTTATTAGTTTAATTCAACTTAAACAAGTTTTAATCACTTCTAAATTATTTCTAAGGAGTTTTGGTAAGTTTTTCTAAGTGTTTCCATGTGTTGTATTGATTAAAATAGGCCAAAAGTGAGTTTTTTTGGTTTCTTGCGTGAGATTTGTTTTTCCAGTTCTTTTAGTAGTGCTTGATTTTTCCAGTCGATAAAAGGTTTCCTCATGGGCGCTACCCATTCCTCTTGCAGTTGGCAGCTGCCTTTTAGCGATGAGAGTTTATAATGACATTAGAAAATTTTTCAAGTTCCTTTTAAATATCATGCTTATGCTTATATCATACAATTTGCACATGAATGCGATCATATAGTAATACACAATCTCCAGTGTATATACATGTATTCATATAACAATATCAGTACTGTTATTTAAATATATATATCATCATGATCATATACTTAAACATGTTATCATTAGGCACCACATGTGATCATAGTCATGCTAAAAAATCTCTTATTTCATAGTATAAGTGCATGTTCAAATACACATTTTCTCTATTGTAGGAGTACATACATGTACGTATATTTTCATATAAGAAGTATGTATATAAGTTTGATCACTTATGAATATTTTGTATCATTATCAATAATCTTTACTTATGTACATATATATATATATATATATAGACCTTTATCAATAATCATATCACATGTCATATATAATTCAATGTACTTCCATGTTGGCACACATTTAACATAACAACACATAAATATATATATATATATATATATATATATATATATATATATATATATGATCATAACTTGATTTATATTCTTTGATACATGTATTTTTATGCTATAAATTGCTTTAATTATAATGAAAATAATTAAGATACCCATTACAATCAATTTGGGACCTTTAAGTGAGGTTTAAGTGAAGTTAAAAAGGGTTACGGTCATTAGGTAATACCTGGTATTTGATTTTGGACTGAAAACTACACTATCTCACAGTCATTAGCTAAACTCTAGTAACCGTAACCTATAATCTACCTAGAGATAGAATTCAAGATTCAACTTGTATAATGTTTTTGACATAGAAAACATCCTTTTTACCTAAAGATTACTTCCAAAAACTTATTTTCCTATGTTTCTAGTTTCTATAACATAAAAATCATATCAATAGCATTTCAAGAACTCAAGATATTTGCATTTTTCTAAATACTATCCCTGATAATAGTGTTGTAAATAGGTCCGAATTCAAGATAAAATTTGACGTGCTTAAAGAAAGATTTAAGCTAGCTTCCTTCATATGAATAATAGATTTTGAAGTCTATTTTTCATAGAAATTAGTCTCATAGCATCCAGACAAGTATACAAAAAGATACTTCAAAATATTCACAACATATTCCAAAATCAAAATCAACAGCTCAGAGGAAATTCAATTAATTATATAGATGACTTAAAGGCAAATTTAATGCTAGGTCCCTTGTAAAAATTTGTAGGAATATATCTTATGTAACCTTAGAAATTTGAATGTTTCAATTTAATTTTTTTAACTCAAATTATGCTGAAAATACAATCATTACTTCACAAGGCTTCATATCCACTCTTTAAGATATACTTATTAAAACTTGCTTCTCTTTTCAATTGCTCATAATACAAGAAATTTTAATGAAGTTTCTACTAATTTTATCGACATGCAAGTATGAGAATTCCTCATCCATACTTCTATTGATATGCCATCAAACTACACTATAGCTCTTATCAAGTCTTTACGTTAAAATAGCAAGTATGAATATCATTAATTCAAAATGCACATTTGTTCACTTTACTATGCATAAACTTCATGTATTATATGTATATATATAATCTTAACTATTATACATATATAAGTATGCACATTTATTATGTTTGTACACTTCATCACTAAGCTTGTGTAATAGGTTAGTAAGAGCTATTTCCAATACATGTCACTCACATGTCAAGATTTGATGTCATTCATGCATGATCATTCTTTATTCATGTATACATTTCCATATATTTTTATTATCTCAAGTAAGCAATAAACATGCTTATATTATATTCTCATCCTTACACAAACAATATCATTGCCTCATATGTAAAAATACATGTTCATACTAGATGATACATAATCTCAGATAGAATTACACAAGCTTACATGTATAATCATAACATATAAATATGATGTCAACCATACGCATGCTTTCTCTTAAATAGATAAATATTGTTAACATACATGATCTTGCCATTCCCATAAATATGATTCATCAATTAATCATACATATTGCTTTACAATATGATATCATCACATACTCTATGTATTTATCTCTCTCTTATGTTTATTTGTATAATAAAGATACTCTAAAAACTTTCAAGAAGATCTAGATAAGCTTTATTATCATATTAAGACATATTGATAAATTTTATGTGAAACAGGGAGCCATGACAAACATTCTGCATAGTGGCAGATTTCCAATCTCATTTTGTTACTGATATTAAAAATATAAAACATCATTTTTAGGCCAAAAATGATCTCAATGAAACTTATTCCTCTATGTTTATATTTCCCATACTATTTAAAATCATCTTAATATCATCTCTCTAACTCAAGTTATTGGCAAATCACTAAAGACTACTCAAATGACTTGCCAAATAAAAAAGGGCTACATTTCTTAGGACCTTAAAAGCAAAATTTTGTTATTTTTATTTCCATAACATTTTTAGGCTTAGATGTTTCGGTTCTATCCCAACTACAATCATTAAATTCAGAGTTCAAAAACTCAACTTATGATAAAAATAGTCACTGGAGGTCAATCCAAATTTATAGATAGCAATAAAATGTATTATACCTTAAAACATAAGCATGTGGAGGCTATGAATGCATATGTATATGAATTTATACCAAGATATGTATATATGTATACATGGTTTATAATGTTCCCATTAGAGAATACATACCAATATATATATATATATATGTGTGTGTGTGTGTGTGTGTGTATGTATATGTATATTTATATACTTGTGTTTGTAATATTGATTAACATGTTGATAGTAACGTTACATTACCATAATACATATGAACATGTATATGTCTAATTATGTAATGTGATGCAACGTAATGAATTGGATACAATTGATAGAATGATATAGGAAATGTCCAATGCTTGTGTAAGGACCCAATCATGGCCCTAACCGGATTATAGTAAAGTGACGAGAATTATGGTTAATTAAGGCAAATATTGAATTATTTTGCATTATTAAGGTTAAGTCCTATTAGGGGTATTTTGGTAATTTTAGCATGTATGTAAATTGAGTATGGTTAAAAAAAATAAGATAAAGAAGGATATAGTTGAAATAAATAAGAAGTTTGAGTGTTAGATGTTAAGAAAAATAAGTTGTTGGGTTAAGATGAATAAGGGCAATTTTGGAATTTTATGATGAGGATTTTACTCTACTAACTCCCTCCATAGCTTCTTGGAGAAGGAAAACAAAGGGCATTTGAGAATGAGGCATCAGTATTTTAAAAGAGATAGCTCTCTCTCTCTTTGCTGGTTACGGGTTGAAGAAGGGAGCTAGGGTTTGTGAGTGAAGATTAAAGGAGAGAGGAGAAGCAAGTAGATCAAGACTAGGAGAAGGAAAAAAGAGCTAGATTTATGGATTTTTGAAGGAGATGAGCTAGTATTGAGGTATGAGAACCCTAAATATATATGGTTACTTGATGGTAATTTCTATGTTCTTGTATGTATTCCCTTAGTTGAAATGAAGGTTAAACTTTAGTGTTTAGATGAACAAATAATTATTTAAATCTAAGTATTTGAGGTGATTTTTGGAATTTAAAATCATTGAGCTAGAAATCGAGATTTTTAATCTAGACTACAGATGTGCCTTGTGTGGCCGTGTGTCCTTATCTTTTCCTTCACATGTGGCCACGCATACCCATGCTCCTTTGCACAGCCACGTAATGTCCTTGCTTCTTCAGTGTGTGTCCGTGCCTCTTCATTGTTTTCTTTATGCGTGGCCATGAATTCTCCTTATGGTTTCTTCTGCGTGGCCTTGTGATGGCTTGTTCCTCTCCCTGAGTGGCCACGCACTACATGGCCTTTCTCCTTTATTTCTTCTTTTGCATGGCCGTGAGTTTGGCCTTTTGTTTTCTAGCGTGGCCACGTGAATGGCTACCTTTCTTCTTGCATGGCCACGTGAATGGCTCTATTCTCCTCCTGCTTGGCCACGCGTTTCGCTTTTGTTCTTCTTGCGTGGCCGTGTATGCCTTCTCTTCTTCTAAGGCTCGGCCACTTTGCATGCTTTCTTTATTTGGTTCTACTTCACACTCTAAGCTATAAATTATTCATTAATCATGAATCCCATAATATAAAATATAATTGGAGAGAATTAAGTGGACCATAAGTAATGTACATAATGATTATATTTTTTTGAGTGGTGGTTAAGGGACTATATGATTTCTAAGGGGACAAATGAGTGGTGAAGTTTTTCTAAGGCAATATCAGTAATATAGGTAGATGTTAAGTCCATATTTGAACACTTTCACCAAGTGTGTGATAGCAAATACATGTATATAATGTATTGGACAAATTGGATAGACAATGATTAAAGTGAGTATGATGAAACCAAGGAATTGGTATTGAGGAACCACTCAGGTATGTTCTTCTTTAGTTAGTATGTTTTTATGTGTGGAATCATGTGCTCATGGTTTATACGACTATATGTATGGTTTTATTCTCATGAACGGCCATGATCGGTATACGCATAGTCAATTAAAAATTTAGAAAGCATGTTGTCACTTCATGAGCGTATGTTCAACGATGTGTATTGCATTAAGCTTTAAAATATTGATTTTGAGCTAGTTTTATATGATACTCAATTACTATTATGCTAATGCATCCTAGTGCATGCTATAAGTTATCTAGTAGCTAAGCAAGTATATGAATAGGTAATATGTATTATGGAATGTCCAGGCTTTAAGCTAGCATTGCTACAAAAATGAATAATATGTGTGTTCAGTTATGGAAAATGGCTTTAAGTAAATGTTATATTAAATAAGAATAAATATGATGAATGAAAGATGTTCTTAAAATGATAAAGCCTATGGTTCTTAGTTCGGGTATGGATTAGATAGGCATGCCTAGAGGGATTCTGCAGCTGCCATAGTGACCCCATTTGGATCTTGTTCCTTATGAAACCATCGTTCGACCCTATTTGGGCCTATTATTTGTTCCTTGCTAGAACCATTGGTGACCCCATTTGGGTCTAGTGTTTTGTTCCATTATGGAACCACAGTTAGGCTCTTCGGGTCCATGGTATGGTACCTCGGTATCCATTGTTCCCATTATCCACCCTTGAACTAGTACTTGGCAGGCTATTAAAAGTTTAAAAGACTAATCAATTTACTCGAAATGAAGAAATTTATCTTTATATATATATGTCTTTTGCCTCACCTATATTAATGTGAAAATGATAATGGCCTACTATATTTCTTGGTTTAAATTTCTTATTGGCTAGAATGATATCAATGAAATGTAGTTCCCTGCTCTATATTATATAACTATGATTGCATGACACATGTGAAGTACTGATGCCTAAAATAACTCTTATTGATGATGTATGATATATATACTCCCTTATGTTTTGATTGAACATTAAAGGTATCTCATACATAATAAATGTGATTAAATCATTACGATGAAAATTGTACTATCGATTACTATGAGGTCTAGATGATTGTAAGAATAATACTCATATCTAAAAATGCAGATGCATTTGGCATAATAATGGTGAGAATTTTTAATATTGTAGACTTATATGTTTCCTTAAATTTGAAGGATGTAATGATTTTATGATATTTTATTAGATTTTATCCTTAGGGTTGGGTTCCCCACTAAGCTTTATAGCCTAGCAAGGGTTTCTTATCCGTGTAGGTACTGGTTAAGCTCTAGTAGATCGACAGCTAGTGGCTAGTCAGCCTTTGAAAAGAAGATCTAACTGAGTGCAGTTGCTCGAGGATTTTATTATGTATTTTCTTTGGGATTATGTTAGTCCTTTTTAATTATAAGTTTGTTTTAAGTTATTGTGACATGTAATAATTATGGCCTATGCTGTTTACTATTATCCTTGCCTTATTTTGCTAGTTGATAATGATGATTAATTTTTATGCATGGTTAGTGGATTAGGGCGTTACAATTAGAGGTATGATTAAGGGACTATAAGATTTCTAAGGGGACAAATGAGTGGTGAAGTTTTTCTAAGGCAATACTCAGTAATATAGGTAGATGTTAAGTCCATATTTGAACACTTTCACCAAGTGTGTGATAGCAAATACATGTATATAATGTATTGGACAAATTGGATAGACAATGATTAAAGTGAGTACGATGAAACCAAGGAATTGGTATTGAGGAACCACTCAAGTATGTTCTTCTTTAGTGAGTATGTTTTTATGTGTGGAATCATGTGCTCATGGTTTATACAACTATATGCATTGTTTTATTCTCACAAACTGCCATGAACGGTTAAGCATAGTCAATCAAGAATTTAAAAAGCATGTTGTCACTTCATCAACGTATGTTCAACGATGTGTATTGCATTAAGCTTTAAAACATTGATTTTGAGCTAGTGCTATTTGATACTCAATTACTATTATGCTAAAGCATCCTAGTGCTTGATATAAGTTATTTGGTAGCTATGCAAGTATATGAACAGGTAATATATATCATGGAATGTCCAGGCTTTAAGCTAGTATTGCTACAAAAATGAATAATATATGTGTTCAATTATGGAAAATGGCTTTAAGTAAATGTTATATTAAATAAGAAGGAATATGATGAATGAAAGATGTTCTTAAAGTGATAAAGCTTGTGGGTCTTAGTTCGGTTGTGGATTAGATAGGCATGCCTAGAGGTATTCTGCAACTGCCATAGTTGAACCCGTTTGGGTCTTGTTACTTATGGAACCATCGTTCGACCCCGTTTGGGTCTATTGTTTGTTCCTTGCTAGAACCATTGATGACCCCATTTGGGTCTGGTGTTTTGTTCCTTTATGGAACCACAGTTCGACCCTTTGGGTCCATGGTATGATACCTCAGTATCTATTTTTCTCGTTATCCACCCTTGAACTAGTACTTGGCAGGCTATTAAAAGTTTAAAAGACTGAACAGTTTACTCGAAATTAAGAAATTTATGTATGTGTATATATATGTATATATATGTATATATATGTCTTTTGCCTCACCTATATTAATGTGAAAATGTTAATGGCCTACTATATTTCTTGGTTTAAATTTCTTATTAGCTAGAATGATTTCAATGAAATGTTGTTCCCTACTCTGTATTATATAACTATGATTGCATGACACATGTGAAGTATTAATGCCTAAAATAACTCTTATTGATGATGTATGATATATATATTCCCTTATGTTTTGATTGAACATTAAAGGTATCTCATACATAATAAATTTGATTAAATGCTTACAATAAAAACTGTACTATCGATTACTATGAGGTCTAGATGAATGTAAGAATAATACTCATATTTAAAATTGTAGATTCATTTGGCATAATATTGGTGAGATCGTTTAATATTGTAGACTTATATGTTTCCTTAAATTTGAAGGGTGGAATGATTTTACGATATTTTATTAGATTTTATCCTTGGGTTTAGGTTCCCCACTAAGCTTTATAGCTTAGCACGGGTTTGTTATCCGCGTAGGTACTGGTTAAGCTCTAGTGGATCGATAGCTGGTGGCTAGTCAGCCTTTGAAGAGAAGATCTAATTTAGTGCATTTGCTCGAGGATTTTATTATGTATTTTCTTTGGCATTATTTTAGGCCTTTTTAATTATAAGTTTGTTTAAAGTAATGTGGCATGTAATAATTATGGCCTGTGTTGTTTACTATTATCCTTGCCTTATCTTTGCTAGGTGATAATGATGATTGATGTTTGTGCATGGTTAGTGAATTAAGGCATTGCAATTAGTGGTATCAGATCCCAGGTTTAGTCTTTTCTGGGCAATACAAAATTACGAATGGTTCTTGGAGGTTGAGATGATATTGGTCTAGGCCAAATACCTGTGCTTGGTGTTATTGTCATTGAGATACAAATTTTGATGATTGCAAAGAATGATTAACTTATGATTGATGGATATTGAAGTACTAATAGGATGTTAATTCAAATTGTGAGATGAAATCTAAGGAATGATTGGTATCTCTCACTCCCTGATATTGGAAGTGCATAAAAGCCTTAAGGATCTATGATTGAAGTATAGCATTAGTTGATTACAAGTATATCAAGATTGTTTTTTAAATTTTTAAGGAAAAGTTTATATGATAAAAAGATAATTGAGTTCTGGCATTGCTAAGCATACAAGATGTTGAGGTTAATAGGATGCTTTATATATATTATTATCAAGATTTTCCTAATTACCTTGGGCAATTGAGCATGTTTCATTATATCAGGATGGGATAAGACATGTACAGTTCATGGGAATACCCATTGATATTTTATTGCATACATGAAGTCATTAACGCATTGCATAACATTCCATATCACCCAAAAAGCATTGCATCGCATACCTGGCCCAGCTGAAAGGGGAAAACTGATAGGAAATGTAATGATCATAGGAGTATCTAAAAATTAGAGGCAGATACTAATGATAGATAGATGAGTTTGTTATGGTTATAATTGTTCATAGATAAGGTTGAGTTTAAAAAATTTTAGCATTAAAGATATAGATGATATGTTTGAATTTCGAGGACGAAATTCTTTTAAGGAGGAGAGAATTATAAGGACCCAATCATAGCCCTAACCGAATTATAGTAATGTGACGAGAATTATGGTTAAGTAAGGCAAATATTGAATTATTTTGCATTGTTAAGGTTAAGTCCCATTAGGGGTATATTGGTAATTTCAGCATATATGTAAATTAAGTATGGTTAAAAAAATTAAGATAAAGAAGGATATAGTTGAAATAAATAAGAAGTTTGAGTGTTAGATGTTAAGAAAAATAAGTTATTGGGGTTAAGATGCATAAGGGCAATTTTGGAATTTTATGATGAGGTATTTTACTCTACTAACTCCCTTCATAGCTTCTTGGAGAAGGAAAATAAGGGGCATTTGAGAATGGGGCATCGAAATTTTAAGGGAGATAGCCCTCTCTCTCTCTCTGCTGGTTACGAGTTGAAGAAGGCAGCTAGGGTTTGTGAGTGAAGATTAAAGGAGAAAGGAGAAGCAGATAGATCAAGACTAGGAGAAGGAAGAACGAGCTAGATCAATGGATTTTTTAAGGAGATGAAGCTGGTTTTGAGGTATGAGAACCCTAAATATATATGGTTACTTGATGATAATTTCTATGTTATTGTATGTGTTCCTTTAGTTGAAGTGAAGGTTAAATTTTAGTGTTTAGATGAACAAAGAATGATTTAAATCCAACTATTTGAGGTGATTTTTGGGATTCAAAATCATTGAGCTAGAAATCGGGATTTTTAATCTAGACTGCCGATATACCATGTGTGGCTGTGTGTCCTTCTCCTTTCCTTCTCACGTGGCCACGCAAACCCATGCTTCTTTGCACAGCCACGTGATGTCCTTGCTTCTTTAGTGTGTGGCCATGCCTCTTCATTGTTTTCTCCCTGCGTGGCCTTGCATTCTCTTTATGGTTTCTTCTGCATGGCCATGTGATGGCTTGTTCCTCTCCCTGCATGGCCACGAACTAGATGGCCTTTCTCCTTTATTTCTTCTTCTGTGTGACCATGTGTTTGGCCTTTGGTTTTCTCGCGTGTACATGTGAATGGCTGCCTTTCTTCTTGCGTGGCCATGTGAATGGCTCCATTCTCCTCCTGCTTGGCAACGCGTTTGGACTTTATTCTTCTTGCGTGGCCATGTATTCCTTCTCTTCTTCTTAGGCACGGTCACTCACATGCTTTCTTTATTTGGTTCTACTTCACACTCTAAGCTATAAATTCTTCATGAATCATGAATCCCATATTATAAAATATAATTAGAGAGAATTAAGTGGACCATAAGTAATGTACATAATGATTATATTTTTTGAGTGGTGGTCAAGGGACTATACAATTTCTAAGGGGACAAATGAGTGGTGAAGTTTTTCTAAGGCTATACTCTATAATATAGGTAGATGTTAAGTCCATATTTGATCACTTTCACAAAGTGTGTGACAGCGAATGCATGTATATAATGTATTGGATAAATTGAATAGACAATGATTAAAGTGAGTACGATGAAAGCAAGGAATTGGTATTGAGGAACCACTTAGGTATGTTCTTTTTTAGTGAGTATGTTTTTATGTGTGGAATCATGTGCTCATGGTTTATACGACTATATGTATTGTTTTATTCTCATGAACTGCCATGATCGGTATAAGCATAGTCAATCAAGAATTTAAAAAGCATGTTGTCACTTCTTGAGCATATGTTCAATGATGTGTATTGCATTAAGCTTTAAAACATTGATTTTGAGCTAGTGTTGCATGATACTCAATTACTATTATGCTAAAGCATCCTAGTGCATGATATAAGTTATCTGGTAGCTATGCAAGTATATGAACAGGTAATATGTATCATGGAATGTCCAGGCTTTAGGCTAGTATTGCTACAAAAATGAATAATATGTGTGTTCAAATATGGAAAATGGCTTTAAGTAAATGTTATATAAAATAAGAAGGAATATGATGAATGAAAGATGTTCTTAAAGTGATAAAGCCTGTTGGTCTTAGTTCGGTTGTGGATTAGATAGGCATTCCTAGAAGGATTCTGCAGCTGCCATAGTTGACCCCATTTGGGTCTTGTTCCTTATGGAATTATCGTTCGACCCCTTTTGGGTCTATTGTTTGTTCCTTGCTGGAACTATTAGTGACCCAGTTTTGGTCTAGTGTTTTGTTCCTTTATGGAACAACAATTCGGCCCTTTAGGTCCATCGTATGATACCTCGGTATCCATTGTTCCCGTTATCCACCCTTGAACTAGTACTTGCCAGGCTATTAAAAGTTTAAAAGACTCAGCAATTTACTCGAAATGAAGAAATTTATGTATATATATATATATATATGTCTTTTGCCTCACCTATAATATTGTGAAATTGATAATGGCCTACTATATTTCTTGGTTTAAATTTCTTATTTGCAAGAATGATTTCAATTAAATGTAGTTCCCTGCTATGTATTATATAACTATGATTGCATGACACATGTGAAGTATTGATGCCAAAAATAACTCTTATTGATGATGTATGATATATATACTCCCTTATGGTTTGATTGAACATTAAAGGTATCTCATACATAATAAATGTGATTAAATGCTTATGATTAAAACTGTACTATCGATTACTATGAAGTCTAGATGATTGTAAGCATAATACTCATATTTAAAATTGCAGATTCATTTGGCATAATAATTGTGAGATCGTTTAATATTGTAGACTTATATGTTTCCTTAAATTTGAAGGGTGTAATGATTTTACGATATTTTATTAGATTTTATCCTTGGGGTTGGGTTCCCCACTAAGCCTTATAGCTTAGCACGGGTTTGTTATCCGTGTAGGTTTTGGTTAAGCTCTAGTGGATCGATAGCTGGTGGCTAGTCAGCCTTTGAAGAGAAGATCTAAATGAGTGCAATTGCTCGAGGATTTTATTATGAACTTTCTTTGCCATTATGTTAAGCCTTTTTAATTATAAGTTTATTTTAAGTTATTGTGGCATGTAATAATTATGGCTTGTGCTGTTTACTATTATCCTTGCCTTATCTCTTGTAGGTGATAATGATGATTGATGTTTATGCAAGGTTAGTGGATTAGGGCATTACAGCATGCACATAGAACTAGGTGGTCGATATATAGGCATGCCAATAGGGTTATAAATGCAGTTGCCACAGTCTCAACCCTATTTGGGTCCACAGTATATGTGTGCCCATTAGGACTATAGTTTTGACCTCATTTGGATCCATATGTTTAGTACCTTTGTGTATTTATACAATCAATGCCGATAGGTATCTACAACACCCATTATCTACAACTATAGAATTTAGGCAGGCATTCATGGAAAGAAATGAAATTTTAAATAAATAGCAAAATATTGATATGCTCCCCACTAAACTATTTAGCTTAGCACTAGTTTTATTCGTGTAAGTATTCTAGTTCAGACTCTCTATCGGGGGTGTGATCTGTGTCAACTAGGCCAACACTAGGAAGAGTCAAAGTATGAAGATATTATCTTTTTGATTTTGCTATTGTGCACTTTCATTTTGTACCTAGTAAAGTGATTTGTAAAGAGTAAACAGTTGTAAAACAAAATATAGTGAGTAACACTTTTGCATGATCTTAACCAGTCTAATAAATTAAATTAAGAGTATGTTAATGAATGTAATAATTATGGATATGGACTATATTATGAATGTATACACACAGGGTGGTATGTAGAAGTGGGATGACCAGGAAAGGCATAGTATTGTCATTACACTCCTTCTACATAGAAAATTACATATATAAACATATATATCTTGCCATTATAATAAGCAAAGGGATAAGAGAAGAAGAGAGAGCTTATACCTTAGAACACAAACCCTAAATTTTCTCTCCTCTCATGTATCAAGTTGAATTCTCTTTTAGGGTTATTTCATGGGCTATTTAAGGAGAGAAGTGGCTATATTTTTTCCCTTGAATGGCCGACCACTTCCTTCTTAAATCACTAGAGTTTTTTCATGTTTAATGAAGAATCTAAAAAGGCTAAATGTCAACATCCCATTGGTCCACTTTGTTCACTCAAGTTAATTGCATTTAGCCCCCTTACTTCTCTTCAATTCCTATTCTCACCATAAGACTTACACTTTCTTATTTCAATTTAGTCCTCAATACCATATTCTCTCTCAATTATGCACATTTAGCACTTAATATAAGATGACCATTTTACCCCTCTCTTAGCAAATAATTCCCTCTAGGTCCCAACATACAACAACATGAAATAGACAAGCATATTAGGTTATATCATCAATTAAACACATATATTAGATATTACATAGTAAATCTCCCAGGGTATAAGTAGGGGTCTCACAACTCTCTCCCCTTTAAAGAATTTCATCATCAAAATTCATACCTATTTTGAATGAGTGTGGATGTTGTGCTTGCATTACTAACTTGCGCTCCTATGCGGCTTTTTGCATGCCATAATGTTGCCATAATACCTTAGCTATAGGAATTTGTTTGTTCCATAACTTTTTAATTTCATTGGCTAAAATTTCCTTTGGTTTTTCATATAGGTGCAATAAGATTGGATCTTTATATCATATATCGATATTGTGTGGGACTCATCAGTTCGATACCATCGGAGCATGGAAAAATAAAAAACATCATGTAGCTTTTATAATTCTAATGGGAGAGCCAATCTATAGGCTACAGGTCTAACCCATTCCATAATCTCATAAGGACCTATAATCCTTGGGCTGAGTTTTCTTTTCTTTCCAAACCATAATACTTTTCACCAAAGTGATACCTTCTGACACACTTTGTATTCAACTTGGTACTCGATATCTTTTCTTTTTAAATCTGCATATGACTTCTGGTGATCGTTTCCTTCTTTCAACCTTTGTTTAACAATATGGATCTTCTCCTTACTATCTTTGATAATATTGGGGCTGATCATTTTACTCTCAGTCAATTCTATCTAACAAACTGGAGTTTTGTACTGGCGACTATATAACACCTGGTAAGGTAGCACGTCGATGCTAGTTTAATAACCATTATTGTATGCATACTCCATTAAGGTAAAATATTTATTCCAGCTCCTTAAGAAATCTAGGATAACCTTTTAACATATCTTTTAACACCTGTATAATTCTATCGAACTGTCTATTTGTCTATATGTGAAAGGCAGTATTGTAGTGGAGCTTAATGCCTAAAGCCAATTGTAAGCTCTTCTAGAATCTAAAGGTGAATCTTGGATCCCAATAAGAAATTACTGACACTAGGATTTCATGTAGTTGAACAATCTAATTCACATGTAATTCTACTAATTTATCCATTAGGTAGTTTGACTGGATTGGTATTAAATAAGCTATCTTTGTCAACTAGTCCACAATCACCCACACTGCATCATGTTTCATTTTGGTGTAGGGTAACCCAGTAACAAAATCCATAGTGATGTCCCATTTCCACTATAGAATTGAAATAGGATTCAACAACCACGAAGGAAATTGATTTTCCACCTTTACTTGTTGATAAGTCATATATTTAGAAACATATTCAGTTATATCTCTTTTAATTCCTAACCACCAATAAAACTACTTCAAGTCTTAGAACATCTTGTCACAATAAAGTTTTCTTCAGCTCTTTAACTTCTAACACACATAGTCTATTTCATTAATATACACTACCATCATCTCTTATTAAGTATTTTAATGGGCCTTCTTCATATATTGATTGAGTTATTTGTTGTAGTTTCTCATCACCTCTATGAGTATTGAGTATTGGTTGCCTTATATTGGGTTGGGCTTTTAATTAAGCTATCAAGGTCGTTCCGATACAAATTTCCATTTGCATTGTTGTAACATCAAGGTTGCCACCATTTTTTGTCTCAACACATTAGGTACCACATTTTCTTTGCTCAAGTAGCAATTAACTACGTAGTCATAGTCCTTAAAAAATTCCAATCATCTGTATCCTCTCAAATTCAGGTCTCTCTTTGTAAGTAAGCATTTGAGGCTTTTATGATCTGTGTACATTCTACATCTCTCTCCATACAAATAATGGTGCCATATTTTCAAAGTAAAAAGCACTGCTACTAATTACAAGTCACGACTGGGATAGTTTTATTCATGAATTTTTAACTACCTTGATGCATACACCACCACTTTATCATTTTGCATCAATACACAACCCAATCCATTCTTAGAAGCATAACTGTACATAGAATACTCTTTACCCGATACTCGTTGCTTAAGGACTGGAGCTTCTGTTAGCATATTTTTTAACTGTTCGAATCTTGCTCGGCATCAACTTATTCACTCAAATTTAATACCTTTATGTAACAATTTGGTAAGTAAAGAGGCAATAACCAAAAATCCCTTCACAAATCTATGATAATAGCCTACCAAACCTATGAAACTCCTTACTTTTGGCATGTTTTGAGATGGTTTCAAATTAACTATAGCCTCATCCTTTTTAGGATCCACCCTAATTCCTTCTGATGACTCAATATGCCTATGGAATGAGATGTTCTTGAGCCAAAAATCACACTTAGTCAACTTGGCATACAATTATTTCTCACACAAACTTTGTAGCATAATTCTCAAATAGACCAGTATATCATAAATGAACACTATTACAAACTATTCTAAATAGGGTCTAAACACCCTATTCATTAGGTTTATAAAAGCTATTGGTGCATTTGTTAGCCCGAAAGGCATCACTAAAAATTCATAATGGCCACATCGAGTTTGAAAAGCTGTTTTTTGAATATCTACATCTTTTACCAATAGTTGATAGTATCCCGATCATAGATCAATCTTATAAAATACATCAACTATAAGGATCCAAAATAGACCCTAGTAGAATTCAATAGCATTATTATGTTATTAATGTCAAATCAAGCTTAATTAGAGGAATTATTATAAGTTAAGACTTTATGGATTAATGGTCTTATGTGACAAAGGGTTAGGAAATCAATTAAAATTTTGGTATACAAGTATGCAATTGGAAAAGAAATTTTAGCTAAGTGGTCTATTGTAATATAATTAAGTATTAATGGGTCAAATCAATAAAATAAAGGAAGATGGGGTGTAATTAAAGAAAAGAAATTAAGCATGGGGTAAAATTTTAAAGAAAAATACAAATGGGACACATTTCAAACATGCAAATAAATGGGGGATCATAAGAGTACTTTGCCCTTCTATTTAAGTGCTAGAAACCTTGTATGTTAGAGAGAGAAAACATTTTCTTGCTTCTTGAGAGTAGGAGGATGAAGTTTCCAAAGAAAAAAAAAGAAACAAATTTAGATTTTTCCCATCATTCAACTCTCACTTATCTCTTATCTCACTCTCTATAATGTCCTTCATCTCTAGTCCTTTTTAATTCTTTAAGATAAACTTTCATGCATGTGGATGATTTAGAAGTTTTTAGTGGAATCATCAAGGTATGGATTAAAGACTTTAATTTATCTCTTTTTATTCTCCTTCTCTATTGTTGGATGGCTTTCCTAAGGAGAATGAATGCTCTAATTTTGATACATGATGGTATGAAAGCATGATTTGTAGAGGAGGAAGCAAAGAAGAAGAAGTAAGGCAAAGAGGTAGCGACAGACTGTAGCTAAGTGCTTATTCGGCCAAGGTTTGGAAATATGTGTCTTACGATTGTTTTTAATGAATTTCAAGATAGAAATTTCTGTAAATAAGTGGATTATGGCATGAGTAAATAAGCCTAAAAGAATGAAATCAAATATTTATAATAGGACTTGTAAAAAGAAGCAATGCATGAAAGAATTAATGAAACTAGCTTCTATAATTTTAGAATATCTTAAGCTATAGACCTTCAATTGACTTCAATGTAGTCGATAGTTCATCCTAAGATTTATACCTAAAATTTTGTTTGAGGAACCCATCTTTTATTCTACATTTAAGTGCTCTTAAATCTAACTTGAATTTTGTCTTGAGCTACTGCCTAGTTGTTATGATGATTTTGCTAAATTTTTGCTATAAATTTTCGTAGAGAAGTCAAAATCCATTGAGATAAATTTTTAGTTAAAATAGATTCATATAAGCACAACTTTCATGAAAGAATGTTGTCAAAATTCCGCACTTATTTTATACAATGAATTTTCTACGTGATGATAAAAACTTAATGGGGTACAATGAGCTGTTGTTTAGAGAATGGGAATAGATTTTAGTAATTTGATTGTATCTCTTGTTATAGATGTTAGAATTCTATGAATACAATTCATGGTTAAACTAGAATTATATTTCCACAATTTATATGAAGAAATCTTGATTTGTTTCTATCTCTAAATAAGTCAAAAAATTACTTGAGTCCGTTACTGTTGGTAGCATTGTTTCCAAGAATAGTCCTTAATTTTTTTAATATCTTGAAATGTAAAAATGATAATTAGGTACTTATAGTTGGGTTATAAAATAGACTCTCATATCTATAATTTTTATGAAGAAAACAGAGTCTAATTATGCCTCTAAACCTATCTATATTTTGGTTTAAGACCATAATCATATGCTGCCAGACACAATGAATAGTCATCAGTAATTTCTAATTCTCTCGAGTTTTAGAAATGATATTGCAATGATTTTTAATGTTCTTGAAACTATAAACATATAGGATCATTTTTATAGGATATCATTTTCGCCATAAATGGCTTATGTTTAGTAAAAATTAGCTTTAAATATAAGCTTAAAAATCTATCTCTATGAATGATTGTTGCAAGAATTTATCACCATTTTTGTTATGCATTTTAGAATATTATTATGAATTTAAATAAATTTAACCATCTTTAAAACATCATTTTAACTATATGTAAAAATTATCTTAAGTATTTTAAGCACATCTAAAATGGAAAATTACCATATAGAGGGAGATAAGTTTTTTGTATATAAAATAATATCATATTGTAAGCCTGTAAGCATGACTACTTATTGAAGCACATTTATGATAAAGGTATGTTATTCATCACCTCATTGACATAACATAAACATGCTTATATGTTATAGTTATATGACATGTTTATAGTTAAAAAAGTTAATGTATAATGTATGACTATTGGGATATAAATGCACCATGTACAAGTTGATTATATTGTTTTATGAAGATGAGAATACATGTCTATGTATTAGGGACTATGTGTCTTTTTTTTATATCACATGAATATATGATGAAGTATGATTACATGGAAGTATGTTAATTATAAATAATCTAGTAAAGTACATGATCGCTTTGTTAAATGAGATTGTGTATACAAGTACATGCACTAGAGATGGTATAGCTTTTTGTTCATTACTTACTTGAGTGAAATTGTAATTAATTATGTGCATATATAAAGCTTTCACAAGATTATAGTTTGATTAAAATATCACACAAAATGGGATTGTAAAGCATGTATGTACATATATGATCACAAAAGCATGTAGTTAAGCATATATGATTATGAAGTTTACTTTATGGGTAATTATTTTATGAACGTGTTCATACACATTGTAAATTAAAGAAACTCAATAGAGCATAATGTTATGTATCATCATAATAAATATGCGAAATAGTTACATGTTTTAAAAGGATTACAAGTACAAAATAGTAATACTTAATTATGCTCAAGACAGCATTTTTATAGAAAATTTATGCATGTACAAGTATATGACCTCATGCTCATAGATATACACGAATATATATATGTATGAATGTTTAAATGTATATGATTAAAAAAGAGCAAGTTGCAGATGTCTACATTGTAGCACCCCCTATGCAAATACCCCATTAATACATGTATCATGACTACCAATAATCATGCTTATGCAACATGTTCAATATGTCATCATTTAGCCATTAATCATGCCACAAGGTTTCATATGCCTGTATTCGTACTACAAGTCTATTCCTGTTTTCCATTTCATACCTATTAACATGCATACTAGACTATATGAATATTACTTTATGCATACCACATGCACACATATTCTGTCTTAGCTTCACTACTAGGTGAGTTACAATATTCCACATAGTTTTATACATAACATAAAATAACTGGCCTTTATACAAAACATATGATTATTATATTACAAAAATATCCTACATCAAGGCTATCAGTCGATGGTTGGCCCTTCCTGATGCAGAGAACGTCCCTCAACAAAAGTCTTGTTATTTGAACCTACACGGATAAAATAACCCGTGCTAAGCTACAAAGCTTAGTGGGGAATATCTACAAATGGATGACCACACACACACAGGTCATCAAACATACATATACAATGTATACAATTAAATAACATATGCAACATATCATATCTTTAATACCAAATACTTTAAAGCATAGCATATTCTTTCATGTTCCAAGTCATTGTACCCAGAAGAGTAACAATTATACTCATATTCATAGTTTATATAGACAGCAATTTCCCATGTAAACATATTCAATTAAAGCATAATTCCTGTGGTAAAACAACATTATGATCCACATTATCAATCTTTAGTTAATTCACTTTAACTGTTTAATTTCTTTATCATTACTATGAATAACGTTTAGCCTGCCTTAGCTTTATCGGTGGATAACGGGAACTATGGATACACATCGGTATCAAAGAAGGATATCCAAAGATATCAAATCTATAGACCCAAACGGGGCCAAACTATACTATGGACCGGTCAAGCATACCCAAACGGGGTAGCCTTTCAACCCAAACGGGGCTGATCATGATCCAAACGGGATCATCTATACGATGGACCCAATCGGGCCAACTATGGCAGCTGCAATTTCCCTATAGGCGCCTATCTATCCACAACTAAAACTGTATCGCAGGCAGAACTATATTCGAGTTCAATTCACATATTAATACTGTATTCATAGTATAATGTTGTATACATATACATAGTCTTATATAACTATGGATTCTATGGTGCATAATCAGATATATGCACATTTCACATGCCAAGATATGCATCTGGCTTATTCAAATCTGTATGACTATATAACTTGCATCATAAAATATATGCATGACATATAATCTTCATATCATTTACTTGATCATGTCCTCATTAAGCATTTCTTATGCTCACAGTCATGCTAATTCATTTTCCATCTCATAGGGCAATTACATGCTCATACACTCATATACATAATCATAAATGTACATACCCGGGAGTACATTCGCATATAGTTGATTTATTCTTATGAGCATGTTTCCAACACACATTTATACCTTTATCACCATTCAGGTCATATGCTATGCAACATATCAACATGTTTTCATATGGGCACATACACATACACATGCCACATTCATACTAATATAGTTTCTATTCTATAGCATAGGTACATGTCAATAAGTGCACTTTCATATCATAGGATTTACATGTGTATATATATATATCAATTTGGCATATGACCATCATGCACAGGACTAATTACATGTATAGGTTAGATATTTAACCAATAGTCACTATTTATATACACAGTTGAATGCACCTGTATTCATATAAATCCTTCATTGATAGTCATATTACATGCCTTATTCAATTAACTTTACTATCACATAAGCAACTATCTGTCTCAATCAATTTAAAGATCATATAACCAAGTGTAGCAATGATTTGCACATAATTATAATTTCTGTTACCTTGAACAGTCTAGAAAAACAAGTTTGGATTCAACCCTAGATTACATGTACTTAGAGACAGATTTAATCTTAGGTTTCTTCATATGAAATATTGGTATGGAACTCTATTTTTCAATGCAAAAAGAATCATTCAATTCGCTGTTCTATAGCTCAACTTATGAGCAAAACATTCCAGACAGGTCATTCAGTTGTGAAGGGGGTTCGACTAGTGAAGGACTTCACGAGTGAAGCAAATAAGATAAAACTCATGACTCGTGAAAGAGTTCACGAGTGGAGAAGAAAGGCTACATCACGACTCGTGAAGAAACTCACGAGTGAAGAAGAAAGAATGCACTTCACGACTCGTAAAGAGCTTCACGAGTCGGACTAATGTTCACGACTCGTGAAGTCATTCACGACTCGTGAAGATTAGTCTTCTTCTTCAACCTCATATCTTTAAATTTCCAGAAAACGTAAATTTAGTTCTATAAATTCCACTCAATTCCAACAATCTTTCTCACATGCAAAATGAGCAGCCTAAATTCCCATACCTTAGCTGATAAACCCAAGGTCTTTAACCTCTATCAATTCCTTTTCCTTTGTTCCTTCTTCCTTCCTCTTCTCCTTCACAATTCCATCACCATTATCATTTAAATTTCTAGCAAATACACTGTTCTAAGTTAACTTGATAAAGAAGAAGAAGATGAAGATGATGGAGGGTTAAATTAAGAGTTTGATTACCTTAATTTACTGCATTTTACTCTTGCTTAACCAACAAACTTCATCCTCAATGCATTTAAGATAAAACATTGGAAATCAAAAGGAAGAAAAAGGTGATCTATTTCTGGTTTTCGCCACTCTTCACTGCCGATTTTCACTAACACAAGACACCTACAAATTCCACTAACTCAAGCCTTTTATACTAACTTAACAATCCCCTCTTTAGTCCTTTGTAAAATTGCATGTCAAACAAAAGCACAAACCTTTATGCATGTTATAGTAAGACCCCTCCACTAACTATTTTTCTTAATTCAAGCTACCAATTAACCTTGAATTAAATGCTTTTATTTACAATTGGCCACCAAAATGCCATAATTAGAAATTAACCCCAAATTAACACCAATTTACTTCAATTACATCCTCCAATACTATTAAACCATATTCTTTTATTTATTTTCATGCAATTAATATAATAGCATGCTAATTTATCCCTTTAACTTAATCATACAAATATGCAAATTAAATTAGGGTCATGTTAGGGGCCTTACATACATAAAGTTTTCACATGTGTATGTATATGATTTGCTTATTCATAGTAACACAAAAGTATACATGCACATATATGAATATGATTTAATAGAGTAAAGATAAAGTAAAAAGATAATATTACTTACGTCTTTGTCTAGGTTGTTGATAGATAGGCATGCCTATGAGCATAACTTATAGTTGCTAGAGTACAGATGTGACCCCATTTAGGTCCACTTGAAAGCTAAAGTATAGTTGAACCTATTTGGGTCATAAAGTATAGTGCAACTCGACCCTATTTGGGTGATATTTTGCAAACATGGTCCCATTTGGATAAAAAAAACCATGTTTACATTGTAGCCGACCCTATTTGGGTCTGCTTGATTGATCTACCATAGAGTTTCATCCCCTTAAGGCAGCTATCATTTATTACCTTCATGTATTTTATTCATACCTTTGGGTGCCACCATTATAATCAGACAGCTTCGTACCTTTGGGCGCCACTGTTATAATCAAACAGTTTCTTATCTTCGGGTCCCACCATTATAATCAAACATCTTTGTACCTTCGGGTACAATCATATACCCTGTTATACACTTCTTCATAATAGTGCAGGCCTAATTCATAGTAGATTAAAAGATTAAGAAGTACATTATACACTTCTTTAGAACAATGCAGGCCTAATTCATAGTAAAAGAATCATAGTAAATTAAATGATTAATGAAGTACGACAGTTCTTATATTGATCTACCTATGAATCTTATATAAAATCTCTATGTTGCATATGGAAATTATGATATTAAAAGAGGTTGCATATTTTATGCACATTTAATCCATATAGTATTGCATGTACATATTAGAATAACAAGCTAAATGTATAAAGAGCTCGTGTATCAATATGCACATTTAATGCATATAATGTTGCATGTACATATTAGAATAACAAACTAGATGCATGAAGAACTTGTGTATCAAAATATCTAGTCAATAATTATGTTTTTGAAAGTTTATTCTTTATAGTTATTTACTTTAGGTTGTTAAATGATGCATGTGCCTCTTATATATGAAAGTGATGAAATCTTGGATGTCATTTCTTAGTGTTTTCTATACTTAGGAATACAACATATAGGTATTGGTATGTGTATAGTAACTTTTTAATAATGATATTAGCTATTATGCATTCCTTATGACCACATGCTTCTTGCTTAACATTGAACAATAATATGAGAATTATGTGTGACTCCTTACATGTCATTATTTAATAGGTTATGATCTTAAATAAGACTAAATTACCATGTTAATATAATAGTAAAATGGAATGGCATCTAATTATAAAAGAGTATGATATGATAAGGATAATACATGAATTGAGTACGTAAGAAATATTTGTATATGATTATATGTCTTGGAGATTATTAATATTTTGTTTATACGCAAGGATTTAATTTTTTATTAACTTAATGTCTATGATTTTCAAATTACTTATATGAACATAAATTGATGTTATCATGCCTTGAAGAATTTTAATTAAAACAAAGTGATTAATTGAATTTAAAATAAATAGAGGAAATCAAGAATTGTAAATGACGTATGTAAAAATTGTTAAGAAAGTGATAACTAAGAGGAACTTTTACAAGTACTTGGTATTGAATACAAGAATAAGTTGAGATTGCAAATAATTTAAAAAGGTTATGAGCTATATACTATTATCTCAAATGATTAGATTTTTATGCTAAAAAATATGGTATGTGTATGCAGACTTTGACTACTTTTAAAATAGGTTATCTATATGTTTTATGTTCCCCGTTATGCTTTATAGCTTAGCAAGTTTTTATCCATTTAGGTTGCAAGGATAGGTTTTCTTCCTAGGGCTGATATCTATAGCAGGATGGCTAACACGATTCTTAGAAGATTGGAAAATATATAGTCTTTTTTTAGAGTTCTTTTTGCCTAAAGATTTATTTATGTTGGAAATTTTGAAATATTATAGATGTTTTGTTTATGTAAAGATGTAATGTTTTAAGAGACTCTCTTGTAAGTAAAGTTTTAATAGTGAAGTTTCAGATACCATGTTTTAAGTTGTGTTATAGGATCTTTATATAGTATGGTTAATGATTTAATAAATGGAAAGCATGTTAAATGGTACAAGTTAAAGTGTTGTAGCTAAGAATAGGTTAAGGTTGCTACAATTAGTGGTATGAGAGGATAGGTTTAGTCATTTATGGTCAATAAGAGTTTAGAAATTGTTATCATAGGAAGTTATAATGTGTTGGCCTAATGCAGATAACCTTGTTTATTTTGTTATAGATTGATAGATGGATAAGTTAAAGGAAACGGGAAAAGAAAGTGAGAAAGTCAACAACTCTAGTGCTTTGAACTTTTCTGCCCCTAATTCTATAGATGTAATTCGTGATGAGATGTCGGTGTCTATACTAGAAAGATTAAAGGAAATGAACAGCAAATTGACTAAGGTTTTACGAGCATAGGATGATGGTAAATGTTGAAAAGAACCATGAGACTAAAGGAATCAATCATAGGGGTTCAAAAAAAGTAAAATCAGATAAAAGAAAAAGGAGGATGGAAAAAAGGTCTTCTAGTAACCTACCATGACCTATGCAAGGTTTAGCAAAGCAGGGTAGAAAACCTCAAGCTCCGAAGTGCATATATTATGCTAAGGACAATTAGGGTATAGGTAGAGTTACTAATCAAGCTTGCTTTAACTGTGGGCATATAGATCATTTTATTACAAATTGCGTAAGTAGGATAGAATCAATGAGTGTTAAGAAGCGAGATGTCACCGAACGATCTTTTAGTATTTATTTTCTTCACTCTTGATTATTATTTATATGTATTGATGGATTCTAATAATGGAAATGCTTATATGTATTTTTTGAGAATATTATAAAAGATAGAAGTTGTGAAAGTAACCTAAATGTATGATAGTATAGTAGTGGGATCTTAAATTCAAATTAAATAGTAAATGATATGAAATGCGAATATGATTAGTGTTTGGATTATAGTACAAGTGTGTTAATAGAGTATATATACAATTTTTTTTCAATATGGCACATAAGAAAGAGTTTATGAATAGTGGGTAAGATTCTCCCCATATGTGAAGTTGTTGTGAGGAGAAATTGAGGTTGATTACAATGCTATGTATACCTATTAGTTATTCCTTAACAAAGGAGGGTAGTGGTTCAAATATTTCATAGCATGGGATGGGGAAAAATATATGCATTACATGAGAATGCACATCTGCATCTTATTGTATACATGAAAGTATCATTCACTTATAGCATAGCATCACATTACTTGTACAGGTCCCAACTGAAAAAGAAAATTGATAGGATATATAATGAGCATGGTAATGATATAACAAATATAATAAAGGTTGCCCTTATTCGGAGGTGGAGTTATATCAAAAGTTAATCAAGTTAAAGAACGAATCTAAGGAAGTTCGTACATATAGTATTAAATGAAGATTGATAGATATAGAAGTACTAATAGAAATACATAGATAGTAGTTATGCATATGAGTAAAGGTTACAAGTATGACCTAAAATAGGCCCTAGTGGAATTCAAGGGCATTATTATGTTATTATTGGTAAATCAAGCTTAATTAGAGGAATTACTATAAGTTAAGACCTTGCAGATTAATTATCTTATGTGGTAAAGGGTTAGAGAATCAATTAAAATTTTGGTACACAAGTATGCAATTTAAAAAGAAATTGTAGTTAAGTGGTCTATTGTAAAATAATTAAGTATTAGTGGGCCAAATAAATAAAATAAAGGAAGATGGGGTGCAATTAAGGAAAAAAAATTAAGTATGGGATCAAATTTGAAAGAAATAAACAAATAAGGACACATTTCTAACATGCAAATAGATAGGGGAGCATAAGGGTACTTTTTCCTTCTATTTAAGTGCTAGAAAGCTTGCATGTTTGAGAGAGAAAACATTTTCTTGTTTCTTGAGAGAAGGAAATGAATTTTGCAAGGAAAAGAAGAAACAAATTCAGATTTTTCCATCCCTTATCTCTCATCTCTCTCTCTACAAGGTCTTTCATCTCTAGACCTTTTTAATTCTTTAAGATAAACTCTACTGCATATGGTTGATTTAGAAGTTTCTTGTTGAATCATCAAGGTATGGATTCAAGACTTTAATTTATCTTTTTTTCTTCTCCTTCTATCTTCTTTGATGGCTTTCCTAAGGAGAATGAATGCTGTAATTTTGATACATGATGTTATAAAAGCATGATTTGTAGAGGAGGAAGCTAAAAAGAATAAGTAAGGCAAAGAGTTAGCTATAAATAGTAGCTAGGTGCTGATCCGGCCAAGATTTAGGAATGTGCATCTTGTGGTTATTTTTAATGTCTTTCAAGATATAAATTTCTATAAATATGTGGATTATGGCATGAATAAATAAGCCTAGAAGAATGAATTCAAATTTTTAAGATATGACTTGGAAAAAGAAGCAATGTATGTAAAGAATTGCTGGAACTAGATTTTCTAATTTTATAATATCTTTAGCTATAGACCTTCAATATACTTGAATCTACTTGGTACTTCTTCCTAAGATTTATACCTAAAATGTTTTTGAGGAACCCATCTTTGATTCTACCTCTAAGTGCCCTTAAATCTAACTTGAAGTTCATTTTGAGCTGTTGCCCAGTTATTATGATGATATTGTTGTATTTTTATTATAAATTTTTGTAGATTAGTCAAACTCCATTGAGATAAATTTTTAGTTAAAATAGATTCATATAAGCACAACTTTTATGAAGGAATGTTGAAAAAATTCTGCACTCATTTTATACTATGAATTTTCCAAGTGATGATAAAAATCGAATGGGGTACAATGAGCTGTATTTTATCGAAGAGGAATAGGTCTTAGTAATTTGACTATATCTCTTATTATAGAGACTAGAATTCTATGAATCCAATTTTTGGTTAAACTAGACTTATATTTCTACAATTTATATGGGAAATATTGATTTGTTTCTATCTCTAAATATGTCAAAAAATAACTTGAAGCTGGAACTATTGGTAGCATTATTTCCAAGAATAGTCCTTAATTTTTTTGTAATATCTTGAAATGTAAAAATGATAATTAGGTACTTATAGTTGGGATATAAAATACACTCTCATATCTACATTTTTTATGAAGAAAACAAAGTCTAATTATGCCTCTAAACCTGTCTATATTTAGGTTTAAAACCATAATCATATGCTGCCCATCACTATGAACAGTTATCACTAATTTCTAATTATCTTGGGTTACAAAAATGATATTGCAATGATTTTTAATGTTCCTAAAACTAAAAACATATAGGATCATTTTTATAGATCATTTTGGCCATAAATGGCTTTTAGTCGGTCAAAAATAGCTTTAAATATAAGCTTAAAATTTTGTCTTTTTGAATGATTGTTGCAAGAATTCATCATCATTTTTGTTATGCATTTTTGGAATTTTCTTATGCATTTAAATATATTTAAGCATCTCTAAAATATCATTTTAACTATTTGTAGAAATGATCATAAGTATTTTAAGTACATCTATAATGAAAAATTAACACATTGAGAGAGATAAGTTATGAGTATATAAAATAACATTATATTGTAAGAATGTAAGCATGACTACTTATTGAAACATATTTATGATAAATGTATGTTATTATTCACCTCGTTGATGTAACATAAGCATGCCTATATATTATAGTTATATGACATGTCTATAAGTTAAAAATGTCAATGTATATTTATATGACTACTGGGATATAAATCCATCATGTACAAGTTGATCATATTGTTATATGAAGATGAGAATACATGTCTACGTATTAGGGACTATGTGTCTTTTTTGATATCACATGAACATATGATGAAGCATGATTACGCAGAAGTATGTTAATTATAAATAATCTAGTAAAGTACATGATTGTTTTCTTAAAAGAGACTGTGTATACAAGTACACACACCAGAGGCAGTGTAGTTTTTCATTGATTACTTATTTGAGTGTAATTCTAATTAATTATGTGCATATGTAAAGCTTTCACAAGATTATAATGTGGTGAAAATATGACACAAATATGTATAGTAAAACATGTATGTGCATATATGATCACAAAAGCATGCAGTTATGCAGATATGATTATAAAGTATATTTCATGGGTAATTATGTTATGAACATGTTCATGTAGATCATAGATTTAAAAGGTTAATAAAGGATGATGTTATGTATCATCATTACACATATGTGAAAGAGTTACATTTTTTAAAAGGATTACAAGAAAAAATAGTAATACTTAATTGTGTTCAAGATAGCATTTTTATAGAAAATTTATCATGTACAAGTATATGACCTCATGCTCATAGATATACATGAATATATATATATAAGTATGAACAATTAAATGTATATGATTAAAAAAGGGCAAAGTGCAGAAAATCAATACCTAACATTGCGCATGATCACATGTTTACAGAAAGTTTGCACATATGCATGGATATGATTTCCTTGTTCCTAGTTACATAAGAGTATACATGAGCATATATGAATATGATTGAATAGAGCAAAGATAAAGTAGAAAGTTTAGATTGCCTGCGTTTATGTGAAGATTGTGGATAGATAGGCATGCCTATAAGGGTAGCTTATAGTTGCTAAAATGTAGATGCGACCCCATTTACGTCCGCTTGAAACCTAAACTACAGTTGAACCTATTTGGGTCATAAAGTATAGTACAACTTGACACTATTTAAGCCATATTATACATACATGGTCCTATTTGGGTCGGTCATAACCTATACAAGGGTTGTGGCCGACCTCATTTGACTCCACTAGATTTGTCTACCATACAGTTTCATCCCCTTAAGAGAGCTACTATTTATTACCTTCGGGTGCCACCATTATAATCAGATAGTTTCGTACCTTCGGGTGCCATCGTCATAATCAGACAGTTTCGTACGTTTGGGTGCCATCGTTACAATCAAATAGCTTTATGCCTTTGGATACCACTATATAAGCTGTTATACACTTCTTTAGAACAGTTCAAGCCTAATTCATAGTTGAAGAAAAGGATCATAGTAATTTAAAAAATTAAAGAAGTATGACAGTTCTTATATTGACCATCATATGAATCTTATAAAAAATCTCTATGTTGCATATGGAAATTATGATACTAAAAGAGGTTGCAACTTTATATGCACATTTAATGCATAAAGTATTGCATGTACATATTATAATAACAAGCTAGATGCATAAAGAACTTGTGTATTAATATGCACATTTAATGCATATAGTGTTTCATGTACATATTAGAATAACAAACTAGATGTATGAAGAACTTGTGTATCAAAATGTCTAGTAAATAATTATGTTGGTGAAAGTATATTCTCTATAGTTCTATGTTATTTACTTGAGGTTGTTAAATGATACATGTGCCTCTTATATATAAAACCGATGAAATCTTGGATGTCATTTCTTGGTGTTTCCTATACTTAAGAATACAAGATATAGATTTATTCTTTTAATTTTTTAAGATAAACTCTCCTACAGGTGGATGATTTAGAAGTTTTTAGTGGAATCATCAAGGTATGGATTCAAGACTTTAATTTATCTCTTCTTCTTCTCCATCTATCTTATTAGATGGCTTTCCTAAGGAGAATAAATGTTGTAATTTTGATACATGATGGTATGAAAGTGAAACATCCCAAGTCTAGTACCTTTATCATATATTATACTATACATTTCAGTCATATTATAGTGGCAAGTTAAACAATTAAACCAACATTAATCATTCAAATGATCCATTTAATCAGTCAACTGGTATATTAATTAGGTGTCTCTCAACACTTCAATTACTTTAATTACATATGCATAACCACACATCATGTAAACCACTTATCATATTTATGATAGATACATCTACCTTAGTCTTATATTCATTGTTATGCATAACATTCAACATTTCATCATGTATATATATATATATCTATATATATATATATATATATAAGTATTTTAACTCCTGGGTGTATGCACATACTAATTATCTTCATAGTGAGCTTAATACAACCTTATCTATAAATAAGATATACATATATATGTAAGTATCCTTAAATACATTTTAAGCACATTAAATAGCTTGTACAAAATTATCCAAAAATCCCTACATCAACTTCTATGAGTTGGTGTTGGCCTGTCCTAATATAAAGAACATTCTTATGTGATCAAACTATGCACAAGCATTCTGACCACTTTGCACGATAATACACCATATTTTCTACAGTCGTTAGTTCATAATGCTTCATGTCTTCTCATGTAGTAACACTTCTATAAATTTGTTTCTCTTTTCAATTGTTCATACTACAAGACATTTAAATCATATTTCTGCTATAATTATCAACATGCAAGTATGATAATCCTAATCCCATACCTTTTCCGAATTTCCCCTTTAGGGGTCAATCTTTTGCAAGTCCTTTCCCTTCTTTCTTTCCATCTTCTTCTTCTCCTTTAACACATAAATTCATTCTTTAATCATCTATTTCTAGCATCTTGCCCAACCAACCACTCAAAAAGATAAGAAATTTTACAACTATTACATTAATGTTTTACACCTAATTGTTTTTGAATAATCAACATGCAAGAAGTTTTCTTCAAGAATTCTTAAAGAGATTGAATAATTGAAAAGTGAATGAGAAAGAAAGAAATTCTGAATTTCCACTAGAAGATGATGTCCTACTCTCCTTTTCAATTCATTTTCTCTCTAACTTATGTACATTAAGATTTATAATGACAAGGAAAATTCCCTTGTTGGTCCTTCCACATTCTGCATGTCACACATAATTCCCCCTAAATTTTACATGTTACACATTGTTCTCTCTCTTTTATGCTTCTCTTAAATTAACCCCTCATTTCTTCTCCTTATTCCCAATTGACCCTTCAAATGCCATATTAACAAATTAACCCCTCAATTAGCATTTCATGCTTCAATTACGCCCTTAGGTATTATTATATCAAAATAATTTTTCATATAATTAATATAATAAAATGAAATTATAACTTGTCATATACCATATATATGAAATTAAAATTTTTTCATTTAATCTCAATAAAAAACAACCTTATTAAATGATACATTTCTGACTAAGGTCATGTAAGGGGCCTCATAATTCTCTCCCCTTTAAGAAATTTCATCTCTAAAAATTCATGCCTATTTTAAACAATTAAAGATATTGCTCTTTCATGACTGCCTTCGGTTCCTAAGTTACTTCTTACACACCATGATGTTGCCAAAACACTTTGACCAGAGGAATTTGCTTGTTCCTTAGTTGTCTGATTTCCCTAGCCAGAATTTCTTTCAATTCATCATTGTATGTGAAATCTAGTTGTAACTTGAATATCTTGAACTTGCAGCTTATGTGATTCATCTGATAGATATCTTTTAAGCATAGATACATTAAATACATACTGAAGCTTGGCTAATTCCATAGGAAGAGCCAATCTATGAGCCATTGGTCTGACTCTTTGAAAAATTTCATATGGACCAATGAATCTCGAACTGAGTTTCCCCTTTTTCCCCAAATCTAAGCACCTTTGTTTCCCCTTTTTCCCAAATCTAAGCACCTTTCTCCATGGAGATACCTTCAGAAACACCTTGTCACCCATTTAATAATCGATATCCTTTCTTTTCAAGTTAGCATAGGATATTTGTCTGTCACTAGCTTCATTTAATCACATTTTGATAATTTGTACTTTTCCCTCTGTATCTTTAACAAGGTCAGGACTGATCATTCTACATTTAGTCAACTCGGTCCAATAAACTAGAGTTTTACATTTCCTACAATACAAAGCTTCATATGGTGCCATTTTAATACTCCTCTAATAACTATTATTATAGACAAATTTTCATTAATGCCACATATTTGTCCCAACCTTCCAAAAACTCCAAAGCACATCTCCTCATCATATCCTCTAGAGCTTGAATGACCCTTCTCAGATTGTTTTATCTATTTGAGGATGAAAAGTTGTACTGTACTTGAGCTGAGTTCCCAAGGCCTACTGTAAACATTGCTAAAATCTTGATGTAAACCTTGGATCTCAATCAGAAATTATTGATACTAGTATACACCATGCAACCTTACAATCTCATTTGCATACAATTCTGTAAATTTATCCATAGAATAATCTATTCGAAACTAGTAGAAAAGTGAGTTACTTTTGTTAACTTATCCACTATTACCCAAACAACATTATATTTTCTTTGAGTAAGAGGCAAACTGGTAACAAAATCCATAGTAATGTCTTACTACTTCCATTATGGGACCGGAATGGGGTTAAAAAGAAATGAAGGAAATTGATGTTCTACCTTCTATAACACCTTAATCCACTAACCATGCATAATCATCAATCATCAACATAAGCCTAGTAAAGACCAAGAAAATAATAATAATAAGACAGGCCATAATTACATGCCATAATAAAATAATCAAGCCTATGGATAAATAATCATAACATAAATGGCCTTCAAGTATCCTGAAATCCTCATGGCAACTGCATCACGCCTAATCCTCTGGAAATTATCTTGAAACATACATGGATAAATAAACCTATGCTAAGTTATAAAGCTTAGTGGGGAACATAACTCTATAGATAACTTCTTACAATTAGAGTATATCTTAAACTTTCACCATATCATAGAAAACATATGAGTCTAACATAATGGTTATATCTCAGTGAAAATCTAGGAGGGGTCCTCAAACCTTACTAATGAATATCATGTTCACATTAATCTAATGCATTATGTGACTCATTTCCTAAAAACTTTTCCATTCATCATTTTATCCATTGACTTACCATTTTCTTTTACATTATTGTAAATCAGGTATCTTATAGTCCTTTTATTCAAGAATATAGAAATCATAGTTATTAATAGTATAATTTTTTCCAACTTGATGCATTAGGTTACATTGTGCACATAAGATAGGTATTCGACATTAATTCATAGTATCAGGGCATACATAAGTTGTATAAAATCTACAAGTAATCCAGGTAGTCATGATTACTTCACATATATCATACAATTCCCATATTAGAGTCATAAACTTTATATCCTTTATGTCACCTTAGCATGGTAACTTAATTTTCTTAAAACATGATTCTATGTCATGCATTTCACCTGATTAAATCAATGTTATCATTATGCATTCATGCGTGTAAAAATTTATAAATATACAAATAGACTAATGAGGGTTGAATGCAATCACAAAGAACAAGCATTACTTATTATGATTACAAGACAAAGTCTCCATGTCACATGTATGCATTTTCATAAAATAGAGTACATGAAATTTAATGTACATGTTACAGTCCATATAACTTCTAGTACCATATTGTACACTTTAGGGTCCATATATTCTCCGTGGAATTCCCATCGGTGGAATCAACTGACACCGGCACTTACATGAGAACCCTCTTCAATAATGTGGTACATCTCAATCATGTAATACGAAACATAACATTTCATTCCATAAAAAAAGTTTATAGTTGAAAGGGATTTAAGACAATCAAAACAATAGGTCATTCATCATGCTTACATTACATAAGTAGGGCAATTAGTGCATGTTTTTCTTTTATCTTGTATACATTTTATCATCAATAATAGCCTGCTTAAGTACCAGTTCAAAAGGTGGATATCGAGAGCAATAGATACTTAAAGGTATCAAACTATGGATATCTAAAAACATCAAACAATAGACCTAAATTGGATCAAACAATGGTTCTAGCAAGGAATAAATGATGGAACCAAATGGGGTTGAACAATGGTTCCATTAAGGAACAAAACCTAAATGGGGTCAACTATGGCAGCTGTGACTGTATCCCTCTAGGCATGCCTATCTAATCCACAGCTAAACTAAGACTCGCAGGTGTAACCCTTTAAGAACATCTTTGATTCATCATATTCTTCGTTACTTAATATATCATTTGGCTTCAAGCCACATATCATAAAGAATGCATACCGTTCTTATCATACATTAATGTTAGGCTTTAGGCTTCATTACACATGGATGCTAGTCATGTCATCACATAGTTGCATCAACATCATTCATACATATCATAGTGGATTACATAGTAATGCAAATACAATAGGTTATTACTTTCATCATACTTGATACTAGGCATGAAGCTAATGAGGCGATAATAAAAGTATAGTTTTTGCAACTAAGAATCCTCATAGTATTATATGCATGTCCATATATATATATTTATGTATAGGTAATTACAAGTTGAATCATAGCAATACATGCTTTTTTATTCACATTTGTTCACATACTGAGTCAGACTACTTATCATCGCATAGAGACATCAACAATAGGGCACCGCACTTATGTATTTCATTAACAGTTCTCAAAGACGTACTTTGCTGCTGCTTGCTATAAGTGGCTTCCATACAATATCATAGTTATTAATATTGGTACATAATTACTTGAATAACATTTAAGCATCTATGATCAATATAATTAGATGAACAATTATTTTCATCCTATGATCAACATTTATTCTTAATTAACTTTTTAGTTTACTTTTATAGTCTATTAGATCATGCACAACGGGTTATCTCTCCTAACCAGATCATACATGCTTCATTCATCTTACTAATACTCTTTCATCATATAACATATTATACCCAGGTAAGTTATGTAAGATTATTTCATCTAGTGTTTACCCCATAGGGTATAGGGCAACTAGGTAAGTATATTCCTTTATATCAAGGCTAATCATTAATCCTTTGTATGACTTAAAGCATAATCAAACTTCTATAGTTTTATAATTAAGTGTTACATTGTATTCCCTATTTCTTAGCTTAGACATGTGACTTTACAACCATCCTCTTATGGTTACTAAACTATGTCATAATATTTTCATGTCGTTACCAAGGAACATTGGTATGCCATATTTGAGACAAAACCCTTTACTTGTCAGGGTTCAAATCGCAAACCAACTTATAGATCACGATATTTACCTTGTTAATTTAAGGTTACTAGATTACCTCTTCTATCTCTTCTTGTCTCAGTGTTTGTTAGCCACTAAAATACATTTTAGCACATAATTCATAATAGCATTGCCATTCTTAAAACCCTCTAATTTAGAGTTCAAGTGGATTCCTTATCATAACTTATAGGTTTATTATCCTAAAACTTTTCACTTTACTATACAAATATATATAGGGGGTTCTCTAATTAAATGATCATGTTTTATTCAGCTTACAGGTGACTTTGGATAACTTACAACTTAGTTCCATCCTCTTCCGCTTATAATAGAATTTATATATTTAAATTTCTATAATACTCCATCTTATATTCTTGCTTTTCTAAACCATATCTTTATGGACTTTATCATTAAAGAGAGAGTTCCAAGGTCTATTAATCCATTGATATCAACTTACATAACAATCATCACTTACTAACTTTTTATCATCAATATTTACTTACTATACTCAATTCACCTCAACTATTGTTCGCTTAATAATCTTATGGACCATATAATATTGTTTTCATTATCAATTATATGGCTTAATTTTGGGTTAGACCTGGCTCAGATGAATCAAAGGAGTACATATGGCTATAAAACAGAGAGGAGAAAACATGCTTGACTATGTATCAATAGGCCTTACTTGGTCGTCCAAGGAGATGAGGAAAGGCCATAAGTGGCCGTGCATTTCTTAAAGTAATTGGACCAAGTGGCCATGCACGACTCGTGAAGGCATTCACGAGTCAGACAAAAATGCATGAATCATGAAGTCATTCATGAGCAGGTAGAAAGCCAAAACTAGGTTCACGAGTCATGAAGGAATGTTTGACTCGTGATGGGACTCAAGAGTGAAGGAAAAAGTAAAGTTCACGACTTGTGAAGGGGCTCACAAGTGAAGTAATAGGGCTAAATTTCATGACTCATGAAGGGGCTCACGAGTGAAGCAATAGGGATGAATTTCATGATTCATGAAGGGGCTTATGAGTCAAACAAAAATGCATGACTGGTGAAGAGATTCATGAGTCAGAAGCCAATGAAGAATTGTACATTTACGAGTGACCCAGGGAAAATGGTTCACGACTCGTGAAGAATCTCACGACTCGGCATCTCTAAGCAAACAGTCTTCTATTTCACATCTTAAAATCCTAATTTACGTACCCAGATTACATAACACTAATTCCCATAGTTTCATCTATAGACAAAAATAATCAACAGCACTTCAATTCATAAAATCATCATAATAGTCCCATGCCTTATTGAAGCTTCAATTCTTTCTTAGATCCTTCTCATCCAACTTATTTGCTTAAGATTCCCTTCTTCTCCTTATACATAAAAAACAACAAAGATGATAAATTTATCATCTCTCTCAACATCCTTAATACCAGAAACCAAACACATGGAAGAGAAGAAGAGAGAGAGAGAGAGAGAGAGAGCCAATCTTTACCTCTCCAAGAATCCCAAAATAAATGAGTGGGGAAAATATCTTCCCAAGGAAATTTCCGTAATGTCCCTAATCACAATTAAGCCCCCATTATTTCAATTCCTTCCAACTTAACTCCAAGACTTTCTAATTCACTTCAATTGTATCCTTATGTTTAATTATAATTTAACTTAACTCATATACTTACATGATGAAATTATCAAAATACCCCTCTTGGGACTTACCCTCAATAATTGCAAAACAATCAAATTTTGCCTTAATTAATGATAGTCCTCATTAATTAACAATAATCTGATTAGGGTCATGATTGGGTCCTTACACCTTCACTTGCTGACATGTTAAACATTTAGAGACATATTCAAATATCCTTCTTCATGCCTGCCCACCAGTAAAACTATTTTAACTCTTGATACATCTTGTTTCCGCCCGGATGCATAGTAAATGCAATATTATGTGCTTTATGCAATAGTATTATTTTCACTTCTTTGTCATTAGGAACACATAACCTATTATGGTAGTATACACCTCCATCTTCTTTCACTGTAAAATCTGATTGATATCCTTCATATACTGCTTTCATAATCTATTGCAACTTTTCATCATCCTTCTCAGCATCTAACATTGTTTGCCTAACCTTGGGCCTAACTTTAAACTGTGCTAATAATGCACCATTTGATACAAATTTCCATCTATACTACTTTAACATCAATGATGCCATTGTCTTATGACTCAGAGCATCAGCAACCACATTTGCTTTTCTCGAATGGTAATAAACTATGCAATTAAAATCTTTGAATAACTTTACCCATCTTCGCTACCTCAAATTAAGTTCTTTTTGAGTAAGCAAGTATTTAAGGCTTTTATAATTAGTAAAAATTCTACATTTTCCCCATACAAGTAGTGTCACCAAATCTTCAAAGCAAAAACCATAGCTACCAGCTCTAGATCATGAATCGGGTAGTTTTGCTCATATGGTTTCAACTTTCTAGAAGCATAAGGTACTACTTTACCATCTTTCATTAATACACATCCCAAACCAACTTTAGAGGCATCACTGTACATTTCATACTCTTTCCCTGACACTAGTTAAGTTAATACTAGAGCTTTAGTCAATATTTTCTTTAACCGATTAATGCTTGCTTGACAATGATCAGACCATTCAAACTTAATGTTCATCCTTAATAGTTTAATGAGTGGTGAAGAAAAAACCCTTCACAAAATGACGATAATAACTTGCCAACCCTAGAAAGCTTTTATTTTCATGTACATTATTGGGTGATTTCAAATTAACAATAGCTTCAATTTTGTTTGGACCAATCCTAACACCTTCAACAGATACAACATGACCAAGGAAAGAAACTTCCTTAAGCCAAAAGTCACATTTACTCAACTTGGTATACAACTGATTTTCTTTCAAGGTTTGCAACACAACCCTCAGATGTTCAGCATACTCGACTTTATTTCTAGAGTAAACCAATATGTCATCGATAAACACTATAACAAATCAATCCAAGTAGGGTTTGAATACTTTATTCATAAGATCTATGAATGTAGCAAGTGCATTTGTCAACCCAAATGGCATAACTAAGAATTTATAATGCCTATAACGGGTTCTAAATGCAATTTTGGGAACATCCCCATCTTTAACTTTCAGCTAGTTATAACCTGATCGCAAATTTATTTTTGAAAACACACTAGCATAATTCAACTAGTCAAACAAATCCTCAATATGAGGCAAAGGACATTTGTTCTTCACTGTCACTTTGTTCAACTTCCTATAATTCGATGCACATCCTTATCGATCCATCCTTCTTCTTAATAAATAAAATTGGTACACCCCAAAGGGACACACTAGGTCTGATGAAGCCTTTGTCTAACAATTCTTGTAATTGAACATTTAGCTCTTTTAATTCAAATGGAGTCATTCTATATGATGCCCTAGAGATCGGGGTTGTACTAGGTAGAAGATCAATAGACAACTCAACATCTCTTTCTAGGGAAAGACTAGGTAAATCTTCAGGAAATACTTTTGGAAATTCAATCACAATAGGTATATTCTCAAGCTTCACTGTATCTCTTCTTGAGTGAAGGACTAAAGCTAAAAATCCTTCACATGCTTTTCTAAGATAACGTCTAGCTTACACTGCTGATATAACATTAGTCATTAGCTTATAATGATTGCCTTCAACTACCACTTCTTTTCCTTCATCATCCCTGAGAATGTTTGGATAACTAATCCATTCCCACAATTACATCAAATTCATGAAAAGGAAACACAATCAAGTCTGCTGAAAATTCTTTCCCATGAACTACTATAGGATAATCTTTACACGTTTTATTGACAACTACACTATGTCTTCCTAAAGCTTCCTTTTCAGACTTAGACATGGTAGTGGATTCTTGTTTCTTTCTTTGTTAGTAGAGGTAAAAATAGATTTTGCAGGCTGACCTCCTTGAACTCCTCTAAATCTCTTCCCAGTGGAAGACCCTTCTCTAGAACTACTTCTTTTTTGCTCCCTTTCTCTTTTAGCTATCTCGTACTTCTCAACTTTCATGGCAGTTATAACCAGATGATTAAAGTCCACCATATTTAGAGATGTAAATCCTAGCAATTTTTCTATAATTCAATCATTCAGCCCACCTTCAAATTATCTACATTTAAAAATTCTTGTTAACATCTCCTTAGGAACATACTTGCACAAATGGCTAAATTCTTTTTCATTCCTAGCCATAGATAAAGTTCTTTGTCTCAAATTCAAAAACTACTTCAATTTTTCCTTTTTATAAGTCTCAATAACATATTCCTTTTTAAACTCTGCCTCAAAGAATCCTAGGTAAGTGGGTTAGGTAGCTAAGGTTGTCTTAATACCAGCTTCTACCAATCATATGCCATGCCTTGAAGTAAGGACACAATACAAGATACTTTATGATTAGCAAGATAATTAATTTCATCAAATATCGTCTCCAGCTTTTCCAAGCATAACTCAACTTCTTTAGATTGTTCTAAATTAGTGATAAGAAATTCCTATGCTCCATGCTTTCTAATTTCAGATATTGGAGCTTTAGGCAATATCATTCTTTACAAAATTTGAGCCAGATCCTGAGAAATTTTTAATAGGCCTTCTCCAGGAACAGTCGCAGGATTTTCATTTTGAATAGATGATGAAGACATTAGGTTAGAAGGATTTGATCTAATCGGCAAATTACTTTCAGCCAATTCTTTTATAGCATACCTATAGGAATCTCCATCTTTAATCTATAAGAAAATAGGAACTTATTGTAAGGCCCCTAACATGACCCTAATAGAAATTTCATGTTTTTAGTAGGATTTTTATTTGACTAAAATTAAAATTAAATGAGAATTTCGTATAAGTATGGGACAAGGGATAAATTATGTTTTTATTATTTTAATTGCACGAAAATAAAATTTAATATTGTGGTTTAATATTAATCGAGGGTATAATTGAATTAAAAAGTATTAATTTCGGGTAAATTTATAATTATGGCATTTTAGGGGGTCAATTGTGAATTGAAGAATAATTGAGAGGCCAATTTAAGGAAAGGATCAAATGGTGAGGTTGATTTATGAAATAGATTAAATGGTGGGGGCAAATTATAGCATGCAAAGAAATGTGTGTTTATGTTGTGACATGCAAAATCTTGAAGGACCAAGAAGGATATTTACCATGGCACTATATATATGTTAGTTGTAGTTGAAAGAAAGAGAAAGGTGAGAGTGGCATGGCACCAAAAGAAATAATTCATTTTCATCTCTTACAATTTTAAGCTCATCTCTCAATTTACCTATCAATTCATTAAGACAACTGCATGCATGTGGGTTGTTCAAGAAAATATTGATATAGATTAATAAGGTATGGTTTAATTTTTGGTAATCTTCATCATCTTCTGCTTCTTCATCCTTTATGTGGATTTCGGTTGGGATTAGCTACTGGAAATGATGGATTAGAGAATGATTTATATTGTAGATTAAGAAGGAGAAGGTAGAAAAGATAAAGGAAAAGGTCTTGCTAAAGATTAATTTGCTAAAGGGAAGTCAGGCCAAGGTATGGGAATGGCTACCTTAGTGTATGTGATTTTGGTTGATGCATGTGAATATGGTTGCTGGAACTTGTTGTGATTAAAATAAATTTATAGTAATTAAAAGAGAGTACAATGTAAGAAATGTGCATGAAGGGATGAGATGAATATTCTGACCTAGTGACTGAAATTTTAGTATAAGTTGTAATAGAGACCTCTATTTGTAACAAATCAAATTTTTGTAGTTATATAAGACATTTTCCTACAAAATTGATGAAGGAACATACCTTCAATTTTGCCTCTAGATATTTTTTTATGATTTATTGAATTTAGGAGAACTTCTAATTTTGGATTTTGGACCAGGTTGGGAAACATTTGAGATATCTGTATGTACAATGATCTAAATATCATGAGATTAATTCCTATGCAAAATATACTCATAAATACATGTTTTATATGAAGGAAGTATGACTTGAAAATATATGCAAGCATGTCAAATGTTGACTTGAAATTCGTTAAATCTGTTTGTATTGTTAAGGTACAGATATTTTGGTATTTTGGGCATAAGTATTAGTAGAGAAGTCAAAATCTTATGCTGTAAAATTATGAGTAAGGTAGATACATAGGACCACGTTTTTGATGAAGAAATGTTTGTCTAAATCCCACTTAATTTTATGCTATGAATTTTTATAAGTGACAGTAGACACTATTTCGGTTTTATGAATAGTCTATAGTATTTCTCAAATATCTTCAGTTATAGGCAAGATATTAAGGTGAAATTTTATGATCTTGAAACTAGACAAATAGGGGAATTATATTGTAGATATCATTTAGCCTAAAAATGACGTTTTCAAATTCATTTGTGGCTCACAAGTTGAGTCCTGAATGCTGCCATGTGCAGATTTTTAATGTACTTTATCTTATGGTTTTCAATTAATTGAACTAAATATGTGTTTATATGGTTACAAAATGAATTTGATAGAGCAGGTAATATGACTATTAATACAAGATTATATGTATACATATACATTCACACGTGTACATGGGTAAGGACTTGTGATGAAAATATCTCACATATATTTGTGATGAAATTTGTGTACATGATTGTTTTATGCAATTAATCTTACATATTCATACACTAATGATAGAATGCATTATATTTAAACGTGCACTTATACTGTGAAACAATAAATAAGATATATGACTATGTTAATGTGTGATGCCTGAATGATAACATAATGAAGTATATTATTATGATGTTATATATTCCTATTCACTAGGGATTATGTATTTGTATGCATGATCACATATATATACAATATGCTATATTGTAAAGTATTAATGATGAGCACTTGAATATGTATGATGCATTACTTGATTAACATATCCTGATTATGCTAATATGAGATATCTAATGATGGTAGGTAAAAAGTAATTGTATCATTAAATGAACTTACATATGTAGTTATGTCATCATAACAATATAGCTATCATATGATTATACATGAGCAAAATGAACACCATAAGTGTAAGCATGATATATAAAAAGAAAGATTAAATAGAGTTTGTCTGCAGTTATAGTTCAATTGTGGATAGATAGGCGCCTATAGGGATATTGAAGCTGCCACAATCGACCTTTTTAGATCCAAAGTATAGTTGATCCTGCTGGATCTTGCACAGCCTATTTGGGTTATTTCTTGACCCCGTTAGGGTCCTTGACCGGTCTACCGTACATTTGGCCCTGATTAAGTCCATAGTTTTGATATCTTTGGATATCCACCATTTTGATACCTTTGGGTATCCACCAATCCCGTTATCCACCTTTAGAACTTAAGTAAGCTAAATGGTTGTGTTATTGTGTTACAGTTAATTTTAGATAAATAAAGCATGATACATGAGATAATATATTTAACTGTATTTCCCATTGCATATGTGATAGTTTGATACTTTTGATACTAATCCTCCTACGTTATGCTCTAATTTGAAGCATGTTAATATAAATATGAGATTTAATTTTTGATGATGATATTTTATTCTATCCTTTATTTATTTTAAATATGTCATTCTTGTTATTATCAACTTTTGTATGTTATATGTTTCCAGCAATTGTTGTGAGTTGTTGTCTTTCAAAATTAGTATCCCCACTAAGCTTTATAGCTCAGCATGGGTTATTTAATCTGTTTAGGTACTGTTGTGAAAGCTTTTGGTCAGGAACGATCTCAGCATCAGGACAGGCCAACACCTAAGTCGTAAAAGTTGATGTAGGGTACTTTTTGATTTTGTTGCAAGTTCTTTTGCACGTGTAATATGTATAAAAGGGCTATTAACTATATATATGTGTAATATAAAGTAAGTGATGTAATAAGTTTAGTAAAAGCATGCATGCATATAGTAGTTAAAATGCTTAGTCATAAATATGCTAGATCAATTGATAAATGTTATGCATGATAATATATTATGTTAAGACAGCTATAACTAACATGAAAATGATGAGTTTGTTATAGAACAAGCCATTATGCATACGTAATTAAGAGATTGAAGTTGTGGGAAATACCCAATTGATGCATAGGATACCTATATAAATAGACTATTTGATATGATGAATGTATACAACTTTGGTTTAATAACCTAATATTATATGATTGAAAGGTATAATATGATACATGATAAAGGCATTAGATTAGGGTGTTTCACTTAAGCATTAAGACAACACGACACTATCTCATGTTATAAAACCCTACACTCATATTGCCTAAAAAAGACTAAACCTAGGCTTTGATACTAAATTGAAACACCCTAATTCTAGTGTAACACCCTAATCCACTAACCATGCATAATCATCAATCATCATCATAAACCTAGTAAAGGTCAGGCGAAAATAATAATAATTAATAACACAGGCCATGATTACATACCATAATAAAATAATCATGATTATTTATCATACAAGCTCAACTTGCTTCAATTAACCGATATGGTATGCTTAAGAAAGTGCTTATGCCATACAACATCCCTTTTCTCATTGTTAGACATGATTTCTTCTTATAATAACTCAATTCTCACTCCTGTTTCATGCATATGCGTTCCTTAATATTATCATAACATGGTAATTTAAACTTTTTACAACACCAATTTATATCATATTTTACATTTAGTTAGGTCAATGTTATCATTATGCATATGCGCATGCAAACCTTCATATACATCTTATAATCCTTTTTATCAAGAGGCTAGACATCATAGTTATTAAATGCATAAGATTTTCACTTACCGCATTAAATCACTTTGTTCACCTAAGATAGGTATTCAACATTAATTCTTAATATAATGGTGTATTTAAGTCATGTAGCATCTAAAAGTACAACCTGGTAAGCATATTTACTTCACATATATAGTACAATTCTCATATTAGGCTCATAAACTTTACATCCTTTATATTATCTTAGCATGGTAACCTGATTCTCTTACAATCTTCATTCTATGTCATGCATTGTACTTGGTTAAATGAATGTTATCATTAAACCTACATGTGTGTAAACATTTAGATATATTTAAATAGACTGGCAGAGTTGCATGTGATCACAAAGAAAAAGCATTACATATGATTATAAATCAAGGTCTCGATGTCACATGTATGTATTTTATAAATAGGGCACATGAAACTTAGTGTACATATTATAGTCTATGTAAGTTATAGTACAATATTGTACATTTTGAAGTCCATATATTCTCCGTGGAACCCATCGATGGAGTTCTACTCACGGCACTCACATAGGAACCTTCCGCATGGTCTAGGTGATATACATATCTCATAATCATGATATAATGAACATGCATCTCATTTCATAAAGACAGTTATAGCCAAAAGGAATTTAAGATAAAACAACACAATACATTTAGACATTCACCATGCTTATGTTAACTACGTGAAGAAATCGATAAGTGTATATATATATATATCACTTTATTTCTTGTACTTTTTATCATCTTTAATAGCCCGCCTAAGTACTAGTTCGAAGGGTGGATAACACGAGCAATGGATACCCGAAGGTATCAAACTATGGATATCCGAAGATATCAAACAATGGACCCAAAAGGGATCAAACAATGGACCTAAATGGGGTCAAATGATGGTTCCATTAAGAAACAAGACCCAAATAGGGTCAACTATGGCAGCTGCGACTATATCCCTCTAGGTATGCCTATCTAATCCATAACTGAACTAAGACCCACAGGCTTAACCACTTAAAAACATCTTTAATTTAACATATCCTTCTTTGCTTAGCACATCATTTGGCTTAAAGCCACTTTTCATAAAAGAATGCATAACATTCATATCATACTTCAAACATTGAACTCTAGGCTTCAATACACATAGATGTTATCATATGATCATATAGTTGCATCAACTTTCTTTCATTCATATCATGATGGTTTTAGGTTTAAAGAAATAATAATATGTAATCTTTCATAATTACTATTGCGCGTGCCCACATTTACATATACATATATATGCAACTTAAATCATGAAAATACATGCTTTCATTACTCATATCAACTATACAACATATAGTAGTTACATACCTCATGGATAGTTCTCGATGACGTACCTTGTTACTGCTTGCTATGAATAGCTCCCTATTCTGATAATTATTCACATTACAACATAAACATATATAGCAACACTCAAGCATTTATGGTCCATATAGTAAAATAAATGAGTTCGCTTACAACTTAAGGTCAACACATATTCATATTCAATCACTTGATTCTCTTTCAGGGTCTATCAGATTATAGACAATAAGTTATACACCTTAACATTTTCATATATATATATATATATATATACACTTCGGTCATCTTACTTGTATTTTCATCTTATGACATTTTATACTTATTTGGGGTATGTGTGATCATGTCATCTTAGTCATTAGCACACTACTAATGAACATGAGTTAATCATAATATAGTATAGGCATGAACAAATAGGTAAGCAGGTTCTTATACCTTAATGCTAATCATAATTCTTCTTATGACCTCGAGGGCATTCAAACTTCTATGGTTTCATAATTAAACATAAGTCATGTTGGCCCAGTCTTTTTATCTTAGATTTGCAACAATGCAACTATTATCTTATTACAACTAGGTTAAATTGTAATATTTAGATAGAATCATCCCTTGACCTAGTACATACCTCATAACGACTTTACAGGACATATTAATTAGCATATCATTTAAGTTATTGTATTGCATCCTGCTCTCTCTTTAGGTTTATGCTCATTAGGCCTTAAAATAAATTCTTAACAACATATCTCATATTAGCATCCCTATGCACAAGGCCCTCTAATTAAAAGTTCAAGATGTCTTTATATCGTGACTTCATAGGTTTATTCTTATAAATCTTTTTAGTCTTCTATATACATACTTAGAAATTTTGTAATTAAATTATCTTGCCCTATACAGCAAATTGATGGCTTAGATGACTTACAATTTATTTCAATACATTCCCTCTTATAAGTTCATTCATATCCTCCAAATTCAAATAATAACCCAATAACATACTATACATCACTTTAATGTTCAAACTCCCTAAACATTGCTCATGGTTAACTTATTTATCTCAATTATACACCCCACGTTATTTGTTCATAAGTTAATGAATGTTTATGTAGCTTGGGTGAAGAAGAACTATTTGAAAAGAGAATGTACAAATGGCTGGGCTTTTCATGAGGAAAATAGCCAAGTGGTAGTGCACGACTTGTCAAGGCATTCAATAGTTGGATAAAATTTCACGACTTGTGAAGTCATTCCCGAGTCAGTAAAAGGCCAAAACTAGGTTCACGGGTCGTGAAGGAATGCTTAACTTTTGAAGGGACTCACGAGTGAAGAAAAAGAAAGAGATTCACGACTCATGAAGAAGTTCATGAGTGAAGAGATAAAAGGATGAGTTCATAACTCGTGAAGAGGTTAGTGAAGAAAAATGGGTAAGGTTCACGACTCATGAAGAAGTTCACGAGTGAAGGCAAGAGGTGTACAACTTATGATAAACTTTATGACTTAGTCACAACTCATGAAGAATGTCATGACTTGGCACCTTAAGAAAGAACATTGCTAGAAACAGAAACAGATCGATCTGATCTCCGTTCAAACGTAAACAGAAATAATCCCATAAGACAAACCATCTTCAAAACTGATTTCAAAACAATCCTTCCTTGCTCATCTTAAAAAGAATAATCTTCCATTACTCATTTAAGAATTGAAACAACATTATCATAATCTCTATAAATCTATCCACAGATAATAAAAGCACAGTAATTCCCATACCTGGACTTTGAAGCTTCAAACCTCCCTCACTTCTCTTGATCTATCCCCTTTATGCTATGAATTTTATAATTATTTCCTTATTTTATGCTATGAATTTTATAATTGATAACAAAAACTAATATGGTTTTTCTTGAATATCTCAAATTATAGATGTGCTATTGAGATGAATCTTATTGTTTTGGAAACTTGACACATAGGGGATTAAGTTTGTCAAGGTACTTGGCTTAAAAATGATGTTTTCCAAATTAAAAATGTCAAACAAGTTGGATCAAGAATTCTCCCTCTATGCAGAATTTTGGAGGCAGAATTTTTAATGTTTGAATATTGTTATATTAAATGTGTGCTAACATGGAAGCACATTGAATTATATATGTACGTACATATGTATGTATGTATGTATGTATGTATGTATATATATATATTGATAATGATATAAAAAAATTCATATATGATCAAACTTATGTACATGCTTATTGTATGCAAATATACTTACATATATGTACTACTATGAGAGAGTAAATGTGTATTTGAACATGCACTTATACTATGAAATAAGAAATGTTTTAGCATGACTATGATCACATGTGGTCCATAATGATAACATGTTTAAATACATGATCATGATGATATATATATTCAAGTACTGATACTCGTATTGTTATATAAATTTATAGATACATGTATATACACTAGAGATTGTGTATTATTTTTTATGATCACATATATCTATAAATATTATAATATAAGAACAAGGATGATATTTAATGAAAACTGTATTGCTTGGTTCTAGAGTTCAACTGTGGATAGATAAGCAATTATAGGGATATTACAGCTGCTACTATTGACCCCATTTGGGTCTAAATTATAGTTGATCTTATTAGATCATGAACAACCCTGTTTAGGTTGTAAGCTAATCCCGTTTGGGTCTGTTTGACTGGTCTATGGTACTGTTTACCCCTTTTAGGTCTATGTTATTTATATCCTAAAATATCTATCGCTCTTATACTCTTGGGTATCTATTTTTCCGTTATCCACCTTTATCAAACAATTTAAGTGACATTGTATGTTGATTAATCAAGAGCAACTAAGTATACAATTATAAGGTAACAATCTCAATTGATTTGCATCTTTTTCTTCCCTTTATTCTTCTCATTTTGTTGAAGTAATGGTTGAGTATGGTGCTGGAGTTTTTGATTAAAAGATGATGTTGGTTGTAGATAAAGAAGGAGAAGGTAGAAGAGATAAAGAAAAAGGTCTTGCAAAAGATTAATTGGCTAAAGGAAATTAGGCCAAGGTAATGGATTAGGGCTACCGTAATGCATTTGAATTTGGTTGTTGCATGTGAATATGGTTACTGGAACTTGTTGTGATTAAATTGAATTTGTAGTAATTAAAAGAGAGTATAATGTAAGAAATGTGCACGAAGGGATGAGATGAATATTCTAACCTAGTGACTGAAAATTTAGTGTAAGTTGTAATAGAGACATCTAATTGTAACAAATCAAATTTTTGTAGTTATATAAGACATTTTCCTACAAAATTGAAGAAGGAACCTACCTTCAATTCTGCCTCTAGATTTTTTTATGATTTATTGAATTTAGGAGAACTACTAATTTTGGATTCTGGACTAGGTTGGGGAAAAATTTAGATATTTGTATGTAAAATTATCAGAATGAAATGAGATTAATTCCTATGCAAAATAGACTTATAAATACACATTTTATATGTAGGAAGTAATGCCTAATTTTATTTTTAAGTATGTCAAATAATTAGCATGAAATTCATTGAATCTGTTTGTACTGTTAAGGTACAAATTTTGGTATTTTGGGCATAAGTATTACTAGAGAAGTCAAAATCTTATGCTGTAAAATTCTGGGTAAACTAGATACCTAGGACCATGTTTTTGATGAAGAAATTCTTTCTAAATCTCTCTTAATTTTATGCTATGAATTTTTATAAGTGACAACAAACACTATTTTGGTTCTATGAACAACCTATAGTATTTCTCAAATATCTTGAGCTATAGGTAAGATATTAAGGTGAATTTTGATGCTTTAGAAACTAGACACATAGGGGAATTTTATTATAGAAGATAATTTAGCCTAAAAATGACATTTTCAAATTCATTTATGGCTCACAAGTTGAGTCCGGAATGCTGGCCCATGCAGATTGTTAATGTACTTTATCTTATGGCTTTTAATTAATTGAGTTAAATATGTGTTGATGTGATTACAAAATGAATTGGATAGGGCATGTAATATTACTATTACTACAAGATTATATGTATACATATATATTCACACGTGTACATGGGTAAGGACTTGTGATGAATATATCTAACATATATTTGTGATGAAATATGTGCATGATTCTTTTATCCAATTAATCTTACATATTCATACTCTAATGATAGAGTGAATTATTTTTTAACGTGCACTTATACTGTGAAATAAGAAATATTATGTATGACTATGTTCATGTGGGATGCCTGAATGATAACATAATAAAGTACATATTTCTGATGTTATATATTTATATTCATTAGGGATTATATATTTATGTGCGTGATCACATATATACGATATGCTATATTGTAAAGTATTAATAATGAACACTTGAATAGTTATGATGCATTACTTGATTAACATATCATGATTATGCTAATATGAGATATCTAATGATGGTATGTAAAAAGTAATTGTATCATTAAATGAACTTACATATGCAGTTATGTCATAGTAACAATATAGCTATCATATGATTATACATGTGCAAAATGAACACTATAAGTGCAAGCATGACATATGAAAAGAAAGATTAAATAGAGTTTTACCTACAATTATAGTTCAATTGTGGATAGATAGGCGCTTATAGGGAATTGCAGCTGCCATAGTCGACCTTTTTAGGTCCACAGTATAGTTGATCCTGCTGGATCTTGCACAGCCCATTTGGGTTGCTCCTTGAACCCGTTTGGGTCCTTGACCGGTCCACCGTACAGTTGGCCATGATTGGGTCCATACTTTTGATATCTTCAGATATCCACCATTTTGATACCTCAGGTATCCACCGATCCCGTTATCCACCTTTAGAACTTAAGCAGGCTAAATTAAAAATATAAATGTTTCACGGTTAAATCAGAGTATGATTTGTGCATATGATATATGGATTATCATGTTTAACTGTGGTTTCCATTACATGTATGGATATTTATTTATATTATGTATAGATCATCTATAAACTATTTAGATTTCAATATGCTAATTTAAATAAAGACTTATATTGTTGTTAAGATATTGTGCTTTGTTTTATTTTTATTTGTATTATGTAAACTGTATTATTTTTCCATTTTTGTATATATTAAATATTTCTGGCGACCACTGTGAGTAGTGGTCTTTCATGTTTAGTTTTCCCCACTAAGCTTTATAGCTTAGCACGGGTTATTTAATTCGTGTAGCTACTGCTGTAAAAGCTTTTGCTCAGGAACGATCTCTGCATCAGGACAGGCCAACACCTAAGTTGTAGAAGTTAATGTAGGATTCTTTTTTGTTATATTTTGGTGCAAGTTCTTTTGCACATTTAATATGTATAAAAAGTGCTCCTAAATATATATATATATATATATATGTAATATGCAGTAAGTGATGTAATAAGTTTAGTAAAAGAATGCTAAAGCATGCATGCATATAGTAGCTAAAATGCTTAGTCATAAATATGCTAGATCAATTGATAAATGATATGTATGATAAGATATTAAGTTAAGACAGTTATAACTAACATGAAAACGATGAGTATGTTATAGAATAAGCCATTATGCTTACGTAATTGAGAGACTGAAGTTGTGGGAAATACCTAATTGATGCATAGGATACCTATATAAATAGACTATTTGATATGATAAATGTATACAACTTTGGGTTAATAACCTACCATTAAATGATTGAAAGGTATAACATGATACATGACAAAGGCATTAGATTAGGGTGTTTCAGTGTGGCCTTTAATAGTAAACAAATCTCTTAAAAAGAAGAACATACTTTAACCTTTATCATATGCTTAGTATATGCGTATTGTATATGTAACCCTTTTAAGGGCATGTGTTTCATCACCAAAACATAATATGATACTCATTAGCGCATTTTATCCACTTAATATATCATTCCAAACATACAATATGATCTCAAAGGCATATGTTGGATATACTTAATAATAATCATGCTTGCTCAAGCACACATAATACTGTATTTCCAAAAATGTAATAATATAAATTACATGTGCATGTACCATCACTTAACCATTTTATCATGTACTTGTACCACAACATAAGCATATTATCATCGTGGAAAATTTACCATCATGATTTGTCCTGACTATCTTCCATACACCTTGTACTTACTTCCCTCATCTCACATTCATACCCGACAGGTATATACATTTTAAGTACATATAATCATATCATATTACAAGGTATGAATTGACTTCCAAATTAAGAATATTACCTGCTCACAACATTTCGCAGTGTTTTAATATCGACTGATATATCAATATATATAGTCCTTATCATATTCACATATATAAATACGCAAATACATATAAACATATGCAAAAATGTGTAAATGCTTCACACTATAGTTATGGATTTTATCATGGAGGAAAATGTTTGTAAGCACACAATTCATAACCTATATGTCTCAAGTGTGAACAAGTATTCTTGCATATGTCACATATAGACTAAAGAACTTATAAAGACCCACGACCATTCTCTACATTTCATATAAATTCAACCGATAGGTATTTATTCGATAGTACTAACCCATGACCTATAGATTCTTATAGTTAATCATATCCATATATATTCATATACAGATAATACTTAGGTATATATATTTGATCAATATTATACAATTACTAAGGTCATTTCATTCCAAAATGATCATTCAATCATGTCCTTATATAACGATCATCTTATAAATATTTTTGTCTTACATGATGTCTTATTAATCTAGTATAACTTGTTTATTAATCTGATGCTCCCTACACAATATGTATATTACTACTACTATTCTATTTTATAATCACCCATATAGTATAGTACCGACACATACAGATTTCTTTTATGGAACCATGCCTCTATTTACTTATAGTTTACCATCTTTGTTGATATTAATAACAATTATTTAGTACAATTTCCTATTACTATAACAATAATCATCCCTTACTATGCAATTTAATCAAACCATATAGTCATAGGTTAAAACCATATATCATTATGTTATCATATTTCAAGTTGAACTATTTATGTAAATCTTATTAAATCTTGTGTTTTGGCTAAATGGTATAGTTTATAAATAAAGGCAAAAACAAACGACATTAATCCATGGAAACTATACTCTTCAAACTATCATTTTCTAATCTCCTTACTAACTAAATCATAAGCTTATAATCGTTAATATTTCCAATTATATCATATTACTAATTTAGTCAAGAATTACATCTTTATAATTTAAGCATTTAGTTTAAAATTCGATTACTAACTAGGCTCTCCTTAATAAACTAAATGTTGTGTTTAGACCATTTCCTATAAAATTAGTAGTGTGAAACAGCAAATTGTTAAAGAACAATACATAATTACTTTACTATTAAACCTTGGTATGCAAGTTAAAGGCTATATGTAATATGCCAAGCTTGGTTAATCTATCTTTCTATCCTAGGGTGTGGATCATCTGTTGGTGGGTTATAGAGAGGCAATTATTAACGTTGTTAAGGTTATTCTATTCTTGCTCCTCTAAATTCATCTTTCTTTACCTTTACATCCTAATCTTATAGAATGTCCTCTCAATTTTAAGGTCAATAGGGAAAATTGTCTCACCTCTTATCATAAAATATTGACACCTGCAAAGAATAAAAGAATTAAATTAATAAAGAATGAAGAAGAAGAAGAAGAAGAAAAAAAAAAGACACAAATTTCGCTTTCAAATCTAAAAACAAACATCAATGTTTCCCCGGCAATGGTGACAAAAACTTGACCGATGTCTAGCTAGCGTACTAGATCGGCTAGTAATATAGGGAAATATTGATTAAGACCCTAAATATCGTAACAAAGGGAAACTATGATAATGTAACTTGTTTCGTATTTTAAGGTGAAAAATGTGTGCAAAAAATAAAAGAAATCCCAAGTTTGTGATGGTGATGAAAGATTCAATAAATAAAAATAAACAAATTAAACAAAGCAATCAGTTAAAGTTAGTAAAATTCAATACTAAATGCAACTTCTGCTAAAGGACCATCTAGATAGATCTAGTGCACTAGCATTTCGAGGTAGAGGTAGAGTTGCCCTTACTAGAGCTTATATAGCCAAGGGTACAGTTCAGGCTAAGAATGGTGTAGAAGGACGATCTACAGTCTACACATATATAGTTAGAGCTTAGAAGGTATAAGATGCACTTGATATTATTATAGGTAAATTTTTACTACTTAGTGAATTTATTTATGCTTTAATTGACCCCAGATCCACACATTCATACAATAGCAAAACTATAGCACATGGGAAAGGGTTAGATACCTCACAGCTAGATTAAGTCATTTTAGTGAGTAATACTTTAGGGCACAATGTAGTATTGAATAAAATATACAGAAAATGCCTTCTCAAAATACAACAATATAATTTCTTCATAAACTTAATAGAACTTCCATTTCATAAATTTTACATAATCTTGGGCATGGATTGGTAACACGAACACCAAGTTACTATTGATTGCCAACTTAAACGGGTCACCATAAAAACTCTAAAAGGATAGGATATCACAGTTGTGGGTGAGAGATTAGATTTTCTCTCTAATGTCATATCAGCCACTACTGTAAAATGCCTAATCAGAAAAGGGTTTACAACTTATGTAACCAATGTGTTGGAACAAAAAGGGGTGAACCATTGATCAATGACATTCCTATAGTATGTGACTTTCTAAATGTCTTTCTTGACAAGTTGCCGAGATTACCAGCTAATAGGGAAGTTTAATTTGCTATCGATGTTACACTAGGTACAACACCCATTTGCATTGCTCCTTACAAGATGGCACCAACAGAACTGAAAGAATTGAAACTTTAGTTGCGATAACTACATGAAAATGGTTTCATCTATTCTAGTGTGTCACAATGGGGAGCATCTTTGTTGTTTGTTAAAAAGAAAGACAGATCACTCCGACTATGCATTGATTACATGCAATTAAACAAAGTCACTATCAAAAACAAATACCCATTTCCTAGAATAGATTATCTATTTGATTAGTTGAAAGGAGTAGGGTGTTCTCGAAGATTGACTTCAGATCAAGGTATCATCAACTTAAAGAAAAGGAGTCAGACATACAAAAAATTGCTTTTTGCACGACGTATGGCATTATGAGTTCCTAGTCATGCCTTTTGGACTCATTAATGTGCCTACAGCCTTTATGGACTTTATTAACCTTATCTTCCACCCTTACTTGGAAAAGTTTGAGGTTGTATTCATTGATGACATCCTAGATTTTTCTAAAACACTAGAAGAGCATGACAAACATCTTCGAATTGTGTTGTAAACCTTGGATGAAAAATATTTGTAGGCTAAGTTTAGTAAATGTGACTTTTGGCTTAATGAAGTTGCATCCCTTGGCCATGTGGTTATAGCATAAGACATTAAATTTGACCCAAAAAAGATAGTAGCTATACTGGAATGGCAACCACCCAAAAATGTTACAAAATTTAGAAGCTTTCTTTGCTTGGTAGGTTACTACATGAGATTTGTTAAAGCCTTTTCTCTAATGGTAGCCCCACTCACTCGACTACTATAAAAAAACATGAGATTTGATGGACCGATAAAAGTCAAGAAAGCTTTGAGAAGCTAAAAAAGATGTTGACAGAAGCACCAATCTTAACACATCTAGAACCAGGGAAAGACTTTACAATATATAGCAATGCATCCCAAAATGGTTTAGATTGTGTACTAATGAAAGAAAGAAAATTAATTGCCTATACCTCGCAACAATTGAAAACACATGAAAATAATTACCCCACTCACGATTTGGAGCTTGCAGCAATTATGTTTGCACAAAAAAATTTAGAGGACATACTTATATGGAAAAAAGTGATACATCTACACCAATCATAAAAGCCTAAAGTGCTTGCCTACTTAGAAAGAGTTCAACTTGAGAGAAAGGTGATGGTTAGAACTTATCAAAGACTATTATTGCCTCATCAATTATTAATGAGGCTAAGTGAACATAGTAGTTGATGCACTTAGTGAAAAGCTTATGCCAAGTAATAAATTAACTTCAATGATGAACTTCTTTGCCCTATAGATCTAATAAGAAAATAATGAAATGATGTACAAATAGCCTTGAGGGCTATGAATGTCAGGTTAACTATGGCACAAAATAGAGCAATTATAGTTGAAATGTAAGTTAGACCTAATCTTTTTCTGCAAGTTAAGGCTATCTAGAGGCAAGATGAATAGTTAGCTTCCACTATTCATCACATCCATAAAAAGAAGGACGACAACTACTGCTTAGGAAGTGATAGATGTCTATTATATAAAGGGAGAATTTGTATGCCTAATGATATAAAAATTAAAGAAGAACAATATGACAAAAGCGTATAGTACCAAGTATGCCATGCATTTAGGTAGCACTAAGATGTACCAGGATTTTAAAACTCATTACTAGTGGTCTGGCATGAAGCGAGACATAGTAAATTTCATTGATAGATGTTTAATATACCAGTAAGTGAAGGCAGAACATTAGGTTCCTTTTGGACTGTTGCAGCCCCTTACTATGTGAAAATGGAAGTGGGAGAAAATCACTATAGATTTTGTCACTGGATTACCCCTCACTAGGAGGCAGCATGACTCTATCTGGGTGATTATTGATGGATTAACAAAGTCTACTCATTTTATACCTATGAGAGCTAATTATGCACTAACAAAGTTAGCAAAAATGTACTTCAATGAGATTGTTCGGCTTAATGGATTTATTTCTTCCATTGTACCAGATAGAGATCATTGCTTCATTGTAAGATTTTTAAAGAAATTGCAAGAAGCATTGGGTACTAAACTCCATTACAGTACTACCTTGCACCAAAAAATGGATGGGCAATCAGAGAGAATTATACAAGTGTTAAAAGATATGTTGAGAAGTTGTATTTTGGAGTATGGAAGCAGTTGGGAATGGTACCTTCCATTAGTCTAAAATACCCCTTGAATTTAATCACTTCCCTATGGAGTACTGATTTTTATGTTCCAAAAATTCTAGATCTCTTGGCTTGTATTTCAAGCCATCAAACCTTTTAAATTACCTACAAAATGCAAATAAAGGCAAATGCACTAATATGTACGTGCAATGCGTGGGACATGCAAATGTGTGACTTTTGGCCTTTTAGAGGTAATGGACGAAAAAACCATGGCTCATGCTATGTAAGGGATGGTCGTCCCTCATCACTTTTTTATATATAGTGCTTGATTTTCTTTGATTTTTAACCTTTGACTTTTCATCTTCTAGGAAGCTTCCATCAAGTATTCCTCTCTCGTTTCTTTTCTTTTCTCTTTTTATCTATTTTCCTTTCAGTTATTCACTTTCTTTTATCATTTTTTGCACCTTAGACTGCTAAAAAATCCCATAATTGTGACTACTGGGCTTATAAAAATTACATCGGTTACTAAATGATTCAAAAACTTGAAAGGATCCTCTTTAGGCTCCTTATTTGAGTTTGAGGTTTCTGAGAAGAACCTCTCAAGATAAACACCTTTTTCCTAGTCCCCTCTAATTCTAGGACCCAAGATTTAACATATTCAGGTTCAATCATCAAGAGCTATGTCCTTTACATGAAGATTTTGCTACCATGGTAGGTGTTAAATTTGATCTCAATAATCGACCATGCTTACCCTCTCTCGTGGTCAATTATCTTAGAGATGTGGTTCATGCCCTAGGTGTTCTTCCATTCGACGCTAGGGGTTTAGTGCCTCATGGGGAGACTTTTCAACTAGAGTGGCTGATAGATGTCTTGAACAATTTTGATGACATTCCCACCTTCCGTTTTGGTGTGGTATAACTTTGCTGCCCGACTCGGTGTGTATTAATGCGTGCTAGTAATCCCATAACTATAGATTATGGGCTATTTAGTGTTGTTGATGGCATACACTGGGGCCACAATCCATTTCCCCTAATCGTGGCAATAACAATCATTGGCTTATATTAATTTCACCATAGGTCTTCTACTCAGCATGGCTCTTCTTCATTCTTAATAGGAAGCCAATGCTCTTTCAAGTATGTCTTTATTTTTGAAGATAGTATGCCCCTTATGGGTTTTCATACTAGCTTTTCTTGTTAAAATGTGCATCCATTTGGATTATAGCACATTTTTATGCCTTATTTTTGCCTCAAATGAACCCAACTTCTTATAAAATAGTAGTGCCTTTGGATAAAAACTTTTTAAGTACAAAAGATCCTTCCTACATGGGTCTAAATTTGTCTCAGATATCTAAAATCCTCGATCTCATTTGTTTGAACACTAAATCTCATTCTTATGAAAAACTTGATTGTGATAATTGACCTTATTCTTTACCCATCAAGAAAAGTAACCTATGATAGTCTTTGCCTAGCCTACTTTGTTTCTGGTATCTCAACCTCCAGAACTACTCTTGTGGACTGATGCTTAATTTCAACAAACAATGATGCTTATGTTCTAAAGACTAGAGAGAATGGAGTGGCTCCTATTGAAGTCATAGCTATGGTCCTATAACCCTATAGTGCGAATGGTAGCTTATCGGCCCAATCCTTGTAAGTTTGCACCATCTTTATTAGAATCCTTTTTACATTCTTGTTGGCTGCTTTGATTGCTCTTTTTGCAGACGGTATGTGAAGAGAGGACTTATGATGTTGAACCCCATAACTAATAAGCATTTTTATTGTTTCACCTAAAAAATTGAAACCTATTATTTGAGACCACATTATGAGGTAACCCATATCTGCATATTAAATTTTTCTCGATAAACTTTACCATATCCCATGCAGCTACCTTTTTGAAAGATTTAGCTTCTACCTAGTTGGTGAATAATCAATGGCCATAATGATAAATCTATATCCATTTGAGGTAGGCAAATGGATCATTCCCATAATGCCTATTCCCCATATAGCAAATGGTCATGGCGATGCGAGGTTACACAGCTCAAAGATGGGTAAATGTCTCAGATCTGTATACTATTGGCATAATTGGAACTCTTTGACATACTTAGAGCAATCAATTTTTATTGAGAGCTAAAAGAAGCCTTGCCTTATAATCTTCTTTGCCAAGGCTAATCCATTCATATGAGCTCTATATACTCTCACATGTATTTCCACTATTACTTTCTTGGCTTTTTTTTCATCTAAACACCTTAGTTGGATTCCATCGAGTTGTCTTTTGTAAAGCACTCCTCCTACGATAATAAACTGAGTTGACAGCTTACAAATCATTTTCTAGTATTTTTTAGTTGCTTCCTCAAGGAACACCAATTTTTCTAGGTAATTCTGGGTATTATAATTTCAAAGCTTTCCATCTTCTAGCTCGATATCCATTATTTGTTCCTTTACAAAGCATAACTTATTAAAACTCGAAATTAAAATAAGCTTTATAATTATTCTCTTCAGATTGTCCCATATGGACAAAAAGGTAGCTAAGGAATCTACCAACTGATTTTCTTTTTTGGGCATATGTCCAAAAGTGCAAACATTAAACTGACGACCTAAAACCTTTAGGCGTTTGAGATAAGGCAACAAGTATTCTTCCTTCATTGAGAATCTCCAAACACTTCTGTAGATTTTGCTCCTATAGCCAGTAAAGCTTCCAACCAAAAAATGCATGCTTCATACTTTGCTTCATTGTTTGTGGCTTTATATCTTAACTTCTTAGCTAATGGCATCCTTTCTCATTCTAGGGTAACTACTCCTACTCCTACTCTTTTATTATTCATAACTCCGCCGAAGTACATCTACGAACCTTGGACTATTATGGCTGTTATGTTCTCATTGGGGAATTTATAAGCCATTTCTTTATCTTCTGAAGGCTGATCAGCTAGGAACTCTGCCATTGGTCTTCCTTTAATGGGTTTCCTAGTGATGCATTCTATATCAAATTCATGTAGGAGAATTAATCACATTCCTATCTTTCCTAATAACGAAGGAGCTTCTTATAAGTATCTAAGGGGATTCTATTTAACCATAGCTTGTAGCCTTTAAGAATGGAAGTAATGTCTCAATTTCTTGGATGCCCATATGACTAGAAAAATCTTTTCAACTTTTATGTACTTTACCTCATAAAGGTGAAATTTCCTACTAAGGTAATATGCTGCGTACTCTATCTCGAAATCATCCTCTTATACCATCATAGCCCCTACTAAACTGTCTTCTATTGCTAGTTATAAAATCAGAGGTTTACCTATTTGAGATGGTCTTAACACTGGCAAATGTAGTAGGCATTCCCTAATGGTATCAAATGCCTTCTAACAATCCTTATTCCAAACTATGGGCCAGTATTTCTTGAGTAACTTAAAGATTGGTTCACAAATCAAAGTTAACTTGGCAATAAACCTACATATTTACTAGATCTTGCCCAAAACTCCTCTGACCTCCTTTCCTTCTAGGGTACTAGCACCTCTCTAATGGCTTTTACCTTATTAAGCTCAACCTCTATACCTTTCTGGCTCATGACATGACCTAAAAGCTTATCCGAAGTGACCCCAAATATGCACTTCTTTGGCTTAAGATGAAGATTTTACTTACTGATCTTCTAAAAATACTTCTCAAATGCTTTGAAATGACCTTCCCTAATAACTAACTTGATCATCATCTCATCTACGTACACCTCTGCTTCCTTATGAATCAAATCATCTAAGATCTTAATGGCCATTCTTTAATAGGTCGCACCTGCATTTTTAAGTCTAAATGGCATGACTCGATAGGTATATATCCCCCACTTAGTTATGAAGGCTATTTTTATCTTATCCACTATTTTGTTTAGAATGTAATTGTACCTAGCATATCCATTGATGAAGCTATACATGGAAAAAGTGGATGTACTATCGTTTAAAACATCTATGTAAGACAAAGGCAAGTCATCCTTAGGACACACCTTGTTTAGGTCTTTGTAATCTACATAGACTCTTACCCTTATAACCTTCATTACTATAGGAACTATGTTTGCTAACAACGTGGGGTATTGGACTTCTACCAAAAACTTATCCTTTATCCGCTTCCTAACTTTATCTTTAATCTTATCATCCCATTATGGCCTAAGTCTTCTAATATTCTATTTAACTAGTTTATACCCTAGATATGTCAAAATAGCATGTTTAGCAACTTTTCAACCTATTCTTAGCATGTCTTCTTTAGTTCTAAGATTAAATGAACATGTGCTTATTAAGTTAATGTCAAATATAAATGCTTTTATGATTATGATCATGTGCATTGAAATAAAAAGAAACATCACATAAGTAAGCAAAGTTATTTATCTTATTAATGTAATCAAAAGAGCAAACATTGTTCTCATAAAAAAGTTTAGGAACATAAACAACATCAATAAAAGTGTCTTCTTTAATGTTTTCAGCATCAAACATCCCTCCAGCCTCTAGACCAACCTTGGGTGATTATTTAGCCTGCATATTCCCTTTGTCTTTTAGCTGAGTGGCAAGCAGCTTCTCTGTCATGACTTGCTCTGGTGCTTTTTTGTCCCAAGCTAAGTTGTGAAACAAAATCTCCTCATCTTAGAAACCCTTAACTAGTTTGATGATCCCCTGTTCCCAATCAAAGACATAATTGAACAGCTTAAATCTTAGCACTAGCTCACCCCTATCATTTGAGGCTTATTCTCCAAATAATAAAGACACAAGCCTAAAACTTGCAAAAAACTCTGAGAAATATGAGGAATTCCTTTCACTACTTCCTTATTCTTGCCGTTTTTACTGGAGCCTGTAAAGCCTAACCCTTTCTTATCCTTCTGACCCTTAACAACTACAGCGGCTTGAGGTCCTTAAGAATTCTTGCCTAAAGTAGCACCAGGCAGGAAACTCATCTTTTTAAGCATGTTAATCACCTGATGATTGTCAAGAAAGCTACCCTTATTTTCTTCATCATTAATAACTGCCACATGAAACCCACTGAATGGTTGTTTTGCTATTTTTAGCATAGATACCTAGTTATCTCTCATTACTTTAATAGTGACCACCATGCAATTATATAGAATTTTAATCATTTGCTGCAATGTGGATGGTACTCCTCCCAGTTTATAAAACCATGGTCTCCCAAGAAGTATAGAGAAATTTACTGGAATAGGCCAAACCACAAGCTCAGCTTCAGTGTCAATGGGCCCTATCTTCACCATATCCTTAAAGGTTATAGCAACTTGCCTTTTAGAGTTACCATATGTAGAAATGGTCAAATCGTACTTGCTTAGCATATTCTCATTTAATCCGAAAGCTAAAATTGTCATCAAGGGATAGACATTAATGGAGGACCTATCATCTATCATCACACAAGCTATGTACTTTTAATTAATTTGAGCCTTGATGTAGAGGGGACGATTATGACTTCTTCCTTCCATGGGCAAGTCAACATCAAAGTATACCACGTTCTCATGAGTTCTTCCCTTAACCAAATCCAACAACTCATAAGGCAATATAGTGGTAGGGACAATAACTTTGCTTAAGGCTTCTACCAATTTCTATCTATGTGAAGGAGATTGCCTTAACAAATCCCAAATACATATCTGAGCTTGTATCATTTTTAGCTACTTAATTATCTGATCATCCTCAGTCTCTTTTTTTGTTGGCACTATAGTGCGAGCTTGTTGACTTTCGATATTGAAGGCCACTTCTTCACTCTTTATGACTACCTTAACTTCCTTCTCTTCCTCTAATTCTCCTTTATACTCACTAGATAAACTCCATATATTAATGGGCACCTAAGTCCCTTCATCTTTACTTTATATGGGAGTATCCCAATAGTCAATAATAGACTTTCAATCTTTTAAACCATTTATTTTCAAACCATCTCTCAAATACAGTTTCGCATTTTGGATAAACAACTTGATTTGATAAGTTGTATCAGGTCTTCTTTTCATTTTCATCACCTTATTCCCCCATCTAGTGAGATATTCGTGGAAAGACTCATCATGCTCCTGTTAGAGTAATTCAAGGTCTTTTAGAGTGACTTTCATCCTTGTACTATAGTCGTACTACTCAAAAAAGCCTTGGTTAGCAAGTCCTAATCTTCCATAGTCTGCCTTTCCAAATCGTGATTCAAGTCTATAACAGGCCCAGTCAAACTCAAACAAAATTATTCCACTCTCTATTTTTTGGATAGGCTGGTTCCATTCGTGATCAGTGTGTGCTACTTGATATATGCTGAAGGGTTTAAGGTACCATCAATCCTTGGTAGATCTAGCATCCTAAACCTTTTGGGTAATGGCTCATCTCCATCCAAATCTCTATCTTCAGGGTTTAACCCCTTACCAGGTAACAATAGCCTAGGCATGGCTTCAATATTTTCCTCCAAATTATTAAAAGCTGGATCCTCAGCACAAAGACCCCTTATTCTCATGTTCATCATTAGAGGGACATAGTCTTCATCCTCTTCATCTATGAAATCATCCTCAAGATTATGCCTCTTTCCTCTCCTAGGTGGATCTCAAAGTACAATAGCATAAGCTACAGCAACGTTCCCAACATGTGTTGGCTTCGCTATCTCATAAGCGGGTGCTACAAGCTGAGTTTTAGTGTTAGGTGATATGGAAGCTACCATTCCACCAATCATATCTAACATCTTCTCTTCAAATTCCTGTAGACATCTATCCAGTATTTTGTTTAAGTCATCCCTCACTGTAGATGGCCCAATAGGAGTGACATTTGCCCTTTCCTTTAAAAATGGAAACCTCATGGTGGTATCATTAACAACTTTTCCAATCTCATTTTCTCTTCCAATCTAATTCACTTCATCATTTGCCATATCTAAACTTATTTCCCAATTGCTTTTTGATAACTGACTGGAACTTAACTCAAATCTGACTTTTGAACATAAATTTTAACCCAAATTTGATCTCAGCAGACTGGATATAGACCTTTAAACTAAGCTCATATTTGACCCTTTGGACCACATAGATGAGTCTATGATGGTTGTAAGAATCAAAGGTTAGTAATGATCGATAGTGAATGATGCATGAATAAGGTATATACACAATGCATGGTTTTGTTAGACATCAATCACAAACACACACAAGCATAACAACAATCTTCCAACCTCATTGCTCCTACATAGGAGGTTGTGCAGTCTCTTTCCTTGGTAGGCTTTGATAATGGGTTAACAGGGTACCCAATGGACATGTATTGTGCACAACAAAAAACTAGCAACATAACCTCTCTAATTGATAGCTCAAGCATATAGGTTTTGAACATTATGTATTTTTACTAACTCATATAAATTGGGTAAGGCCTACTTGGGCATGGCAGCCTTTGGCTGGTACCTTCCTAAATTGTTTGAGTTTGGTCAATACATAAAGGTCCACATAGTAGGCAAAAACATTATTATGGTTATACAACCTAGGGGAAGTTGCAATTGAAATTTACATGGGCTTGAGTTAAGGGTGATGAAACTTTAGGGCTACCTAAGCATAGTCCTTACCAAAAGGTGTAGCTCATCACGAGTATAACGACTGATGGGTCACCATTTTATATACCATTTGGTACTAGACTTAGGCTGGTGGGTCTCCTTGACACCTCCCTATATTGAGTGAACGTAGGGCATGTATAAGGATAGCACTAGGACTAAAAAAGGATGCCTAACTTAATTTAAAGGCTCTAATATGCATGCAAGCAATGCAATAAAGGAGATAGGATTAAAAAATAAAGCTCAATTATAAATGACTTAACTAAAATGTTTTCGGAGCAAGGTCTCTTTAGTCCCCAGTAGAGTCACCAGTGTGATGTACGCTAGAGCCCACCTTTCATTTTTGGAGGCCCACTTTTAGGGCTCGAGACCAGTAGAGGCTTGCTTTGAATCATAAGCTAGCCCTTTTGCAATAACAAAGATTAAACTCTAATTATTGCTGACAGTCAACCCATGAATGTGTCTTCTACTAGGCTCAAAGAGACAAGTGTCATGGAGTTGCCACCCAACAAGATGTTAGGAATTGAATCTCGACCTTATTTTGAATCCCAAATAGAGACTGGTGTTTGGGACACCTCTTTTATTAGGCATTTTAGTTAAGTGTTAATTTATAATTGAGTTTTAGAATCAATCCCTTCTCCTCTCTCATACAATGCATTTTATGATAAGATTAAGTAAGCACCCTATTCAAGTAAATAAAGTAGTAAGAACAATAAAATGAACCAACTTAATTTTTACAGAAGCAAATTATCCCAAAGAATAATTCAAAGGCAAAATCAATTTACTTACATAAGATGGCCTATTGATTTAATTTGGAACCATTGGTTTCCTCATGCATTTTCATAAAAAAAGGGCATTTATTAAATTTTGTAGTTTTGGATAAAAAATTGGACATTGGTCCATGTTTTGTGAAAAATGAAATTTATTTGCGAGAAAATGCTTTAAGTGTCTTTTCATTTTATCGTGCTAAAAAAATCCCTTTTTTACTAACTATTATAATCTAAAAAAATAAATCTAAAACTAAAATAAATAGTAACGGCAAAAATGAACAAACAAACAAATAATGCCATAATAAATAAATAAAGTAAAATGAAATAACTAATAAAACTAGGGAATAGAAATGGTGAATAGTGTGGGTGTATGAATTTCCATGCAAAAAAACCATAAGCCCTCCGAAGCCATGAATATACAAACAACTAAAAAAAATCACACAAAATCAATAAGTTATTATTTACGATAAGATAATGATATACTTATTTGTATCAATAGATTAATTACAGGTACATGAACATACTGTGAAAAAGCAAAAATACATCAAATAATGCATAACTATTGTATGAAATGAATACTTGATGTAAAAAAATACACAAAAGCCTATAATACATGCAAAAATTTCCATAAAATACTCTCAAGGACGACCAATAGGAGTAAAAGGATGGTCACCACAGGAGCGAGGGACACACAAGAGGATGGGACTAAGACATCCCATCCCTTAGATGAGGGATAACCATCCTTCAGCCCATATTCCCATCCATCACCCCTAGAATAGAATAGAAAGTGCATTAATATAGCAAAATACAGAAAATCATACAAACAAGTTTTTAGTTCTAAATATGCAATATTTAAGCACTGAAACAACCAAAAAAAAATTAAAAATACCTAAACATGCATTATACTATATTAAGATTACAAAATTACAACATGTACAAGAAAATGAAAAAACATCATGAAGCTAATGATGGAGGAACCTCAATAAATCTATCATACCTCTAGCATATGTAGACGAATCAGGAATGAATCATACTTTAATAAAACATGCGTATTATCTATAAACAACAACTAAAATCTATCAAATCAATGTTCAATAGTCATGAAATCATGTGAATGAAGTGTAGAGAAAGAAAGTGAGAATGAGCCTAGAATATTACCCTCAGGTGATATTTTAACTTTGTGGATTATGTAGTCTAGATCTCTATTCCAAATCGTGCTATTTGATTCATCATTGAAAGTATGAAATTCATTTTGAATGAATGCTTATTTGAATAAGAATTGCTAGAGTAAAAACAACAGAGAGATAAAGAAATTAATTTTTTTCTTCTCTAATGGTTTTTCTCAAAATAATGATTCCTCCTCCCAAAAACCATAGATTTTAGTTTTTATACCTAAGGAAGAGTTTTAATCCAATTCAAACTCAAAAATTACCAAATATATAGATAAACTCCCCCAAATTTGGACCCCTATCTTTTACAGATAAACTTACTCTTTTAAAAATCTAATAAAATGTGGGAAAATATGGGTTTTTGAGCTACCTTTCCTCATCACTAAATCTAAATTTTCCCGAAATACCTCTGGTTTACATTGCAGAGGAGAGAAAAACCCACAAACAGATACCACTTAGGGGACAGATGGTAGTATGTCACTATTAAGAGCCCAAATTAGGGTTTCTTTTGTATATTTTTTTAAAAAACTTAAAAATATTTGAAAACATTTAGAAAGTCATGAAAATCTTTAAGAGAAAATAATAAATTCACGAACGAAGCTTGAGATCCGAACCTGCTATCAACAATATATTATTTCCTCATCATTGAATAACCTTGATCTAGGCTGCCTCAGGTCATGGTGTCTGTAGATACCGTTCCGATCTAGCACATAATATCAATCTAGAAGAAGCAATGAGATCACAGTATCCCCAGTTGTTCAATCTAGGTAAATTTTTTAGGATAAAATTTTTAACTACTAAGGGAGAAATGTTGCACCCTCATTAATCAAGTTGTCAAAATTGTACTTTCGGGATGAATAGTAACACTTGATGACAATGAGGTGAATAGTGCCACCCAAGGCTCACAAAAATTGGTCATCACCATCGAAAAGTAAAATTTATAAAAAGTTTGGTGGTATAATTTCAGATCAAATTGATGTCAAATAGGCTTCCAAAATAGATAAAGAAAAAAATTTCAAGATTATATTTAGGTTTTGACCAGACTTTGATCAGCCCAAAAATAAACTTTAGACCTCCAAAAATTATTTTATTCACATAGGCCTACTTGAAATAATCGTAATTAATATTGGGAATGAAAAATAATTTTTCTAACAATTTTGAATTTTTGAGTTTCGGACCATTAAATTTTACCGCCAAAGCTAGACTTATATCGAAACAAAGTCAGATTGACTCAAAATTTTAATTATGTCTTAGCTAATATTTTTACATAATTTTAGATTAATTTTCAAGGTGAAATAACAATTAAAACAAATAGGTATGAGAGCTTGACAAGTAGTTAAATATTAACATTTGGATTATACAGTAAGTGATCTAATCTTGGCCATCCATTTTGTTCCACTAAATGACAAAATAGAGGAGTGCAGAATTTTCTCCAAATCTCCCTAAAAATCATCCACCTTCTCTATCTTCCACACTTGGCCAAATTCACCATTCTTTCTTTTCCACCATTTTCGTTCTTTAAGCTCTCATTTTCCTCCATAGCTATCTCAAATTTCATCTGATTTTTAAATATATCATCCTCTCAACTTAAAAAGCAAGTTTCAAGTAAAATTCAGCTTGGAAAAGTAAGGAATTTTTTTGAGAAATTGATCGAGTGAGTGAATTTATGCATTTTTGTTAGAATTAAATGGGGAATTGAGCATATTAGTATTTTCTTATGATTTTGGGCAAAGAACTAAAGAGAATTTCATTAATGTACATTATATCCATTTCGGTTTAAGTGATGAACGAAAGGACAATAAGAGAAAAGAAAATAAAAAGGAAAGGAAAAGGAGATTTGAAGAAAGATAAGTGAATTAAGGTATGTAGATGCCTAGACTAGCTAATTTCATTAAAAACCTAATTTATTAATTTAGGGTTTATCATGCATATTATGTCTAAATTCAAATTAAAGGTAGAATAATGAAATTGAATGTCAAAAAATTGAATTGGCATGAAAAATTGTACAAAAGAATGAATAGAATAGTGAAATTAGTTTTAACACCTTTTATATAACTTAGAGAAAAATTGTGTAATGTGAGCCTTAATTCAAATCTATGGTAAATTAATGTAATTAGATGATAATTAATGCAATATAAAACATTAGAAGTGGGAGACTATTGACAGAAATAATACATTAGTTATGTAACCTATTATGTAAGTTTATGAATTCAAGGTTACATAAGGAATTAATTTGATTTAATGTTAGAATAATGTTTAATATGTATGAAAACATAGTTAGAAAGAGTTTTGTGAATTAAATGGAAATATATGAATGTAAACTAGAATGGGACGGATGGTATGCCATTTGTTTATGATTTAATATGTGATGGAAATGATGAAATAATGTTAGATATATGCAATTTGGACTTTAAAGATACAATAAGAATTAACAATGACACAAAAAGAATGATGGAAGGCATGTAACTGGGTATGGGAAAATGGTATGTATGAGTAAATTAATGTAAGTATGATGGTTTAATACATGGAAATGAAATTATATGATAAATAGATGAAAATGATATACATTGTGTGAAATATAATTAATATGCAATGTGAAAGTGTGGAATTATGGGATTTTAATGCTACTTGTGTAAACATTATAAAATAGTTTTGCCCTTAGTATTTAGAAGTGAAGCCAAAAGTGTAGACTATAATTAGCAAACAATAAGGACACTTACCACGGTATCAAGTGGACAAAAGGCGGACCCACAGTATGAAAATGAGAAAGGAACGAGAAAGATGAGAAAATGGGAAAAAAAGTTAAGAAGTATGTAGATTTAGACTTGTGGTGTCCACGATCCCCATACTCAATTCAAGGGTTTTGTTTTTATTGAAAATTACTAGGGGTGAAATTAAAATAATGAATTTATAATGAAAGATCAAAAGAAATGGTTGATAATGAGTAAAGATGAATATTTAGAATTTAAATGAAAGAGGAAATACCCTAATCTAATGCCTTTATCATGTATCATCTTATATCTTTCAATCACATAATAGTAGGTTATTAACCCAAAATTGTATACATTTATTATATCAAATAGCCTATTTATATAGGTATCCTACGCATCAATTAGATATTTGCCATAACTTCAGTCTCTTAATTATGTATGCATAATGGCTTATTCTATAACATACTCATCATTTTCATGTTAGTCGTAACTGTTTTAACTTCATATCTTATCATGCATAACATTTATCCATCAATCTAGCATATTTATGACTAAGCATTCTAGCTACTATATGCATGCATGCTTTAGCATTCTTTCACTGAACTTATTACATCTACATATATATATATATATGATAGCCCTTTTTATACATATTAAACGTGCAAAACAAATTGCACCAAAATCAAAAAGAACCCTACACCAACTTTTATGACTGAGGCATTGGCCTATCCTGATGCAGAGATCGTTCCTGAGCAAAAGCTTTCACAGCAGTACCGACACGGATTAAATAACTCCTGCTAAGCTATAAAGCTTAGTAGGGATACTAATTTTGAAAGACAACAACTCACAACGATTGCGGAAACATATAACATACAAAAGTTGATAATAACAAGAATGACATATTTAAAATAAAAAAGGACAGAATAAAATATCATCATCAACAATCAAATCTCATATTTATATTAACATGCTTGAAATTAAAGCATAACGTAGGAGGATCAATATCAAAAGTATCTAACTATCAAATATGCAATGGAAATACAATTAAATATATTATCTCATGTATCATGCTTTATTTATCTAAAATTAACTCTAATGCAATAACACAACCGTTTAGCCTGCTTAAGGTCTAAAGGTGGATAACGGGATCGATGGATACCCGAAGATATCAAAACGGTGGATATCCGAAGATATCAAAACTATGGACCCAATCAGGGCTAACTGTATGGTAAACTGGTCAAGGACCCAAACGGTGTCAAGAAACAACCCCATATGGGCTGTACAAGATCCAGTAGGATCAACTATACTGTGGACCTAAAAATGTCGACTGTGGCAGCTGCAATATCCCTATAGGCGCCTATCTATCCACAATTGAACTATAACTGCAGGCAAACTCTATTTAATCTTTCTTTTCATATATCATGCTTACACTTATGGTGTTCATTTTGCAAATGTATAATTATATGATAGCTATATTGTTATGATGACATAACTGCATATGTATGTTCATTTAATGATACAATTACTTTTTACCTACCATCATTAGATATCTTGTATTAGCATAATCATGATATGTTAATCAAGTAATGCATCATACCTATTCAGGTGCTCATCATTAAACTTTACAATATAGCATATCGTATATATATGTGATCATGTATACAAATACATAATTCCTAGTGAATAGGAATATATAACATCATAATAGTATACTTCATTATATTATCATTCAGGCATCACACATGAACATAGTCAAATATCGTATTCTTATTTCACAATATAAGTGTACGTTCAAATATAATGCACTCTATCATTAGAGTATGAATATGTAAGATTAATTGCATAAAACAATCATGCACACATATTTCATCACAAATATATGTGAGATATTTTCATCATAAGTCCTTACCCATGTATACGTGTGAATGTATATATTTACATATAATCTTGTATTAATAGTCATATTACATGCTCTATGCAATTCATTTTGTAACAATATAAACACATATTTAGTTCAATTAATTGAAAACCATAAGATAATGTACATTAAAAATCTGCACAGGGCAGCATTCTTGACTCAACTTTTGAGCCACAAATGAATTTGAAAATGTCATTTTTAGTCTAAATGATCTTCTAAAATATTATTTCCCTATTTGTCTAGTTTCTAGAGCATCAAATTTCACCTTAATATCTTACTTATAACTCAAGATATTTTAGAAATACTATAGACTGTTCATAAAACCAAAACAGTGTTTACTGTCACTTATAAAAATTCATAGCATAAAATTAAGATGGATTTAGACCAATATTTCTTCATCAAAAAAGTACTCCTAGGTATCTACGTTACCCATAATTTTACAGAATAAGATTTTGACTTCTCTACTAATACTTATTCCTAAAATACCAACATTTGTACCTTAACAGTCCAAATAGATTCAACGAATTTCATGCTAATTATTTGACATACTTAGAAATAAAATTAGGCATTACTTCCTCATATAAAATGTGTATTTATTTGTCTATTTTGTATAGGAGTTAATTTCATGTCATTATGATAATTGTACATACAGATATCTCAATATTTCCCCAACCTAGTCCAGAATTCGAATTTAAAAGTTCTCCTAAATTCAATAAATCATAAAAAATATCTAGAGGCAGAATTGAAGGTAGGTTCCTCCTTAAATTTTGTAGGAAAATGTCTTATATAACTTCATAAATTTGATTTGTTGCAATTAGAGGTATCTATTACAACTTACACTAAATTTTCAGTCACTAGGTCAGAATTTTCATCTTATCCCTTCATGCACATTTCATACATTGAACTCTCTTTTAATTACTACAAATTCAATTTAATCACAACAAGTACCAGCAACCCTATTCACATGCAACAACCAAATTCACATGCATTAAGGTAGCCCTAATCCCATACCTTGGCCTAACTTCCCTTTAACAAATTAATCTTTAGCAAGACCTTTTCCTTCATCTTTTCTACCTTCTCCTTCTTTATATACAATATAAATCATTCTCTAATCCATCATTACCAGTAGCTAATCCCAACCGAAATCCACATAAAGATTGTAGAAGAAGATGATGAAGATAACCAGAATTAAACCATACCTTATTAACCTATATAAATATTTTCTTGAACAACCCACATGCATACAATTGTCTTAATGAATTGATAGGTAAATTGAGAGATGAGCATAAAATTGTAAGAGATGAAAATGAATTCTTTCCTTTGGTGCCGTCCAACTCTCATCTTTCTCTTTCTTTCCACTACAACTAACATATATATAGTGCCATGGTAAATATCCTTCTTGGTCCTTCAAGATTTTGCATGTCACAACATAAACACACATTTCTTTGCATGCTATAATTTGCTGCCACCATTTAATCTATTTCATAAATCAACCACACCATTTGATCCTTTCCTTAAATTGGCCTCTCAATTATTCTTCAATTCACAATTGACCCACTAAAATGCCATAATTATAAATTTACCCCAAATTAATACTTTTTACTTCAATTATACCCTTGATTAATATTAAACCACACTATTAAATTTTATTTTCATGCAATTAAAATAATAAAAACATAATTTATCCCTTGTCCCATACTTATACGAAATTCTCATTTAATTTTAATTTTAATCAAATAAAAATCCTACTAAAAACATGAAATTTCAATTAGGGTCATGTTAGGGGCCTTACAATTCTCTCCCCCTTAAAGAATTTTGTCCTTAAAATTCATACCTAATTCAAATAATTGAGGATATTGCTCCCTCATGGCTACCTCTGGTTCCCAAGTCACTTCATGCACACCATGATATTGCTAGAGTACTTTGACCAGAGGGATTTGCTTGTTCCTCAATTGCCTGATTTCTCTAGCCAGGATTTCTTTTGGTGCTTCATCATAAGTGAAATCCGGTTATACTTGAATATCTTGAACTTGTAACTTATGAGATTCATCAGAGAGATATCTTCGAAGCATAGACACATAAAACACATCATGAAGCTTGGCTAATTTCATAGGAAGAGCCAACCTATAAGCTACTGGTCCGACTCTTTAAAGAATTTCATACGGACTAATGAATCTCGGACTAAGTTTTCCCTTTTTCCCAAATCTAAGCACTTTTCTCTAGGGAGATACCTTCAAAAACACTTTGTCACCCACCTGGTACTCGATATCTTTTCTTTTCAAGTCAGCATATGATTTTTGTATGTCACTAGCTTTTTTCAGCCTCTACTTGATAACTTGAACTTTTTTCTCTGTATCTCTATTAAGGTCAGGACTAATTAACTTACATTCAGTCAACTCAATCCAATAACAGATACAACATGACCTAGGAAGGAAACTTCCTTAAGCCATAAGTCACATTTACTCAATTTGGCATACAATTGATTTTCTTTTAGAGTTTTCAATACGATTCTTAGATGTTCAACATGCTCAGCTTCATTTCTGGAGTAAACTAATATGTTACCAATAAACACTACAACAAATCGATCCAAGTAGGGTATGAATACCCTATTCATGAGATCTATGAATGCAGCAGGTACATTAGTCAACCCAAGTGGCATCACTAGGAATTCATAATGCCTATAACGAGTTCTAAATGCATTCTTAGGAACATCCCCCTCTTTAACTCTGAGCTGATAATATCCTGATCGTAAATCTATCTTTGAAAACACACCGGCACCACTTAACTGATCAGATAAATCCTCAATTTGAGGTAAAGGATATTTTTTCTTCACTGTCACTTTGTTCAACTGTCTATAATCGATACACATTCTCATAGACCCATCCTTCTTCTTAACAAATAAAATCAGAGCACCCCAAGGTGACACACTGGGTCTGATGAAGCCTTTGTCTAACAATTCCTGTAATTGAACCTTTAACTCTTTTAATTTAGATGGAGCCATTCTATATGGTGCCCTAGAAATCAGGGTTGTACCAGGTAACAAATCAATAGACAACTCAACATCTCTTTCTGGAGGAAGACCAGGTAACTCCTTAGGAAAAACTTTTGGAAATTCTTTCACAATCGATATATTCTCAAGCTTCACTGTATCCCTTTTTGAGTCAAGGACTAAAGCTAAAAATGCTTTACATCCTTTTCTAAGGAAATTCCTAGTTTGCATTGCTGATATAACATTAGTTAATAGCTTAGAACAATTGGCTTCTACTACAATTTCCTTTCCCTTATCATCCCTAAAAGTTGATGTTTTTATTTCACAATTTACCACTGCATGATGCTTGGATAACCAATCCATTCCCAGAATTACATCAAACTCATGAAAAGGCAACACAATCAAATCTGCTGGAAACTCTCTCCCTTGAACTACTATAGGACAGTCTTTACACACCTTATTAACAATTATACTATGTCCCAATGGACTAGTTACACATACATCAAAATCTAACTATTGTGTTTTAAACCTATCTCTACCCGAAACCCCAATACGATATGAGTGAGTAGAGCCAGGATCAATGAGTGCATGTATGTTATACAAGGCCCCTAACATGACCCTAATCTAATTTGCATATTTGAATGGGATTTTTTTCGATTAAATTATATTAAATGAGGAATTTGTATAAGTATGGGTCAAGAGGGGGTAAATTTGCAAATTATTATGTTATTTGCATGAAAATAAAATTTTAAAGCATGGTTTAATGTTAATTAAGGGTGCAATTGAAGTAAAAGGTGTTAATTTGGGGTAAATGTATTGTTTTGGAAACTCAAGGGTCAAATGTGGATAGAAATGATTGTTTAAAGGTCAATTTGAGGGAAGGAATAAATGATTAGGTTAATGTTTGAAAGGAATTAAATGGAGAGGTTAAAGTTTAACATGCAAATTTTCAAGGGATTAAAGAGGGGATTTTCTTTGTTGGTATAAGAGGCTTGAGTTAGTGGAGATGGATGTGTCGTGTAGTTGTGTGCTGATCAGCATGTGAAGGAGATAAAACCATAAAATCTTCATCTCATCTTTCTCTCACATCCATTGATTCATCTCAAGCAATTAGATGATAATTTTAGTTGGTTAATCAAGAGTACAACGTATTAAACTTAAGGTAATTAAACTGTTAATTGAACCCTTCATCATCATCTTCTTCTTCTTTTCATTTGGACCGAGAAGAACGTTAACTAAGTGCTGGAAATTTGAATGTCGATGATTTTTGTGAGGGAGAAGAGGAAGGAAGGAAGAGCAAAGGAAAGGGTATTGCTAGAGGTTGAAGACATTGGGTTTGTCAGCCAAGGTATGGGAATTTAGGCTGTTCATATTACATGTGAAATTGATTGCTGGAACTGGGTTTGATTTACAGAATTCAAAGTTACGTTTTGCTGGTTTTTACCGATGTGAGGTTAAAGAAGATTGTCCTTGCCGAGTCGTGAATGTCTTCACGAGTCGTGAACTTTTGTTCAAATCATGAAGCTCTTCACGAGTCGTGCATCTTCTTCCTTTGGAAATGTTGGGTTCACTTGTGAAGATCTTCACGAGTCGTGAATTTTAGTTCGACTCGTGAACCTCTTCATGAGTCGTGAAGTACAGATTTTCTTCTCCATTCGTGAACCTCTTCACAAGACGTGAGTATTAGCTTTATAAGCTTCACTCGTGAATCTCTTCACGAGTCGAACATATCGTCATGATTGAATGACCTATCTAGAATGTTTTGCTCATAAGTTGAGCTATAGAGCAGCAAATTGAATGATTCTTTTTGCTTTAGAAAATAGACTTCTATACCTATAATTCATGTGAAGGAACCTAGACTTAAATCTGCCTTTAATTAAATGCAATTTAGGATTGAATCCAGTCTAGTTCCCTAGACTGCACACAAAATAGAATTTACAATAATGGGCATATCTTTTTGTAAAGATGTTGAAATATCACATAAATGAAATTCTAGAAAAAGTAGAGACATGAAAATCTAACTTTGATGAAGAAATGTTGGTTTAAATCCTTCTAAATTTTACATTATAAATTGTTTTAAATGACATTCCACACGATTTGGTTTTAAAAACAACCTATAGTATTTTTCAAATAACTCAAGCTATAGGTCAAATATGGAGATGAATTTTGATGCACTTGACTCTATGATTACTAATTAAATTGAGATGAATAGTTGTTTTATGATAGTAAAATAAATTGGACAGGGCATGTAATATGACTATCGATGAAAGAATTATATGCATACATTTACATTCGTTGTGTATATGAATAAAGATTAGTGATGAAATACCTAACCTACATATATAATTAGACTTGTATATGATTCTCATATGCCTAATTGATGTGTACATATGTAATCTTATGACATGAAAGTGCACATGATCTGAATGATGATAAATGCATATATTTATATTGGTAAACATTCTTATAGGAATAAGCCTACTATATAAGAATGTACCTACAGGTATGTACATTTACGATTATGTACATGAATGTATGAGCATGTAATTGCCCTATGAGATAGAAAATGTTGTGGTTTGACTATGAACATGTGAGACACTTAAAGAGAATATGATCAAGTATATGATATGATGATTATATGTTGTGCCTATTTGTCATGATGCAAACTTATAGTCACACGAAATGGATGAGCTAATTGTGTAACTTGGCTTATGAAATGTGCAAATATTTGTTTATGCACCAAAAAACTTATAGTTTTACAAGACTCTATATATGTACAAACAGTATACCATGAATACAGTCTTAATATGTGACTTGAACACGAATATAGTTCTGCCTACGATAGAGTTTTAGATGTGGATATATAGGCACCTATAGGGAAATTGCAGCTGCCATAGTGTGGCCCAATTGGGTCCATAGTATATATGATCCCGTTTGGATCATGATCAGCCCGGTTTGGGTTGATAGGCGACCATGTTTGGGTTTGCTTGACCTGTCTATAGTACAATTTTGCCCCGTTTGGGTCTATAGATATGATATCTTCGGACATCCTTCTTTTTGATATCGATGTGTATCCATAGTTCCCGTTATCCACTGATAAAGCTAAGGCAGGCTAAACGTTATTCATAGTAATGATCAAAATTAATAGTTAAAGTTATTGGACTAAAAATTGATGTTGTGGATTATATTATTGGTTACCCACAGGAATTATGTTTCATTGAATATGTTTACATAAGAAATTTCTATCTATATGAATTATAAATATGAGAATATTTGTTACTCTTTTGGGTACAATGTTTAGGTACATGAGTATATGTTTTATGCTTTAAAGTATTGGTTATTATTAACATGATATGTTGTACATGTTATTTATTATACACATTGTATGTATATTTCGATGACCGTTGTAACTGGTCATCCATCTATAGATATTCCCCACTAAGCTTTATAGCTTAGAATGGGTTATTTATCCTTGTAGGTACCGTTACCAAGACTTTTGCTCAGGGACGATCTCTACATCAGGAAGGGCCAACTATCGATTGTTAATCTTAATTTAGGATGTTTTTTTTTGTATTAGTATTATCATATGTTTTTTTTATGGCCAGTTATGTTATAAGATGTATATAACTTATGAAATGCTGTAACTCGCAAGTAGTAAAGCCAATAAGAGTATGCGTGCATGTGATATACATAAAGTAATATTCATATAGTATAGTATGCATGATACTAAGTATGAAATACAATACAAGAATAGACTAGTAGCACATACATAAGTTTATGAACAGTATGACATGATTAAGGGTAAAATGATAGATCAACAAATATATTGCATAAGCATGATTAATAGTAATCAAATTATCAGGTAAATAGGGTTTTGCATTGACATGTTACAATTATAAAGAGAAAAAGTACCAGCTATAACTTCTGGAGCATTTTGTTCCTCCCGAGCCTTCATTGTATAAGCCCGTATAGCAACCATTTGAGTAGAAGTTCTATCAACTATTTCTAACATATTATGGGACTGAGACCATGATGAGCTGATCCATACCTTCCTCTGCCTCTACCTCTTCCAGATGGGGATGCATTAGAAGCTCCCCTGCTATTCTGTTGCTTAAAACCTTGATCCAATTTCAAAGGACAATTAGCCATCAAATGATCTGTATTGCCACATCTAAAGCATTCTCCAGTCAATTTCCTGCAATTACCCCAATGGTGCCGGGAACATTGTGAACACTCAGGTGCTTGACCCCCACTCTGTCTTCCTGAAGCTTCCTTCTCAAATTTAGACTTGGCAAAGGACTCTTGTTTGTTTCCTTTATTAGCAGAACTAAAAATAGATTCTGCAGGCTGACCTCCTTGAGTTCCTCTAAATCTTTTTCCAATAGATGATCCTCCCCTGGAACCACTTCTTTTGTGCTCCTTCTCTCTTTTAGCTATCTCATACTTTTTAATTTTCATGGCAGTTGTAACCAGTTGATTAAAATCTACCACATTTAGAGATGTAAATCCGAACAATTTTTCTTTGATTCGATCATTCATCCCATCTTCAAAGTGTCTTGATTTAAATACTCCTATCAACATTTCCTTCGGAACATACTTGCATACCCGGCTAAATTCTTTTTCATATTCAGCCACAGATAAAGCTTTTTGTCTCAGACTTAGGAACTGCTTCAACTTCTCCTCCTTATAAGCCTCAATAACATATTTCTTTCTTAACTCCCCCTCAAAGAATTCCCAGGTAAGTGGATCAGGTAACTGAGACTGCCTCAAAATCAACTTCCACCAATCATAAGCCATGCCTTGAAGTAAAGAAACAACACAAGATACCTTGTGATTTGCAGGGTAGTTTATTTCATCAAATATCCTCTCTACCATTTCTAACCAGAACTCAGCTTCTTCAGATTGTTCTAAATTAGTACCCATAAATTCTTGTGCCCCATGCTTTCTAATTTTAGATATTGGAGCTGTGGGCATAGTCATTCTTTGCAGAATCTGAGCCATATCCTGAGAAATTTTTAACAAGGCCTCTCCAGCAACTGTGGTAGGAATTTCATTTCAGTGTGATGGTGAAGTCACTAGATTAGGAGGATTTGATCTAACCGAAAAATTACTTTCAACCAATTCTTCTATAGTATCCCTAGAGGAATTCTCCATCTTGAATCTATAAGAAAATAGGAACTTCTGCATTAGGCCAACACAACACTATCTCATAATAAAAGATCCTATACTCACATTGCCAAGAAAAGACTAAACCATGCTCTGATACCAAATTGAAACACCCTAATCTAATGCCTTTATCATGTATCATGTTATATCTTTCAATCACATAATAGTAGGTTATTAACCCAAAGTTGTATACATTTATTATATCAAATAGCCTATTTATATAGGTATCCTATGCATCAATTAGATATTTTCCATAACTTCAGTCTCTTAATTATGTATGCATAATGGCTTATTCTATAACATACTCATCATTTTCATGTTAGTCGTAACTATCTTAACTTCATATCTTATCATGCATAACATTTATCCATTAATCTAGCATATTTATGACTAAGCATTCTAGCTACTATATGCATGCATGCTTTAGAATTCTTTCACTGAACTTATTACATCGCTTACTTTATATTACATATATATATATATATATATATATATGATAGCCCTTTTTATACATATTAAACATGCAAAAGAATTTGCACCAAAATCAAAAAGAACCCTACATCAACTTCTATGACTGAGGTGTTTGCCTATGAGACCCCTTACATGACCCTAATTAAATTTCATGTTTTGAGAGGAGTTTTAATTGATTAAGATTAAGAATTTAATGGGAAATTCGTATAAATAATTTGTTAAGGGATAAATGACATTTTTATTATTTTGATGGCAAGAAAAATAAATTGATTAGTGTGATGTAATTTGAATTGAGGGTGTAATTGGAGTATAATTATTGATTTGGGGTAAATTGGTAATTATTACATTTTATAGGGTCAATTGAGAATTTAAGAATTGAGGAGAGGCTAATATAAATAAGAGGTTAATTGGTGGGGGTTGAATTATGAATAGACTAGCTTGTGGGAATGAATTGTGACATGCAAGATTTGGTGGGAAGTCTTCGTAACATGCAAAAACTTGAAAGGATCACTTGGGAAATTTGCCTTATTATTATATAGGTTGAAAGCTAGTGGATGGAAAGAGAAAATGCAGATGGTGGTGAGTTGGTCGGCTGAGTTTGATGAAGAGGGAGTTCTTATTTCCTTAAACTTGAATAACCAATGTCTCAAAGAAATCTTAAGGAAAACTTTATGCATGTTAATTAATCAATAAGATATTGATAAAGATTATAAAGGTATGGTATAATTTTGGGATATCTTCATCCCCTTCTTCTTCATTTCCTTATGTGAATTTCAGATGGGCTTGTTTGCTGGAAATGATGGATTGGGGATGACTTCTGTTGTAGTTAAAGAAGGAGGAGATAGAAAGGATAAAGGGAAAGATATTGCAAGGGATTGAATGCTAGGGTGAAGAGGGGCCGGCCAAGGTATGGGATGGTACTCACATTACATGCATGTGATTTTTGATTGTATCATCAAGGTGCATGTGTGTGATAGATGAAATAATAGGGATGAGTTATTAATTTAGAATATGTTACAGTATGTGTTTCATGAAGATTTGCTGAAATTATTGACTGTAATTAAGCTATAAAATGAGCTAGGGATCTTAATTTAAAGCTTTGGTAATTTTGATAGTTCCATATGAGATATATGTATAAAAGTTTATTTGAAAAATATCACTAAGTTGGCCTCTAAATTAATCCCTACATTGATGGAATATTAGATGCATCTTTGATGCTAATATTGAACAGCTTGGGTAAAATCTTAATAAATGATTGTAAAATGCTCAGATTGACATGAGGTAAATTCCTACTTAAAATAGACTTAAAAACCTACAATTTATATGAAGAAAACAAAGTCAAATAATGCCCACAACATTGCCTATTTTAACTTGAAAATCGGAAATTATGTGTTGCCTACTGTGATGAACAGTCTTTAGTAATTTCAACATATCTCGAGTTCTAGAAATGATATTGAAAATATTTTTGATGTTCTAGAAACTAGGAATGTATGTCTACAACTTTGTAGAAGACAAATGTTTCTAAAAAGGCCGTTTAGTGTGTCAAAAACGATGTACAAAATAAAATTATTAAGCAGTTTGTAGGATTTTGGGATCAGGGTGAAAAACTCGTATGGCCATGTATACTGTCGCGACCGCGACACTTGCCGCAAGCGCGACAGCATGATTTTGGCCCATAACTATGTTTTTTATCCTCCTTTATCAGTATATTAGGCTACCCCCATGTGTTGCACATATGACTGAACAAAATAGACCTTGAATGTAAGTATACGAGTCATATACTTGTGTGTATATAAATTTGTATCATTTACATTGAAAATTTACCTATGAATGTATACCTATGCTATAAAATAGGGACTATAATAGTATGACCTTGGCATGTGTGTATGCCTATATGGAAACATGTTGATATGTTGTATAGCATATGACTTGAATGATGATAAAGGTTTATATATGTGTTGGAAACATGCTCATAAGAATAAATCAACTATATGCAAATGTACCCACAGGTATGTACATTTATGATTATGTATATGATATGATGATTATATATCATGCCTATATGTTATGATGTAAATTGTACAATCATACAGATTTGAATAAGCCAGATGTATAACTTGGCATGTGAAATGTGTATATACCTGATTATGCACCAGAGAATTCATAGTTATATAAGACTATGTATATGTGCACAACATTATACTATGAATACAGTATTAATATGTGAATTGAACATGAATATAGTTCTGCCTGCGATAGAGTTTTAGATGTGGATAGATAGGCGCCTATAGGGAAATTGCAGCTGTCATAGTTTGGCCTGATTGGGTCCATAGTATATATGATCCCATTTGGATCATGATCAGCCCCGTTTGGGTTGATAGGCTACCCCGTTTGGGTATGCTTGACCGGTCCACAGTACAGTTTGGCCCCGTTTGGGTTTATAGATTTGATATCTTCGGATATCCTTCTTTGATACCGATGTGTATCCATAGTTCCCGTTATCCACCGATAAAGCTAAGGCAGGCTAAATGTTATTCATAGTAATGATCAAAATTAAACAGTTAAAGTGATTTGACTAAAGATTGATATTGTGGATTATAATGTTGGTTTACCACAGGAATTATGTTTTATTTGAATATGTTTATATGGGAAATTGTTGTCTATATGAATTAGGAATATGAGCATATTTGTTACTCTTCTGGGTACAATGATTAGGAACATGAGAATATATGTTATGCTTTAAAGTATTTGTTATTAATGACATGATATGTTATTTATTATATACATTGTATATGTATGTTTTGATGACCTGTGTGAGTGGTCATTCATCCGTAGATGTTCCCCACTAAGCTTTATAGCTTAGCACGGGTTATTTATCCGTGTAGGTACAAATAGCAAGACTTTTGTTGAGGGACGTTCCCTGCATCAGGAAGGGCCAACCATCGACTGATAACCTTTATATAGGATGTTTTGTATTACAGTTATCTTATGTTTTTGTATAATGGCCAGTTATCTTATGATATGTATAAAACCTATGTGGAATACTATAACTCACTAGTAGTAAAGCTAAGACAGAATATGTGTGCATAAAGTAATATTCAGACAGTCTAGTATGCATGATAATAGGTATGAAATGAAAAACAGGAATAGACTTGTAGCATGAATATAAGCATATGAAACCATATGGCAAGATTAATGGCTAAATGATGATTAAATGAACATGTAGAATAAGCATGATTAATAGTATTCACGATACATGTGTAATAGGGTTTTTGCATTGAGGGTGCTACATGGCCTGTCCTAATCCAGAGATCGTTCCTGAGCAAAAGCTTTCACAACAATACCTACACAGATTAAATAACATGTGCTAAGCTATAAAGCTTAGTGGGGATACTAATTTTCAAAGACAACAACTCACAACAATTGCCGGAAACATATAACATACAAAAGTTTATAATAACACGAATGACATATTTAAAATATAAAAAGGACAGAATAAAATATCATCATCAACAATCAAATCTCATATTTATATTAACATGCTTGAAATTAAAGCATAACGTAGGAGGATCAGTATCACAAGTATCCAACTATCACATATGCAATGGAAAATACAGTTAAATATATTATCTCATGTATCATGCTTTATTTATCTAAAATTAAGTGTAATGCAATAACACAACCATTTAGCCTGCTTAAGTTCTAAAGGTAGATAACGGGATCGGTGGATACCCGAAGGTATCAAAATGGTGGATATCAAAAAATATCAAAACTATGGACCTAATTAGGGCTAACTGTACGGTAGATCGGTCAAGGACCCAAATGGGGTTAAGAAACAACCCAAATGGGCTGTGCAAGATCCAGTAGGATCAACTATACTGTGGGCCTAAAAAGGTCAACTGTGGTAGCTGCAATATCCCTATAGGCACCTATCTATCCACAATTGAACTATAACTGCATGCAAATGCTATTTAATCTTTCTTTTCATATATCATGCTTACACTTATGGTGTTCATTTTGCACATGTATAATCATATGATAGCTATATTGTTACGATGACATAACTGCATATGTAAGTTCATTTAATGATACAATTACTTTTTACCTACCACAATTAGATATCTCGTATTAGCATAATCATGATATGTTAATCAAGTAATGCATCATACCTATTCAGGTGCTCATCATTAATACTTTACAATATAGCATATCATATATATATGTGATCATGTATACAAATACATAATCCCTAGTGAATAGGAATATATAACTGTTAGTGTAAGCCCTAGCCCCAATGCATTGTAACGAAACACTTGAAATTAATAAAATGAGGCATTAGTTTTATCTTTTGTATTCCTGTGCATATTAATCGATAAAACTATCCAAGAATGTCGTTTCGGTTTAAGTTATCATGTGTGAGGCACATGGATTGTAAGACCTTGAAACAAATGAGACTTCATTCTAAATATCCATAGTCAGTCATTGTTATGGGAATAACAAATGAATTAAGACTAGTATGCTCTCTCTGATATTATGAGTTCTGTCTTACGGATCATTAGGACAAGAGTGTCAATCAGAGATCATAGATACATGTTAAAGAACATGGTATCTGGATTCGATCCGCTCATGAGAACACTACATGGTACAAGTCATAAGTGTTTCTCATATGCAAGTTTTGTATCGGAGTTCTTAGACCTGAAATCTCTATGAAACTCTTTATGAATTACTGTGTACTTTGACATACACCTAACGTGCTCGTAACAGAGTGACAAGTACGGGTATGATTGGGTATGCATTAATTCATGTTAGAAAGCATGAGAGAAGTGAAGGGATTACCCCTCTCAATAAGAGAGAAAATATCATCGGCCACTTGATCAGTGAACTGAGAAGTGTATGGCCATACCGAGATGAAATAATGAGTAATCATTATTTATCTGAGAGTTCAGTGTCACTGGAATATCAAGAAAGGAATTAATAAATATAAGGATGACTAGTTCCATGCCTTATATTAATTCTGATATTTATGGGTAAGGGACTATGCAAAATTGCATTAGGTCACTAAATGCCATATGCATTTTCATTTAATTTGGAATGCTATAATATCTTGCTAGAGAATATATATAGCCTTTGAATTAATTTATTAATTCATTGCCAACATTAAATGGACCTATAGGATCGCACACAAAGCATTGGGCTTAAAATACTTAAATTAAGTATTGGGCATTAATTTGAGCTTTTAATTAAAGTCAAATTAATGTATATAATGGTTTATAAAATTGCTATTGGGCCTTGGTCCATGAGAGAGAGAAATTCAGCCCACAAGGTTTAATTTCAATTAATTAAATGTCATGAATTAATTTAATTAATTGAGTATTAAAGCCTAAAGACATATTTATCTAATTAAATCATCTAAATTGTATTTAATGTGGCCGAAATTCCTAGAGAAATCACAAGGAATTTCGGCACATGTATAGTATATTATTTAAGTGATTTATTAGATTTAAATGTCTTATCTTTTATCCTAAAAATAAGTGATATTATTTGATTAAATAACTTTTGATTTTATCTTGGATAAATTAAAAGAGTTTTTATCAATAATTATTACTAATTTTAATTAAGTGATAAATGCAAATATTATTTATCTTGAGCTAATATTAATTATCTTAAGGTAGTATATTTGGCATATATTACTTAAAGGAAAAAAGGAGATATACATATTTTAGAGGAAGATGGCGTGAAACCCTAATCTTCTATGCAATTGGCGTGAACTTTCTCTCTTCCTCTTTCAATTCTTTTGGCCCAATTTTTCACAAGGAGAAAGGATAGTTCCTCATTCTCTTGTGTTCTTGGGTAGTAATAGCAACCTAAGAGAAGTACAAAATCAAATTTTGTAGCTTCAAACTATAACCATTACACAATACAGAAAAAGAGAGCTAGCAATCTAGATTTTAAGCCGTCGGTGCAAGTGTGTGTGTGAGAATAGAGGGAGTGGCGCAAAAGGCTTTTCCTTGGCATTGGTGATCAAGAACTAAGGTGGACAAAGTCATCTTAGTTGCTGGCCATCACCGAAATCAATATCTAAAAGGCATCTTAACTTGTAAGTTCTACAACCTAAAATTGCATGTTTTCGTTCCTAGTTTTGGATATGTATGGTATGTATGATAAAAAATTTTATTTTTTCGCTGTGCCATCATGATTATCATACCATGTCATATTCCATCAGTGGTATCAGAGCCTAAACATGCTTATTTTAGTGCTTTAGATGCATGAAAAAATTAATTAAAAATCGTTATTTTGAAAACATGCAAATCTGAAATTTTCTGTTTTGAGTTTTTTGCATTGTTTTGGTGTAAAAATGATTTTAATTGATTAGATAGGTATTATAATTAATATGACATGTTAATATACTGTCCTAAGATGTTATTAGGGCTGGTAATGGTCGGATTTAATTATTTATACCTGATGGTACATGTTAATTATGAAACTAGGTGCTAGTTGGCATGTAAAATGCTAGTTTAACAACTAGTTTTCAAAATTAAATGTAAAAACGTTTTTGGGATGTTTGTAAGTGATTTTTAAAGATTAAATATCAGGTCTGGACATGTTTTAAATTTAGCTTTAATTCTGGTCCATGACAATTTAATTGATTAATTTTAAAATCACTTAAAACTATGTCTAGTTTGTGTTTGTTACATGTTTAATCAACATTGTTTGTTTTGTTTTGATTAAAATGGTAAAAACACATTTAGATTAAAATGGTACAGAATATTAAATCAATGTTTATGGACTTATTTATATTATTAAATGACTCATAAAATTGATTTAAATGTTTGTGCATTTTATGGCATTACATAAGCATTAAACAACTAGTTTTTGTTGTTTGTTTGTTTTTGCATGAATGCCGTGTACTATATATGTGTTCTTCATGATTTTATTTTTAATTCATGTTAGCACATATTATATGCATTTTTAATGTTTATGGGCTGTATGACATAAAATTAAAAAAAGGCAAAATTGGAAATTATGCTAGAGTTGATTTATAGCACAAATCTAACTAGTTTATGTTTTGGGCTTTTAAGAGAACTTATTCAATAAGAGGATTTAGTCCATTGGGCTTCGGCCCAGGCCCATCACGAAGTCATCTCTTAAAGGTTCAAGTACACAATTTTCATTAATGGGCTTGGCTAAATTAAATGAATTTGGACTTTGTTTTATCCATGAATGCTATGTATGTTTATTTGCTAGTTTGGTGTGATGAATGGATATGCATGGTGCATTCATGGGCCCTGGGTTTTTTTAATGAAATATGGCCTGCGAGCCATTATATTTTATTGTAAAAGTTTCATTTATTTCTTAGAATATAATTTATTTGAAGACTTTGTAAATCACGACGAAGCCCACCGGAGTGGAGAAGCCCAACTCGAAGATTCTTATGTAATAGTATAGAATCTTAGTTGTAGGTTTTTGGGCCCATGTTTGTCACGCTTTACTTTATGCAATTATATATATATGCATGCTATGTATGGATGACAAAGCGTATGCCATGTAAGCCATAATAAAATAAATCCCTAAAATAGTAAGTCACAAAGTTGCCTTCCTAATTCGAAACATGTCAAGGCATCGATCATCGGTCACGTAGACTAGGAGTCCTAGATGCGCCCGATTATCTTTGTGAGGCATGGGTTGTGAATGTAGGTTGGACTTATCATGAATAGGGATGCTCGGACCTAGGTAACTAATAATGGGTTGTGCTATAATATCCTAAGATGTTGGCCCATTTGATCCAAGAGTCATGTACGAGACATGATTGGAGTTTTCCTACCTAAGTAACTTAACTTGTTAGGTGTACAAGCTCAGCTTGACTAATAACTTGTTGTGAAAAGTGGATCTTGGCCCACATTTAATCACTAACGCGAATTATTTAAGGGATATTAATTCGGTTTGTGGGATCATAAATAAGACCTCATTTAATCTTGCTAAATTTTATTGTAGATTGAAAATGGCATCTTCAAACAACAATTTCTCATTGCGATCGGTCCTTGAAAAGGACAAATTGAATGGCACCAATTTCATAGACTGGTCTCGAAACTTAAGAATAGTTCTTAAGCAAGAGAAGAAGTCGTATGTTTTGGATGCACCCTTGCCTGATGAACCAGGAAGGAACGCCTCTGCGGTTCAAAAGGAAACTTTTGAGACCAAAAAGAGCGACTCCAATGATGTGACCTGTCTGATGCTGGCCACTATGGTGCCTGAATTGCAAAAGCAATTTATGGACCAAGAGGCCTATGCGATCATGGTGCACCTCAAGGAGATGTTCCAAGAGCAAGCTCGTCACGAGAGGTTCGTGACAACAAAGGCTTTAATTTCTTGCAAGATGGCTGAGGGTACTCCTATTAGTACCCATGTACTCAAGATGAAAGGGTATCTTGATACTCTTGAGAAGCTTGAGGTACTCGTGCCAAAGGAATTGGCCACTGACTTGATCTTAGGATCATTGCCTGCTGCTTATGATCCATTTGTGATGAATTATAACATGCATGCAATGAACAAGTCAGTCACTGAACTTCATGGAATGCTTAAGAATGCTGAAGAAAACATTCGAAAGACCAATCCCGTACTAATGGTTTAAAAGGGAATTAAGAAGGGACCCGCTAAGGGAAAGGGAAAGGGAAAGGGAAAACCCAAGTCAGTTGGGAGTGCACCTCAGGCCCAATCCAAGCCCAAGGCATCAAAACTCAAAGAGAGTGAGAGCACTTGCTTCCATTGCAACAAGATAGGGCATTGGAGGAAGAATTGCGCTCTCTTTAAGGAAGAACAAAAGAAGAATGGAGCCAAGGCGTCCAGTTCTGGTATTTTTGTTGTTGAAATTGACCTTTCTATTTCTACCACTTGGGTATTGGATACCGGTTGTGGTTCTCACATTAAATCAAATGTGCAGGTGTTAAGAAATAGGCGGTTGATTGGGAAAAATGAAGTGGACCTCCGTGTGGGGAATGGAGCACGAGTTGCTGCCATGGAGATAGGCGACTATCACCTGACTTTACCTTCCAGACTTTGTATTGTTTTGAATAATTGTTATTATGTGCCTGCTATGAGCAGAAACATTATTTCAGTTTCATGTTTGGATAATGATGAATTTGATTTTGTTATTAAAAATGGCAATGCTCATATTCGTCGCCAAGGCATTTCTTATGGCAATGCCATGTTGCAAAATGGCCTTTATATCCTTGATTTGCAAAACAAAGAGTCCATATACAACATTAATACAAAGAGGGTTAAATCAAATGAATTGAACCCTACTTACTTCTGACATTGTCACTTAGGACATGCATACGAAAAACGCATTTCAAGACTCCACAAAACTGGAGTGCTTGGGTCATTCGACTTAGAGTCTTATGATACATGCGAGCCATGTTTGCATGGAAAAATGACAAAGAGTCCTTTTAATAAAAAAGGCAAGAGGACTAATGGCTTATTGGAACTAATACATACCGATGTATGTGGACCTTTAAGTACACATGCTAGAGGTGGTTTTAGCTACTTCGTGACATTCACAGATAACTTCAGTAGATATGGCTATGTCTATCTAATGAAGTTCAAGTCTGAAACTTTTGAGAAATTCAAAGAGTTTAAGAATGAAGTACAAAACCAACTTGGCAAAAGTATAAAAGCCATTCGATCAGATCGAGGTGGCGAATACTTAAGCCAAGAGTTTGACAGTCATCTAAAGGAGTGTGGTATTATTTCATAGCTCACTCCTCCTGGAACACCTCAATGGAATGGTGTGTCCGAAAGGAGAAATCGAACTCTGTTGGACATGGTTCGATCTATGATGAGTCAAGCTAATCTTCCTATCTCTTTTTGGGGTTATGCATTAGAAACTGCTGCTTTTCTATTGAACCGTACTCCGACTAAAGCAGTTGAGAAGACACCATACGAGGTATGGACTAGGAAAGAACCCAATATGTCTTTTCTCAGGATTTGGGGCTGTGAAGCACATGTTAAGAAATTAACATCTGACAAACTAGAGTCCAAATCCAGTGTCTGCTTGTTTGTGGGTTATCCTAAAGAAACAAAGGGATACTACTTTTACTCACAAGCCGAGAACAAAGTATTTGTTGCTCGCAAGGCTGTTTTCTTGGAAAAGGAGTTCCTCCTCAAGAAAGACAGTGGGAGTAAAGTAGAACTTGGAGAAATTCAAGCACCACAAACTCCTATAGAGGATCATTTGGAAATGGGATCAAGTTCACAACCAGTTGTGGCACAAGAACCCATTACACAAGAACCTAGAAGGTCCGGTAGGGTACGTCAGGAGATTGAGAGATATGGATTTCTAATCACTGACAGTGACACTATTGAGTTAGTAGATCGTGAGGATCCTACTACCTACCGAGAAGCTATTGAGAGCCCAGACTCGGAAAATTGGCTTGAAGCCATGAAATCCGAGATGCAATCAATGTACGATAACCAAGTTTGGACCTTGGTTGATCCACCGGAAGGTGCTAAGGTAATTGAGTGCAAGTGGCTATTCAAACTCAAAGCTGATAAGACCTACAAAGGTAGACTAGTAGCAAAAGGTTTTCGACAAACTCATGGTGTAGACTATGACGAGACCTTTTCGCCTGTAGTCATGCTCAAGTCCATTAGGATCTTGCTTGCCATAGTTGCATATCATGATTATGAGATATGGCAAATGGATGTCAAAACTGCTTTCCTCAACGGAAATTTACTTGAGGATGTGTATATGACACAGCCTGAAGGTTTTGTCAATCCCAAGCATCCTAAAAAGGTTTGCAAGCTTCAAAAATCCATTTATGGATTAAAGCAAGCATCCCGAAGTTGGAATCTTCGTTTTGATGAGGCAGTCAAAGAATTTGACTTCATCAAGAACGATGATGAGCCTTGTGTGTACAAGAAGGTTAGTGGGAGCATAATAGTATTTCTAGTCCTATATGTGGACGACATCCTTCTCATTGGGAATGACATTCCAACATTGCAAAAGGTTAAGCAATGGTTGGGAAAATGTTTCTCAATGAAAGACTTAGGTGAAGCCGAGACAATACTTGGTATTCGAATCTATAGAGATAGATCGAATCGGCTCTTGGGACTAAGTCAAGAAAAGTCCATAGACAAAGTACTAAAGCATTTTAGTATGGGAGACTCAAAGAAAGGGTACATACCTTTGGCTTTGGGAGTTCCTTTGACTAAAGAACGGTGCCCTAAAACCAAAGAGGAAAGGGACAACATGAGTAGAATCCCATATGCATCTGCTATTGGATCTATCATGTACGCTATGTTATGTACTAGGTTGGATGTTGCTCATGCACTGAGTATAACCAGTAGGTTTCAGCAAGACCCTAGTGAGAACACTGGTCTGCTGTAAAAGGGATTCTGAAGTACCTGCGAAGGACTAAGGATCAATTCTTGGTGTATGGTGGTCAAGAAGAGCTCGTCATACAAGGTTATGCCGATGCTGCTTTTCAGAGCAGTACTCAGGATTCTAGATCGCAATCTGGGTTTGTTTTTGTTTTGAACGGTGGTGCTGTCAGCTGGAGAAGCTCGAAGCAAGAAATCGTTGCTGACTCAACTACAGAATTTGAGTATATTATAGCAAGTGAGGCTGCAAAAGAGGCTGTTTGGATTAAAAATTTCATTACTAGATTAGGAGTGGTCCCAAGCATCCTATATCCTTTAGAAATTTTCTGTGACAATAACGGGGCCATTGCATAGGCCAAGGAGCCCCGGTCACACCAGAAATCCAAACACATACTCAGGAGGTACCACTTGATCAGAGAAATCATTGATCGTGGGGACGTCAAGGTTAGCAAGATATCAAGTGAAGACAATGTAGCAGATCCTTTGACGAAACAGTTACATCCAAATCTGCACGAAGCTCATTTGAGAGCGTTCGGTCTTAGGGCTATGCCCAATTGGGACTAGTGCTAGTGGGAGATTGTTAGTGTAAGCCCTAGCCCCAATGCATTGTAACAAAACACTTGAAATTAATAAAATGAGGCATTAGTTTTATCTTTTGTATTCCTGTGCATATCAATTGATAAAACTATCCAAGAATGTCGTTTCGGTTTAAGTTATCATGTATGAGGCACATGGATTGTAAGACCTTGAAACAAATGAGACTTCATTCTAAATATCCCTAGTCAGTCATTGTTATGGGAATAACAAATGAATTAAGACTAGTATGCTCTCTCTGATATTATGAGTTCTATCTTACGAATTATTAGGACAAGAGTGTCAATCAGAGATCATAGATACATGTTAAAGAACATGGTATCTGGATTCGATCCGCTCATGAGAACACTACATGGTACAAGTCATAAGTGTTTCTCATATGCAAGTTTTGTATCGGAGTTCTTAGACCTGAAATCTCTATGAAACACTTTATGAATTACTGTGTACTTTGACATACACCTAACGTGCTCGTAACAGAGTGACAAGTACGGGTATGATTGGGTATGCATTAATTCATGTTAGAGAGCATGAGAGAAGTGAAGGGATTACCCCTCTCAATAAGAGAGAAAATATCATCGGCCACTTGATCAGTGAACTGAGAAGTGTATGGCCATACCGAGATGAAATAATGAGTAATCATTATTTATCTGAGAGTTTAGTGTCACTGGAATATCAAGAAAGGAATTAATAAATATAAGGATGACTAGTTCCATGCCTTATATTAATTCTGATATTTATGGGTAAGGGACTATGCAAAATTGCATTAGGTCACTAAATGCCATATGCATTTTCATTTAATTTGGAATGCTATAATATCTTGCTAGAGAATATATATAGCCTTTGAATTAATTTATTAATTCATTGCCAACATTAAATGGACCTATAGTATCGCACACAAAGCATTGGGCTTAAAATACTTAAATTAAGTATTGGACATTAATTTGGGCTTTTAATTAAAGTCAAATTAATGTATGTAATGGGTTATAAAATTGCTATTGGGCCTTGGTCCATGAGAGAGAAAAATTCAGCCCACAAGGTTTAATTTCAATTAATTAAATGTCATGAATTAATTTAATTAATTGAGTATTAAAGCCTAAAGACATATTTATCTAATTAAATCATCTAAATTGTATTTAATGTGGCCGAAATTCCTAGAGAAATCACAAGGAATTTCGGCACATGTATAGTATATTATTTAAGTGATTTATTAGATTTAAATGTCTTATCTTTTATCCTAAAAATAAGTGATATTATTTGATTAAATAACTTTTGATTTTATCTTGGATAAATTAAAAGAGTTTTTATCAATAATTATTACTAATTTTAATTAAGTGATAAATGCAAATATTATTTATCTTGAGCTAATATTAATTATCTTAAGGTAGTATATTTGGCATATATCACTTAAAGGAAAAAAGGAGATATACATATTTTAGAGGAAGTTGGCGTGAAACCCTAATCTTCTATGCAATTGGCGTGAACTTTCTCTCTTCCTCTCTCAATTCTTTTGGCCCAATTTTTCACAAGGAGAAAGGATAGTTCCTTATTCTCTTGTGTTCTTGGGTAGTAATAGCAACCTAAGAGAAGTACAAAATCAAATTTTGTAGCTTCAAACTATAACCATTACACAATACAGAAAAAGAGAGCTAGCAATCTTGATTTTAAGCCGTCGATGCAAGTGTGTGTGTGAGAATAGAGGGAGTGGCGTAAAAGGCTGTTCCTTGGCATTGGTGATCGAGAACTAAGGCGGACAAAGTCATCTTAGTTGCTGGCCATCACCGAAATCAATATCTAAAAGGCATCTTAACTTGTAAGTTCTACAACCTAAAATTGCATGTTTTCGTTCCTAGTTTTGGATATGTATGGTATGTATGATAAAAATTTTTGTTTTTTCGCTGTGCCATCATGATTATCATACCATGTCATATTCCATCAATAACATCATAATAATATACTTCATTATGTTATCATTAAGGCATCACACTTGAACATAGTCATATATCGTATTCTTATTTCACAGTATAAGTGTACGTTCAAATATAATGCACTCTATCATTAGAGTATGAATATGTAAGATTAATTGCATAAAACAATCATGTACACATATTTCATCACAAATATATGTGAGATATTTTCATCACAAGTCCTTACCCATGTACACGTGTGAATGTATATGTTTACATATAATCTTGTATTAATAGTAATATTACCTGCTCTATCCAATTCATTTTGTAACCACATAAACACATATTTAGTTCAATTAATTGAAAACCATAACATAAAGTACATTAAAAATCTGCACAGGGCAGCATTCTGGACTCAAATTGTGAGCCACAAATGAATTTGAAAATGTCATTTTTAGGCTAAATGATCTTCTACAATATTATTCCCCTATTTTTCTAGTTCTCAGAGCATCAAATTTCACCTTAATATCTTACTTATAGCTCAAGATATTTGAGAAATACTATAGACTATTCATAAAACTGAAATAGTATTTACTGTCACTTATAAAAATTCATAGCATAAAATTAAGAGGGATTTAGACCAATATTTCTTCATCAAAAACGTACTCCTAGGTATCTAGCTTATCCAAAATGTTACAGAATAAGATTTTGACTTCTCTACTAATAATTATTCCCAAAATACCAACATTTGTACCTTAACAGTCCAAACAGATTCAACGAATTTCATGCTAATTATTTGACATACTTAGAAATAAAATTAGGCATTGCTTCCTTCATATAAAATGTGTTTTTATGAGTCTATTTTTTATAGGAATTAATTTCATGTCATTATGATAATTGTACATACATATATCTCAATTTTTATCCAACCTGTTCCAAAATCCGAATTTAAAAGTTCTCCTAAATTCAATAAATCATAAAAAATATCTTTTAATACATTGAACTCTCTTTTAATTACTAAAAATTCAATTTAATCACAACAAGTTCCAGAAACCATATTCACATGCAAAACCGAAATTCACATGCATTAAGGTAGCCCTAATCCCATACCTTGGCTAACTTCCCTTTATCAAATTAATCTTTAGCAAGACCTTTTCCTTTATCTTTTCTACCTTTGCCTTCTTTTTCTTCAATATAAATCATTCTCTAATCCATCATTTCCAGCAGCTAATCCCAACCGAAATCCACATAAAGATTGTAGAAAAAGAAGATGATGATGAAGATAACCAGAATTAAACCATACCTTATTAATCTATATAAATATTTTCTTGAACAACCCACATGCATGCAATTGTCTTAATGAATTGATAGGTAAATTAAGAGATGAGGTTAACATTGTAAGAGATGAAAATGAATTATTTCCTTTGGTGCCATCCCACTCTCACCTTTCTCTTTCTTTCAACTACAACTAACATATATATAGTACCATGGTAAATATCCTTCTTGGTCCTTAAAGATTTTGCATGTCACAACATAAACACACATTTTTTTGCATGCTATAATTTGCCCCCACCATTTAATCTATTTCATAAATCAACCTTACCATTTGATCTTTTCCTTAAATTGGCCTCTCAATTATTCTTCAATTCACAATTGACCCCCTAAAATGCCATAATTATAAATTTACCCCAAATTAATACTTTTTACTTCAATTATACCCTTGATTAATATTAAACCACACTATTAAATTTTATTTTCATGCAATTAAAACAATAAAAACATAATTTATCCCTTGTCCCATACTTATACAAAATTCTCATTTAATTTTAATTTTAATCAAATAAAAATCCTACTAAAAACATGAAATTTCAATTAGGGGCCTTACAAAAGAAATATGATTAAATAGGTATTTATGGACAAAATGGTTAAAAGATAATAAAAATGTGGTTAAGAAGGGTAAAATTGAAATTATGGAATAAATTTGGTAAATAGAGGGCAAAATCATAATGTAGTGAAAAGTTTGTAAAAATAGGGACTAAAACATAATTTTGGTAAACGAAATCGCTTTAAGGACTAAAATGAATAAAAATGAAATTATAGGGGTAAAAATGTGAAAATGTGGTTAAAAATGCTTAAAGAGGAGCAATTAGGGTTAAAATGTTAATAATGGTAAAAATTGGAATGTAGATGTCAATTTAAAAAAAGAAAGGGCATAATTGTCATTTTAAGTAAAAATAGGGATGTGGATTTAATTGTGATGAAAATAAGGACATAAATGTAATTTTTGTGTAAGTAGGGATAAAAATGTAATTTTGCTAAAAGATGAGACCTACCTGCAATTTTTGCAAAAGATGAGAATATTAAGGGTAAAAATGTAATTTCAGCCTACTTTATGGATAAAAGTGAATAAAATGTAACAGTAAGTAATTAATTTTGTTAATTAAAGGAAAAATATAAAATTAAGTATAATTAGGGATAATTAAGTAATTAAATGAAATATAATGTTATCAAATATATTTAATAAGCAAATTTTTTACATTAGAATAAAAAACATGTAAATTTTGCATTTAAGGTAAAGTTTAGGTAGTGTTGTGAAATTCGTTAGTTGGGTATCCAACTCTAGGTTTTATGCTTAATGGGTAGTTGTTTGTTGCGCGCAAGGACAGGTACTCGAGTGCAAAGACTGATGACAATTGAAGGAAAATGTTAGATTTGATGTAATGTGTAAAACATTATGTGTGTATATTATTTTTGGGTAAAAGCTATGTTAATATAACGTAATTGTGACACTAAGATACTATGCCATGTATATGTGCATATTAGTTGGATATATGAACTATAAATTTGTGTAAATGTAGTTATTAATGGATTGTAGAAATGTTGTGTTGTTGCTTGGAGTATTGGAGTTAGAGGTTGAACATTTAGGAGTGTAAATTTTGAACTTTTGCATAAGGGATAGGTTAACATTATAGCCATTATGTTGCCAAAATTTTTACAAAATGAATAGCAACTTTGCAATGAAAATTTGGTACATAACAGACCAACGAAATAACAATGAACCCAACTTCGACTCATTTCAAGATAAAATGGGAATAAGATGTAATAATGGAAATAAATATCCAATTAGTAACCCAACTACCATTATATGATATTCGGACCTAAGAAAGTTTCAATCAGGGGTCACTATCAAATATCGGGTGATCCTTTATAGCAAGATAACACTAATCTAATATGCATGAATGTGAGAGAAGTCATCCAAAGCATAAACAATGATATCTAGTGAAAAGGCCTCTTCCCGTGATACTAATCTACTGGCAACAAAAATAAGAATACTCAGAGCATGTGCCACCTTTCTCGAACAATTAAGTACACCGTAAGGTATGCAAGGTAAATTTCCAGGAGGATATATGACACTTATGATCTCAGTAAATTCGTTGGCCATGGGGTGTAGTTCCTAGTGTGTGAATTAAAAGACACGGAATTTAAGGTCCCAATGTCGAGTGGTAGATATAATTAGAGTGGTGTCTACCCTCATCCTCCTTAAGAATCTCAAATGGGAATAAGCAAATAGGAGAGGGTTATCATAGCTATTAGGGTCATCTAAAATCTGGTTTACTCTTTCTATGGTTCAGATAAACATAATTGAAATATTTGGACAGTGTTTGTGTAGAAACTGATAAAAATAAATTGAAATAACTACAAATAAAATTGAAAAAAAAAGAAAGAGAGAAAGGAGAGAGAGGAATACCTAGAAAGGAGGCTGACTAGGATGATAAGAGTCAATGCACAAATTACAAGGAAAAATCAAGCCTATTTATAGGGATTCCTTGAAAGACAAATATCTCTTAGGAGCTACTCATGGCCTAGCCATTTCTCACCTTTATATCACTCAACTATGTTTTTTCGCATGGCTTACGCATTACACGTATGCATTTTGCACCAATTTTTGTTCATTTTTACAAGTCATATAGAAGAAATGCCGATATTGCTTGAGTTCATCAGAGCTTAAAAATTTGAGGGAGTATACAATCAGGGGGTATCTAACAAGAACTAAAAAAACAAGAAAAAAAAAGGAGAAGAAAGAAGAGAGATAAATAATAGGTTAAATAATAATAGTAAATTGTGAATAACTTGTTAACATTATTAAAATTTATGCCTTGGTTCTTAGAAATAGTTTTTAAGGAATAAAAATTATTGATAGTTTGGTTAAAAAATCATTTTTGTCGAGTTTTGCCTGAAAAATAATTCAAATTCAAAATTTTGGTTGACAAATAAGATATGAGCCATGCCTGTCACTTGCAACGATAGACAACCAGCCTATTTGTCGCATCAATTTTTGAAAAAGGGACCTTTTCTTCTTCTTCTTCTTCTTCTTCTTCTTCCTCTCTCATCTTTCAAGCCACCATTACTGTGATTTTCTAGTTTTCTCTTTTGGTTTTTTGAGCTTTCCTCCTCTATTTGTCAACCTTTTTCTAATCCCTTTGTGTCCAAATTCATCGTGATTTAGTGAGTAGTATGAGGTTGCCTTTATTTCAAGTTTTATTGCATTTTTAAGACACAACTTTTCAAATTTCCAAATGGCACTGCGCCATGAGCCACATGCCACTCCGGCTCTACTAACTCCAAAGTTGATGATGGTAAAGGAGGAATAGAAATAAGAGATGCTGGCTCAGGTCCAATATCAGGCTAGCAGATTCATGTCCTGGTAGCTCTTAGAGAGCATGGGGATGTTGGGTGAGGTAAATGAGTTACAAAAAGTCATAGGGTGGATTACATTCTTTACACCCTCATTTATCATATACTTGAAGGTTGTCAGGGAGTTCTTAGTGACATTAAATTATTGAGCATTTTAGAGGCCGGACATAGAGAAGGGTATCATCACCTTCAGAGTTATAGGGTACAAATATAGTATCAGCTGACACCAATTCACTGAGGCCACGATTTTGCCCACTTGAGAGGGGGTCCATGGTAGCATTGGGCCGAGATCGCACTTTTCGTTGTCGTATCCCATCTGGATACGACTAAAAGCATGTTGTTGTCCATATAGACTTATAGATATAAACAAAGAGTATTGGCTACCTCTTATCTCAATCGCACCGACAAGTAGATATTAGTGATGAGATTGTTGCCATTTTGGTCAAACTAGCCACACAACCCACCACTCAAATCTATGTAGGAGGGGTGGTGACCTATCTACTATTACATATAGGGCAAATGAGGGGACATTTGGAGCACTATTTGAGGAGGAGATTTTTTTTACCTCCGCATAGCCCGTAGGATTATTTATCCAGTTTGTGGCTGACTATAGGAGTATAGATTGATCACAATCCTAGAAACCAGGATTGCTTATGTGTTAGCACTTATTTTGCATGTTCCAACAAAGGATGAGGATTAGGACTAGACACCTTAGGCCTAGGCACATTAGCCATAGTAGCCTTTATAGGATGAGTTAGAGGGGCCGAGCATTAGTGTAGATTTAGAGAATGACATGAAAGTAGACTTAGTTGATCTACTCGATAGTTTGCCTCCTTTTTCAGCACCTCTATGGTCTCCAACATGACCACAAAGTTTGCCTTCTCATGCATCGCTTAGGTGCATGCCATATTCTAATCCTAGTGCATCTACCTCCAAGGCATCACCACCACCTTAACCTGCAGTAACTCCTGAGGGCACAACAACATATGAAATATCTTGGAGGTTAGCCAACATAAAGGCTTCTATATAGGTCTTCCAGTAGCAGCAACAGCAAAGCATACAATCTATCCTAGCTCTTCTTCAGACCATGCAGACTCAGCATCAAGTTGACGCATAAAGGATGATGGTGGCCTTAGCAACAGTAGGGTAGAGATTTGATGAGTCACTATAGGTAGTGGATTATTCACTCATTAGCATCAGGTAGCAGACAAGCTGTATTGAGGTGGAGGTCCCCAGGGCCAGAGAGGTTGTGATCATGGCTAATGAGGCATTGAAAGCCTACATCAGAAACCTAAGAGACAATCTCAAGAGATATTTAGAGCAGCATTAGTGGTTAGTTTTTGGCCTAGGGGAGAGCACTAATCATTTGGCTAAGGTGATCACTCAAATATTACAACCACTATCTGCTATACTACTAACATTTAAGTTTTAGTTTCAGCCATCATAGGAGCAGTCGATAGAGTGACCACAGTAGCTAGTAGCACAACCCAAACCTCATAGGCTGTTAGCTTTTCAACCACCGTCTAGACCTTTATACCGCAACACACCTGGCCCATCTCAATAGTTGTATATTTTATTTAGAGAGTTTAAAAACTTTTTGATTTTGATGTATATAATGAACTTGATGATTTGTATTTACATTTATATTTCATCTTGCCTTTGATTATTCTTGCATTTATCTTGATGTTATTTGATTTAAGACAAAGGAAAACAATAAAACAAACAAAAGAAAATAACGAAGAATGACCAAGAATGACAATATGAAAGAAAGATAAAAGTAAAAATGATAGAAAATGACAATGGCAAAAAATATAAATAATAAAATAATAATTTGACTAAAATGGACCAAAATTGACCAGGAATGGCTTGAAACAATAGGTCTATAAAATTCAATCACTCAAATAAATTGAGCAGCACGCTAATGCATGATTCATTTAATAGGTACCAAATCTCTTTTAAGAGGCACATGTCACACTTTATGAATAATCTTCATATGGACAACCTTGATGATGATTGTTTTCCTTATATTGGAGACATAGTCATTGGAATGTGTATGGAGCCAAGTTAAGATCATAGTATAAACCTGAAGCACAATAAAGATCAATATCACAATATAAAACTAAAGCACGTTGGAGGTCAAGATCATAGTATAAAACTAAAGCGCACTGAAAGAGGCAGCATCAGAAGGTTTTTTAACTTCTAATGATGGAGGAAAGAATTGTGTTGTAGTGTTTAAAGAGTAAGTCTATGGGTGGAAAGCAAGTTGTGTAGTACACTAATTGCAAACTCCACATGGTTGGATGGAAAGTAAGCTATGAAGTACAATCATTGCAAACTCAACATGGGTGGATACAAAGCAACCTATGAAACACAATCACTGTAAACTCAACATGGGTGGATTGAAAGCAAGATATGAAGTACATTTATTGTGAGCTCAACATGGGTGGATGGAAAGCGAGCTGTGAAGTACACTTACTATTAACTTGACATGGATGACATAGTAAAGGTTAATATACCTTATGGAGTTAAATTATTGTGCCAACAGTTTTTAGCAATAACATCGACCACAAGGTTAATGTAGCTTATGGTGCAAAGTTATTGTACTAGAAAATTTTCAACATACATGGATATTGACTTAAAAGGAGGTTAGATATGCCGACAAATGGTGTCAACCACCGTACTAAGGTTAGTCATATCTATAGGTGGCGACTTCTATACCATTTCAAATAGTTATACATGTAGACAAATGGCATCAACCAATCAACAGCCTTTCCCAATTCTGCATGTCAACAAACTAGCACTAATTAGATACAAATATTGCCTTGATTCTGCATGTTGACAAGTAGTTGCTAATCAGAAAGGCCATAGAGGGTTAAAACACTGATAAGCTAATGGTAACTATGCAAGCAAGGGTTAAAACATTGACAAGCTAAAGGTAACTAGCTATCCAACATAAGGTAACTAGCTATCCAATATAAGGTTAACTCATTGATGCGTCGACAAGCTGATGATAACTACTCGATCAGAGATTTGTTGCCTAAAATTGTATGCGTCTTCAAGAGATTCACTACCTCTATTGGTACGTATCTTTTACAACTAGAGATTCACTTCCTCAAATGGTATGTGTCTTTAATCAAGTCATCTAAAGATACACTTCCTCAAGTATGCATCTTTTGTAAGGACCCAGCATAGGCCCTAGTAGAATTCAAGGGGTATCATCAAGTTAACAAGGTCTAATAAAGCTTATTAGATAAATTATTATAAGTTAAGACATAGAGGATTAGACACTTAAAGTGAAAGAGGATAAAATAATTTTTTAACATCGACAGACACAAATGTGTAATTCAAATACAAATATAGTTGAGCGGTCAATTGTAATGAAGGTTTAAATTATTGGGTCAATTGTAATATAAGAAAAGTTAGTTGGGGTGCAATTGTAAATAAGAAAAGAGGAAGGATTTAAGTGAATTTTTATTAGGCCATGCATGATGTCAGTTTCCACTTAAAGATCTATGTAAAGCTAGTATAAGTAGAGGGAGTTTGGGGATTTAGGAGCTGGTCATTTTAAGAAGAAGAAACCCTTCTCTCACTAAAATTTGCATTCTCCTACAGCTCCTTTCTCTCTCTAAATTTCTATAAGTTCCTTTCTCTTTTCTTTTGAAATTTGGCACTTTCACCTAAGAATATCTTTTCATTTTACCATAATTATGCTTATGAGGAAGGTTTGATTGAAGGTGTTTTTAAGGAAAAAGCAAGGGAGTGGAGTGGAAGAGGAAACAGTGAGAAGAAAAGGATTTAAAGCAAGATTGGAGTTTTGCATGATAGATTTGGGAACCCTTACACCATTGTATGTGTTTGTTTCTATGATTAATTTTACTTAATAAGATTATTTGAGGTTAAGGAATAGATGAGTTAAGAGGATCCATAAGCTAAAGAAAGAATAGATAATAATTTTAAGAAGTTATTAGCTTTTCTTGTAGAACATGTTACTCTGTTTTTTAGTAATTATTAAATTTAATGTTATTATTAATTTGTAATTAAACTTTAAAGGTGTTAAAAAGAGAGAAAACAACAAATATTTTTAAGTTACATTGATGGAAATTATGTATCATTAAATTTAATTATACATATAAGTTTAATTAAGAATTTTGGATTTAGGTTTACTAGACCTGACAATACTATTTTGCAATTATCTCAAGTTGTAGGACATTAATTTGAATAATTTTATTTGTGTTAGAAACTATACTTCTAGATCTACATTTCTTATAAAGAAGTCGAATTCTAAATTTGTTTCTAAGTTTTTCATAATTTAGCTTGAAATCGAACTTAGCAACTACTTTGTTAATAGGAACAACCTGTTGTATTTATTGACTATCTTGATTTTTAGAAGGGAAAATGAGATGACTTTTATTTTTTTAGAAACTAGAAACATAGAGGAATAAGTTTACTGAAGGTTACTTTACATAAAAATGATGTTTACTAGGTCAAAAATCACAAATAAGATGAATTGGTAAATTTGCCTTCAGACATAATGTATATCATGGTCAGTAGCTTTTACCTGCTAACCGTGAGGTCAGTCTAAAACAAAAATTAAACCTATGTCATGGTTAGTAGCTTTTATCTACTGACCGTGAGGTTAGTATAGAACCAAAATTAAACCTATATTATGTTTAGTAGCTATTACCTGTTGACTGCAAGGTCAGTATAGAACCTAAAGTGCACCTATGCCACGGTCAGTAGCTTTTACTTGTTAACCGTGAGGTCAATACAAAACCTAATGTGCACCTATGTAAGGGTTAGTACTCTTTTGCTAATGTCCATAACCCTCCCCCATCTCATTAATAACTCATTAATATATATTCATATATGTATGTACACATATAGGTAAACATTCCAAGTGTTTATTGAAGTGTAATTGCAATTAATAATGTGTGTATGTAAAGCTTTGACAAGATTGTAATGTGATGAAAATATCACATAAAAAGGGATAGTAAAGCATGTATGTACATATATGATCACAAAAGCATGCAGCTAAGCAGATATGATTATAAAGTATATTTCAAGGTTAATTATGTTATAATCATGTTCATGCACATCGTTGATTAAAGAAACTCAATAGAGCATGATGTTATGTATCATCATAATATATATGTGAAATAGTTATATGATTTAAAAGGATTACAAGTACAAAATAGTAATACTTAATTGTGCACAAGATTACATGTTTATAGAAAAATTTGAACATGTACATGTATATGTCATCATGGTTATAGATATACATGAATATATATATATATATGTATGAATATTTATATGCATATGATGAGAAAAAATAAAGTACAGAATAACCATACTCGGCAATGAGTATAACCACATGTTTACTGAAAGTTTCACATGAGTATACATGTACATATATGAATATGTTTGAACAAGAGTTAAAGTAATGTTAAAAGAGATTTATTGCTTATGTTGCATCTAGGATATGGATAGATAGGTATGCCTATAAGGATAACTTATAGCTACTAAAATATAGATTTGACCCTGTTTGGGTATGCTTGAAAGCTAAAATATAGTCGAACCCATTCGGGTCATAAAGAACAATGTAATTCGACCTCGTTTGGGTCATATTATACAAACATGGTCCTATTTGGCTCATAAGCAACTCGGTTTCGGTTATAATCGACCCCGTTTCGGTCTATTTAACAAGTCTACTATATAATTTTTTTTCTCATAAGGGAGTTACGATTTATTACCTTTAGGTATCTTATTTGTACCTTCGGGTGCCACCATTATATCAAACAGTTTTGTACATTCGGGTACCACTGATATATTTTAACCCATTATCCACTTTTATAGAATTGTGCAGGCTTCATAAAAAGTAAAGAATATGTATCATATAAAGCTAAAAAAAATGGAAACATGAAAATTCTTGTCTTTAGTTGCTTATGATTTTTATATGAATAAATGTGTAGTATTTGGAGAAATATAATAGCAAGTGAACTTGCATATAATATATTGACGTAGTACTCTAATATCATATATGTAGTCTTTGATGCATAATGTTTCTTATATTTTGGATGACAAATTTTTTGAATATGAATATGTGCTTTGTTGATGATTATTATATCTGTACTGATTAATTGGCATAATCAATAATTAGTTATTCTTGATTGACATGAATGACTTTTTGTATATAAGAATAATCAGGTGATGGATGCATAATTGATGTGCTTGAATAGTAAAGAAGTTGCTATGGTACACTTAGTTTGTGGAAACATGAATATTTTTATGTGTGATAATAAACACTTAAGTAATAAATAATCATACGCTAGAGAAAATAAAGAATAGGCAAATAGACTAAAGTTATGATTAACAAAGACGTGAAAAAGTAGAAGTAAATGTATCTTAATACTTATTTGAGATAAAATATAATATTTATGTTAGGTGCAAACAACAAAACAATTGTATGATAACCAATTAGATTGTTAATAATTGAAGAGTTAGTAAGAGTTTAAAGTATTGATATTATATCTTGGTACAAGCGATAGTAACCCTATTTAATTTAAATGTTCAATTTATTGATCTAGGATATTTATGTTTGTATGACTATGTGTTTTGAATGTAAAGAATTATTGTCAGATAATTATCAATGAATTCACATGATTCTCACATATTAATATAGATGTTGATCCTTGTTTCTTTACTTGAATTTGTATCTCTAATGTTAAATCATATGTTTTAATTGTGGAACATGTTGAGTGCTTGTTAGCGTTCACCGTAAGTGGTTGTACATAATGTTTTATATTCCCTACTAATCTTTATAGCTTAGCATGGGTGTTTTTATCCGTGCAGGTTGCAAGGATAGGTCTTTTCTCAGAGTTAATATATGCAACAAGATGACAAACACGAGTCATAAAAGATTGGAAAGTATATAGTCTTCTTTTAAAGTTATTTTTCCTTAGAGATTTATTTGTGTTGGAAATTTTGTAATTCTATAGATGTTTTTGTATATGTAAATCTTGTAATGTTATAAGAGACTCTCTTGTAAGTAAAGTTTTTAATGGTTAAGTTTCAGATATTATGGATTAAGTTAGCTTATAAGATATCCATATAATATGGTTAATGATTTAAAAGCGTGTTTAATGGTAGAGGATAAAGCCTTATAACTAAGTATAGGATAAGGATGCTACATCTTTTATCTTTTTAATTTGGATTTTTTCTCACTTATGCACTAGTGCATAAGTTTTCCTAAAATTATAGGCAATTGTAAACACTGTGACTCAAGGCAAGCCAGATTAGGGTTACCTAATGATGATAAACCACTCATATTTTTTATAAAAAGCACAAATCTTGAGTTTTATCTTTGATTTTTACATTTTTCATAAAAGGTTTATAGATTTTAACATCAATTTTCCTAGAGTTTTGAAAATAATTTGAAAACCTTAAGTTTTGGTCCTTATCTATGATTCCTTCCTTCAAAGGTGTCTCCTAACGAATGAACTATCCAAACCATTGAAGACTATTTTTGACCTGGTGACAAATGACTATCCATTACTAAGTCATGGCTACAAATATTCAAGTTAGATTTAAGGGCATTTTTATGATTTTTGAGATCTTGTTTAAGTGATGTCCATCTCTCACTAACCGACGCTCGTCTGTGAGTGCTTTCAAAATTTTTCGACATTTTTTAGCATTCAAAATACAGGATAAGGATTAGATCTAGGAGATCATATCCTACATAGATTTTAAGGATTTTAACATCAAGATTTGGAGGGATTAGAGTAAGAGTTAATCTCAAACTCTTTCATATATATTTAAACCAAAATTAGGGTTTTTAAGAAGGGGGATTCTCACTTGGAAAAAAAGAGGCAAATTTTTAAGAAAAGGAAATTAAATTCTCTATTTTGGGAAATTAGAAAAAATCTTAACAATGTTATTTCATATAAAAATCTTATACATATTATTTTACTGAATCGAAGTTTAGAGCTCAGGTAACAATTTCCTATGTTAAAAGGCAAGTCAGGGTAATATTCTGGACTTCAGCCTCTTTTTTTCTCTTAACTCACATCCTAATCACATAATTAGGTAGATTTATTCATTAATTTATGATGTTATAATTCATGATTTTCTGTCATTTAATTTGCTTATTCATGATTTCTATAATTCAACAATTACCATAATAATATAAATTTGTTTAATATGTTAGAATAGAATGATAGGGATTTGTATTTTTCCATTAATGCATGATGAATATCTTAATGTAATTTCTACATTTGCATGTTTTCTTGTTGTTATAACATGATTTAGACTGTATTTCAAATTTATCTTTAGTTTTGGCATGTTCTCTTAGGGTTAAGTATGCATCTCTATGGTTTAAGAGATTTTTCTTTGAATTTGTCATTAATTTCTTTGTTACTACTTGAGTTTCGAGTGACAAATGGCAAAAAGACTTAACAGAAGGTTGTCGATCATAGTGACCGATAAGACATCTCGATGCCTTCCTTTTGCTCCATCCCTCTCTTATTTTTTAGTTGTCCATCTTGTTTTTCTAGCCATCTGTGACCTTTTCTTTGCCATTTTAGGTCTATTTTATGTATTATATGGCATGCATGATGTCCTTGCCTTTTTTAGCTATTTTTTATATATCATTTTTACTTTTTTTCTTGCATATTTAATATCCTTTTCTTTTAATATCTTTCCCATAATGCATTTTTTATGGTATTTTTATTTTATTACTTGATTTGTTGTATTTTTATATGCTAATTTTTTTTATGTGTTCCCTTGAGAAACTACATATTATGCATTGACAAGTTATTTCATGGAGGTTATATGCCTTAGGGGACTATCTTGTGGATGGTTCTAATTTCTTTCCTCTTTGTTTTATTTTACTTTATCTATTTATTCTCAATTTACTTCATTTATTTACTTTTTGTACTTTATTTTTTTATTTTCATCTACTTTGGTTGTATTCAATTTTTGGAATGTAATAGGTAGTAATAAATGTTTTTTTGTATGTTAATTAAAATTCTCGCTAAAAATCATTTTTACTAATAAATTTACGCTTTTTTAATAAAATGGACCAATCCACTTTTATCCTAAAAATCATATAATGATAAAAAGCTCTTTTGTAAATACATATGAGGGAACCAATGTCACCAACCTAAATGAATTTCCCAATTTATGTATATCATTTTTCCTGTGGAATGATTTGCTTTTGTACAAAATTTAAGTAGGATTATTTGTTCATTTATTTATTGCTTTATTTAACGCTTTTTATTTGATTGTTATATTTATTTACTTTTATGCAATGCATCATGTGAGAAGGGAGGTAGTAGACTAATTATAAGCAACACTTAAATAGGGTATAAGTAAGAGTGATGTCCTGAACACTAATATCTATTTAGGCATTAAATGTTAGATTCACTTTCCCAATATTTTGTTGGGTGGCAACTCTATGATACCTACCTCTTGAGTGTATTTAGATGCCTTCGTAGGTTTACCATTAATAGTAGGATTGGGCCTAAATCCTTCTATATTGTGAAATGGCCAATTTATGAGTTTTTATGAGTCTCATTTGATCTTAGACCCTAAAAGTACGTTTCTAAGAGCGAACCTAGATCGAAGTAGGGCTTAGCGCACATCACACTCATCTCCATTGTTGGTGTTTTTGTATGGATTGTTGGGTTAGTATTAATTAGTATCATTTTGTAAATAAAGTCACCTTCTCTTCTTGATTAATTTATTTAATATTTTTAGTGAGGCAATTAATTAACTATAACATAATAAAGACTAAATTTTGTGTGTATGTTTTGGGTCAGTGTTGAGTTGCATATGTCAGTGCTTCTTCTGTGTGATAATTCTAGTTGTGTTTGCACTAGGTTTGATCAATGCTCCCATTCTCATCATTGAGTTGTTCACCTCTAAGATCCCTTGTTAATTAATTAGGGTTTTATAATATATACTTTAATTTTTTTATCTATTGAATGATTAATATTTGACTTTTTCTTTTTCTTTATAGGTATTTATCACCTAATCAAAAACTGCCTCATCCTCAAATTGAGAGCCTTTTAAGATGAATCATTCTAATCTTCTTGAGAATATTATTTGGTATTTTCCTTAAGAGTAGACAATCGAAGACTCTCTAATAAGTTTAAAAAGTTTAGAGCATTTAGAGCACTCTAATAAAGGCAAGTAGATTAAAATACTGTTCGTAGAGAAAGGAACCTAGAGAATCTTTTATCAGTCTTAATAAATAAGATCTTTATAACACTATCAACTATCTTGACAACCTCAATCCTATAATGGTTAAATATCTAAAAGCTCTAAAGAAAGGTTTTACTAGGGCTATGCAATTGGTCAGTTCGATTCAATTTTAGACTGAACCAAATAGACCAAAAATAAAAATATTAAAATAAAATGAACTAAATTGAATCTTAATTTCTGGAATCGAAAATGAATTGATCGAATTAATTTTGATCGGTTCAGTTTAATCAATTTGATTCTAGGTTCTATAGGCTTTTTATTGGTTTTTAACCTATATGGACCCATAGATTAAATTAACTTATATTCACCAAAATAAAAACCATTTAAAATAACTTAATAAAAATAATGTTCATAAATTTATTATATTATGTCCTAATAAATAATAATCAAAGTTACATTAAAAAATATAATGATAAAATAATATTTAAAAATAAATTCAAAGTCCTACATTAAAAAAAAACATACATGTAAAATTAATATAACATAACTCAAATATAACATAAGTCTATTTTGGCACAATATTAAAAGAAAAAACAAAGAATGACAAAATTAAAATTTACAATTAACTAGAATCAGAAATCAAAGTCAAATTCAAATAATTAGATATACTGATTTGAACTTGGGATGTCATGAAGAATAAAGTAAAAAGTATAACGGGATGAAAATAATAAATTGTACCAGCTAATATTTGAAGTCGAGACATGGTAGACATATAGTATTGATAAAGTTTCCACACCATTCATCCAAAGTATTTATTTTGCAATTATATATATATATATATATTAGGTCAATTAATTTGATTTTACAATCTCAAGAACCAAACCTGAACTGATTTACTCATAATTTTATTTCAGTCCAGAATTGAATAAATCAAAAATTGCATAAATAAAAATATACCAAACAAAATATGCCAAAATTCATTTTGTTTAAGTCAGTTTTCATTTCTAATTTGATTCAACATAGTCTTACGTTTTACATTAAGCATATAGTTAAAAGAAGGAAATGGTAAAAAGGGTGAGAATATAAGAAAGTAAAGTTGTGCAGGGCCTAAATTTTAATTTACCACTATGTGAAGGAATGTGAAGGATTAAAATGTAAATCAAAGAATATAAATGAAATAAAGGATATAAAGGAGCAAAAAGAGTACATTAGTGTTCTAATTAGTGAACTATGTGTTAAATTGGAAATTTAAGGACTGAAATTTAATTATCATCTAAAGAGAAGAAATAAATAAGTATAAGGTGAAATAGTAGAAAAAGGGAGCAAAAAGGTAATTACCAAATTAAAAATATAAATGAAATCAAATAAGGGTGAGAAAGGAAAAAGAATTGAGTAATAAGGATTAAAAGGTAAATTGTCAATATGTGGGAAGTTGTAAGAATTAAAGTATAAATTGGCATAAAGAAATAAATTGGCATAAACGGTGAAAACAATTAGAGTTATAATTAATTGGATGAGAGAGAATTAAACATACATAAAAGGATAAAAAGGGACTTAAAATGCAATAATAAAGGTAAAGAACAATAATTACGAAATAGACTATAAAACTTACGCGACTAAAATCGATCAATAGAAAGTGAAATAATGAAGAAGGAAAGAAAAATATTATACAGCTTAAATAGAAATTATACACATAACTAGGAAGCACAAGTGTTAAGGTCAGTAATTTGGAAAAATAAATATGTATATTTATTTCAATAGGAGGAGAAAAGAAAAATTAATACAAGATTAAAATAATAAGGAAATGTAAGTAAAAAGGGCACTTTAAATGCTTAAGGTAAAAATGAGTGATTATGGATTATTGTATATAGGCATTGGACTATATAATTAAAATTGGAATTTATCAAAATAATAGAATGCAAATGAAAATTTAAGAATTAAGTAATAAATTGAAAACAAGTAGTAATTGAATGTTACATCGAGGACTTGTCATAAATTAAAGGAAAACACTTGAAAAATAAATATGTAAGTTAGTGTTAAAATACAAATTAGAGGTTAAATAAAAATTTTAGCAATAACGTAATAATAGAAAATTAATAGAATTGTAAACATTGGTATCAAGCACAGAGAATTACTAATGCAAATAAAATGTGAATATAAAGCTTAAAGTAAAATATATAAGTATGTTCAATAAACTAAAAATGATGATATAAAATTGAATGAATATATTGAAAAAGCAAAGTTGGTGTGAAACGCATTTGAAGATCAAAATACTTATTTAACAAAGAGTGTAATACGGGCAAATACAATAGGAAAATCACATGACGAGAACCAAGCAGTATAATAAGTGAAAAAAATGAAATAATGTGATAGAAAATGAAATAAAGGAATAAGGTGTGAAGTAAATTATAATATGAGAATTTAATTTTTAGACAAGTAGAAGTATACATATAATGCTTGAAGAATTTCATAGGCACGAAAAGTCTTTAAAAAAGGACATAAATATGTGTGATAAGAATAAACGGGCAACCTAATTTGTGAAATTGAAAGGCAAATGGCAAATTAGTAATATTGAAAAATTAAAAATCTATAAATAAAATGAAAAGGATAAAATGGGTAAATAAAAAGATATTGATAATTGATTTAAACAAAGTAGAACATTTTATAAAACTTAGATAAAAATGAAAATTTTAAGTTCATGTACGCATGAGTGTGAAATTTGTTGGTTGGGTATCCACCACTGGGCATAATATGCTTAGTGTATAACTACTTATTGCATGCAGGTATTTAAAGGACATGGGCCGTTACTCAAAGTGATAGCTGTTGGACTTGGACGATGCTGCGCTACGATGGAGATAAATTTTTATGTTTTGTATGTGGCATGTATGAGTAGGACTGTACTTAATATGTGTATTATACCGAAATTACTATTATACTACATTGTAATATCTACAGTATATAGGTATTGCATTTTTGATACGACCATAGAGAGGGCAAGTCATGATGATTTCATCAATCAACATCACAAGCTTAAAGTACTTAGCTTTTGGAAGCAAGTGAAGGAATTGGGTCTAAGTCATTTTGGGCTTATACAACTTTGGTCTTTAATTGTACAATTCATATGCCTCATTTAAAAGTCACATGACTCATTTAAGTTGTAAATGTGGGCTTAAGCATGTGGGCTTCCTTTTAAAGGGATTATTTAGTTATTTGGGTTATTAGTTAGTCTTTTATTTTGGGCTTGAAATTCGTCACTTTACCTTTGTAGGTTTTTTAGTACTTGTTTTAGCTTATTTTAGGTAGAATTTAGTGTTTTAAACCTATTAGACTTATGTATACCCATTTTCTTAGCGTTTGGAGGCTCTAAATAGGTTATTATAGGTTGTAAACTCAAGATTATTAAATCAAATTATAAACTTTTGAGAGTTTGCTCACGGTTTAGACGAAATTCTTTAGAGGGATTATGAAATTGCTTGCTTTCTTCTCTATTGCATCAAGAATTAGGATTACTTATCAATCATTTGATTGTGGTATTTTCTTAATTCTTTTAATCCCAATTATTTGCGTTTTCATTCACATGTTGTTTGGGGGTTCAATAGGGAGGGTGTTTGTCTTCTTTGTGTTTTGAGATCAAAGTGTATGTTCAAGGGGTTTTGGGTTCTTTAACCTTAGGGTTCCGCATCAATTTTGTGATATCAAAGCATGGTTTAAATAGTCCTAAGATTGGCATGGGTGAAATAATTTAAAATATACGCCACAAAGGCATTGGTAATTTAGATGGTTTAGGAAAATAAAATGGCCTGTCCATTTTGGTATAAGCTGAGGAATAGATGGAAATTATGTTAGAATGACGAAGTATAATGAAATAGTAATGTTTTCAGGTATGTAATGCGAATAAATTTTGGGAACAAAATTTTTATTAGTGTGGGAGAATTGTAATTGCCAGAAATTTCAATTTTTGTGAATAATGCTTTTCGAGCTTTGACTAATATTGCTAGAATGTTATCGGGTATGATCATACTAGTATTAATGCATTAGATTATACAAGAACTCTAGAGTTAAACGTGTTAGGGTGAGAGAAATACCAACATGGGTGACCTTTTATGAAGTTTCTAAATTTCATCATATATGTTGAACCATTAGAAAGTACAAATTAAACTAAGTCCAGTGGTATAATTTGAGGTGAAATTGAGGTCAGATATGCCCTTAAAATACATAGCAAATAATTTTTCTATAGCGTAAAATAAGGGTTGAGGAAACTTTGATCGGCTTGAAAATATTACACATACCTCTGAAAATTATTCCTTTTGCATAGGCATGCTCGAAATAGTTACAATAAATATTTGAGAGTGAAAAATAATTTTTCTAACCATCAAATTTTTAAAGTTTGGACTAATAAAATTTGTCTTTGGGTTAAAAAAATAATGCTAGAGACCTTTGAAAAATTATTTGAATGCTTGGATTCACTAAATATATTATGGAGGATTATTTGATTATAAAAAAATCAAATTTACGGTGATTTTGAAAATTGAGTTTTTAGAATGACCAAAACTATTTTAGTGCCTTGAAACTTGTCAAAGCAAATTTTGATTGAATTGAAATTTTAAACACATATTAATTATAATGTTTAGGAATTTTGGAAATAATTTTGGTGGAAAAATCAAATAAGGATGGATAAGCCAATGAGAAATAGACATGTGGCACAATCATGTCTACATAAAATGGTTTTGTCCATCCTTTAAACCACTGATTCTGGGGCTGATCTTTGGATAGAATATTCATCCAAAATTGAAAAATTTTTTGGATAAAAAATGGACTAAAGAACAACTCTCCCTCTCTTCCAAAAATATAACCCAAAACATAGTGAAATTTCACTATTTTCCTTTGATTCAACCACTCCCTATAATGACCTGATCATGGCCCTAATAGGAATATAGTTAATTAATCAAGATTAAGGTTTAATGAGGTGAAATTATATTTTTTTTTATTAATGAAGTTAAGTCACATACTTATATTGGTAATTATGCACATGTGTATTGGAGTGTAGCTAAAATAGTAAGGAAGGATGTGATTGAATTAAATAAGAAGTTTGGGGTTAAATGTTAAGGAAATGAGTTTTTAGGGGTTAAAAAGGTATAAGGACATTTTGGAAATTTCTCCTTGTGAGATATTTATCCCACTCAAGCATTTGGGGATTGAAGGATCGACATTTGGGAGAGTTCTCTCTCTCTCTCTCTCTTTAAGGTCACGATATGAAGAAGAAGCTCTAGGGTTTTGGTGTTTTGGCATGAAGGAAATGTAGGAGAGAGAGATCTAGATCAATGAATGTTGAAGGAAGATTTGAAGCTTCAAAAGCCAGGTACGGGAATTAAGTTTTGATACTATTCATGTGAATATTTTAGGGTATGTAACTCTTTTCTTCAGATATGTGAATTTGATATGAGTTTAAAGGATAAATCTAGTAAGTTTGACGAGGATAGCATGCTTGAAAACTTAAATGATCATGTAAGCAAGAGGAGAAGTGAGATTTGGGGTTTAAATCCATGTATTGCACGATCGGGATTCTGGTTTTTCTCCTCTTCTTCTCACCCGTGGCCATGCACGCTTTTCTCCTTGAGAACGCGTGACCACGCACTCATTCTCTTATGCAACCCCGGGGCCACGTGATGCTTTCCCCTTCTTCTCACCCGTGGCCACGTATGCTTCCTTCCTTCTCTGCACGTGGCCACGTCTCTGGTTCTTCTTCAAACCACATGGTCACGTGTATTGGTTCTTCATAACACATGGCCACTTGCATTTGTTCTTTCTCTCACCCGTGGCCACGCAGGTATTGCTCTTTGTGAACCCATGGCCATGCATGCAATGCCTTCTTTCCCACACATGGCCACGCGTGGGTTTTCTCTTTGGAAGCCATGGCCACGTGATACTTCCCTTCCTCTCGCCATGGCCACATGATGTCTATCTTCCCTTGTACACGGCCAATTATGCTTTTATCTCCTAAAATTCACGGCCAACCCTCATTTCTCTGTATGAAATGCTTGACCAGCACTGCTTTACATATACTCTATCATTATTTCGAGTATATTCATACCCTAATATTTAAGCCAAGTAATTAGATATTGAACACCATTTTATATGTTCCATAAAATCATTAAGAGAGCAAGAATTGAGGTGAAATGGCTAATAATAAGTGAAGTTTGGCATGTTACTTGAATAGAGTAATATATTAGGAAAGTCTCTCTAATGCCAAAGTCTACAAAGATACGTTTTAGAAAGACATGAATATAACATGAATTATTATGAAGGTTAAAAGACATCAATGCTATAATCATAGGAAGAAGAATGAATTAAGCTATAAGTCATTTAAAGACACCAGTGAGGTGCATATAGTATGATCACTTAATTGAGGGAATCTCCACCAGTTTAATGATAATCAATAACATTGAGTTAAGTAATGAAGGTTCACTTGAACTCTAAATTTAGAGAGGTTTGCGCATGGAAATGTTAATATAAATGAAGTTATAAAAGGGCATGTTAAAGCTTAATGAGTATCAATTTGAGAGTACTATGAGGCATTATAGTAACTTAAATGATATGTTGTACAATGTATCTTATAAGATCAAAAATAAGGTATGCACTAGGTCAAGGAACGATTTTGTCTAAAAATACTATGATTTAACCTAGTGATAACAAGAGAATAGTTGTAAGGTAGCATGTCCAAGTTAAAAGAAAGGGAACATCACATGCTATATTAAATTATGAAATCATAGAAGCTTGGTTATACTCCAGGTCATAAGAAGAATTAAGGATTAGTAGTAATGTATAATAATATGCTCATTGTTTGTTAATGCCTATAATACAATATGATTAGCACAAGAACACCCATAGTGTATTAATGACTAAGATGACATGATCACACATACCTAAAATAAGCATAAAAGGTCACAAGATGAAAATGCAAGTAAGACGATTGAAATATATATATATATATATATATGTATGTATGTATGTATATATATCTTAAAATGTTAAGGTGTATAACCTATTGTCTATAATCTAATAGACCTTAATGGAGAATCAAGTGATTGAATGTGAATATGTATTGACCTTAAGCTGTAAGAGAACTCATTTATTTTAGTATATGGACCATAAATGCATGAGTGTTGCTCTATATATTTACATCGCAATGTGAATAATTATGAAAATAGAGAGTTATTCATGGCAAGCAGTAACAAGGTACGTCATTTCCATGAGGTATGTAAGTACTATATGTTGTATAGTTGATCTAAGCAATGTAAACATGTATTTTCATGATTTAAGCTGCATATATATGTATATACACATGGGAGCACACGCAATGCTAGTTATGAAAGATTACATATTATTGTTATTTATCTAAACCTAAAATCATCATGATATGAATGAAAGAAAGTGATGTAACTATATGATCATATGCTAACCTACATGTGTATTGTAGCTTAGAGCTCAATGTTTGTAGCATGATTGGAATAATGTGCACTCTTATGTGAATAATGGCATTAAGCAAATATGTTGCGACAAGTAAAGAAAACTATGTTAAACCAAAGATTGATGTATTCTTTGATGAAAGGAAAGATATGCATTTTTCTACAAAAAGTGGCTTTAATCCGAATAATATGCTAAGTAAAGAATAATATGTTAATCAAAGATGTCTTAAAAAGTTAAGCCTGCGGGTCTTAGTTCAGTTGTGGATTAGATAGGCATGCCTAGAGGGATACAGTCGTAGCTGCCATAGTTGACCCCGCTTGGGTCATGTTCCTTAATGGAACCATCATTTGACCCCGTTTGGGTCCATAGTTTGTTCCTTGCTGGAACCATTGCTTGACCCCGTTTGGGTCTTGTTCCTTAATGGAACCATCGTTTGATCCCGTTTGGGTCCATAGTTTGTTCCTTACTGGAACCATTGCTTGACCCTGTTTGGGTCTGTTGTTTGATATCTTCGGATATCCATAGTTTGATACCTTCGGGTATCCACTGCTCCCGTTATCCACCTTTTGAACTAGTACTTAGCCAGGCTATTAAAGATGATAAATTATACATAAGATAAAGTAAAACATGCATTGATTGCTTTATTTTATGTGATGTAAGCATGAGGAATGACCTATTCATTGATTGTCTTAAATTCTCTTGACTATAAACTGTCTTATGAAATGAAATGTTATGTTTTGTAATACATGGTTGAAATGTCTCACTTCAATTAAAGAAGATTTCTGTATGAGTATCGGTATGAGATGGTTCCACCGATGAGATTCCACAGAGATTATATGAACCCTAAAGCATACACTATTGTACTAGAAGTTATATGAACTATAACATGTTCATTAAGTTTCATGTACTTTGTTTATAAAATGCATATATGTGACATTGAGACTTTGTCTTATAATCTAGATATGTAATGCTTGTTCTTTATGATCACCTATTACCCTGTTAATCTGTTTATTTATATATAAATGTTTGCACACAAGTAGACATTCATTTAACCAAGTGCAATGCATGAAATGAAATGATTCTTGTAAGAGAATCAGTTTATGATGCTAAGATAACATGAAGGATGTAAAGTTGTGAATCTCATATGAAAATTGTATGATATATGTGAAGTAATTATGCCTTCTAGGACTAATGGTAGATGCTATATGACTTAAGTACGCCTTTATATTGTGGATTAATGTCGATTGCCTATCTTAGGTGACAATGTGATTTAAAGTAATAAGTAGAAATCTTATACCATTGATAACTATAATGTCTAGCCTATTGATTGAGCATGATTATAAGATGCATGATTTATACTAAGTTAAGAATTTAAAGGGTAAGATAATGGTGATATTGATGAATGGCTAAGCCTTTAGGAAGTGAGATAAGTTTCATAACGCATTCAATTATTCTAAACATGATACCCATTAGTAAGTTTGAAGAGTCTCCTAAGAATGTTATTTATTATGAAAAATATAGAGGATTATCTTTATATGTATGTATAGAGTTTTGTTCCCCACTAAGCTTTATAGCTTAGCACAGGTTTGTTTATCCGTGTAGGTTTCAGGATAAGCTCTAGAAGATTAGTCTTGATGCAGTTGCCTTAAGGATATCAGGATACTTATAGGCCATTTATGTTATGTTTATCTTATCTATAAGTTTAATTATCTTATTATGGCATGTAATGATGGCCTGTATTATTATTATTATTATTATTATTATTATTATTATTATTATTATTTTTACATGACCTTTACTAAGTTTATGATTGATGATGATTGATGATTATCCATGATTAAGGAATTAGGGTGTTACACTCCCACCATAATTTTTCATTCACTATCAATTGAAATCACTCTTATTATCTCTTAGAAACCCCAAAAAAATTCAAATTTAAAGTGGAGGAAGTGTATGGAATTGTAAAGAAAAAGGCTTCGAGAAAATTCAAGTAAATTAAATTAGTGATATTTTAATGGTTTTAATAGATTTTTAGGTAGATTTTGGAATAGAAATTTATATTTTGGGTTGAAATACGGATGAATAAAATTGAAGAAATGAATCATGGAAAAATTTGGCCAAGGTGGAGTTTATGGAAATTTAATTGAAATTAAAGGACAAATGAAAGTAAAAGATGAAATAGGAGGAGAAATCGTGGATAAAGTTTTGAAAATAGGTAAGTGGATACCTAAACTAACTAATTTCATGTAAGCCATAATTATATGTGTGTTTGGGGTTTTTGATGCAAATAATGCTAAAATTTAAATTAATGGTAGAATAATGAAATTGAATGTTAAAGAATTGAATTGGCATGTAAAATTATATGAAAGAATTAATAAAAGTGTGAAATTAGTTTAAAACTCTTTTATGTCACTATGAGAAAATTTGTTAAATTTTAACTATAATTCAAATTAATGGCAAATTAGTGAAAATAAATGATAAATAATAGAATATATGAAGTTAATTGTATGAAAATAAGTTTAGGGATAATACACTAGTTATGTAACCCATTATGTCCCTTAAGGATTAATTAAGTAATTTGAGTATTTGTTTAAATTAATGGCAAATTTATGTAAATAAAGATAAGAATGAGACATATGATGTTAAAATCATGAAAACATAAGTAGTAATGGTATAAGAGTTATAGAGCCTATTATGTATAAAGTTAGATAAAGAATTTAATAGATTTAGGGTTAAGATAATGTTTAATATGCATCAAAAACATGGTAGGAATGTGTTTGAAGACTTAAACAATTTTAATATGCAGTTTACATAATATGGCCAAATGATAAAGCATTACGGGTGACAGAATGAATGATGGAAACCATAAAGAAATATTAAATATGCATGGTTTAAACCTTAAGAACATTATGAAGACTATGAATGGCATGAAAAGAATTATGAAAAATGTGTTACTAATAGTGGTTGAATGCTGTGCTTTATTAAAATGATATGAATATGATGATTTAAGGCATGGAAATGAAGTTACATGATAAAAGAGAAATAATGAATTGCATTATATGAAATGTGATTAGTTCAAAATGTGAAAATGTGAAAAATTATGAAAATATAGCATATTTTTTGTGAATGTGATGAGAATAGTTTTGCCCTTAGTATAAGTAACAAATCCAACGGTATAGGATGCACATGGCTAGCCATGGGACATTCACCACGGTAGTAAGTCATGACGACTCGTAATAGTGGACCAAAGGCAGTTCCACACCATGATCATGAGAAAATATGACAAAATGAGAAAAGAGAGTAAAGGGAAATAATATGATGTGGTTAAGGTACCCTCCATATGGCCACCTCAACTTATATTAGATATATGGGCCCGTGTCTCACGTATCCGACTCGAGCGTTTCATTACTATGTGAATTACTAGGGGAAAAATTGAAATAATGGTGATAATATCATGAAAATCGAAGAAAATAATAACTAATGAATAAATACAAAAATTTAGAATTTAAAATGGAGGAAATTTGGCAAGATGGGTAATTAAGTGTAAAATGATAAAAAGAGGATAGAGTTGCAGTGAGAAAAGGGTAAAATAGGAATAATAAAATAAATTTTTTAAACGGAGGATAAAATCATAATTTACTGAAAAAGTTGTAAAAATAGGGACTAAAACATAATTTTAGTAAAAGAGATGAATTTAAGAACTAAAATTGAAAAAAATTAAAATTTAGGGGTAAACATAAAAATATGATGAATAATGCTTAAAAAGGAAAAACTAAGGGTAAAATGGTAATTATGGAAAACTTAGGAACATAAGTATCAATTTAGTAAAAGAAAGGAAATAAATGAAATTTTGATGAAAGTAGGGAAAAAATGGTAATTTTGGTAAAGGTTGAGACATAAAGGTTAATTTGATAAAAGTAAAGGACTTAAATATAAATTCGAGAAAAGATGGAATCAAAAGTATAATTTTGATATGAGATTTAAATATTAGGAAGTAAAAGTGAAAATTTACTCTAAATTAAGGCTAAGAGTGAAGATATGTATTAAAATAAGAATTAAAGCATATAAAATTAATATATAAGGAGGGATAGAAAAATTGTAAAATGGTTATGAGAAACTGGTATTAAGAATTCGAAAGAAATGGACTTGAATTGACAAATTAAACAAAGGAGTAAATTAGATTGGGATTTGAAGTAACGTATTTAATATTTCAAGTGAGGCCAAGGTTGTAAATTGTATTGAAATTAGAATAAAATTCGAAAATTATGATAAATAAAATAGTTGATTATGTTAAACATGTAAATAAAGGGCAAATAATATAAAAAATGTGATTATTTGATTAATAGGGGAAATTTCGCAATTAAGTTAACAAATGTCGATAGAAACATAAATTACATTAAGCACATAGTTAAGAGCAGCAAAATGGTAAAAAGGATGAGAATATAAAAAAGTAAAGTTAGTAAGGACTAGATGGTAATTTTCCACTGCGTGAAGGAATGTGAAGGATTAAAATGTAAATCAAGGAATAGAAATTAAATAAAGGATATAAAAGAGTAAAAAGAGTAAATTAGAGGTCTAAATAGTAAACTACATGATAAAAAGGAAATTTAAAGACTATAATGCAATTGTCATCTAAAGTGATGAAATAAATAAGTAAAAGGTTAAAATAGTTGAAAAAGAGAGCAAAAAGGCAATTAGGGAATTAAAAATATAAATTAAATCAAATAATGGTGAGAATGGATAAATAATTAAGTAATAAGGATGAAAAGTAAATCGACAATATGTGAGGAAGTCGTGAAAATCAAAGTATAAATTGGGATAAAGAAATAAAATAAAAGTTAAAAAGAAGTAATTATACAATAAATGGTGAAAACAGTTGGACTTATAAGTAAATGGATGACAAAAAATTAAACATAAATAAAGGATAAAAAGAGAATTAAAATGCAATTATGAAGGTAAAGAACAATAATTCAAAAATACGCTATAAGACTTACATGACCTAAATCGATCAACAGAAAGAGAAATAATGAAGAAGGAAAGACAATATTATACGGGTTAAACAAAAATTACGCACGTAACTAGGAAGCACAAAAGTTAAGGTCAGTAATTTGGAAAAGAAATATGTAAATTTATTTCAATATGAGGAGAAAAGGAAAATTAATACAAGATTAAAACAATAAGGAAATGTAAGTAAAAAGGGAACTTTAAATACTTAAGGTAAAAATGAGTGATTATGGATTATTGTATACGGGCATTGGACCATGTAATTAAAATTTGAATTTACTAGAACAATAGAATGCAAATGAAAATTTAAGAAATAAGTAATAAATGGAAAACAAAGAGTAATTGTACGTTACATTGAGGATTTTGTCATAAATTAAAGGAAAACAGTTTAGAAATAAATATGTAAGTTTGTCTTAAAATACAAACTAGAGATTGAATAAAAATTTTAGTAAAAACGTAATAATAGAAAATTAAATTGAATTGTAAACATTGGTACCAAGCATAGAGAATGACTAATGTAAGTAAAATGTAACAATAAGGCTTAAAGTAAAATACCCATAAGTATGTTAAATAAACCAGTAACGATGATATAGATTCAAATGGGTATAATGTTTGAAGAATTTCATAGGAACGAAAAGTATTTGAATAAGGACGTAAAATATATGTGATAGGAATAAATGGACAACCCAATATATGAAATTGAAAGGAAATGGCAGATTAGTAATATTGAAAAATTTGAAATCGATAAATAAAATAAAGAGGATAAAATGGGTAAATAAAAAGAAATAGATAATTGATTTAACTAAAGTAGAACATTTTATAAAACTTAGATAAAAACAAAAGTTTTAAATGCATGGATGCATGAGTGTGAAATTTGTTAGTTGGGTATCCACCACCATGCACATTGTGCTTAGCATAAAACTACTTACTGGGCATAGGTAGTTGAAGGACATAGGCTATTACATGAAGGGACGGGCATTGGACTTGGATGGTGATGTGTTATGACAAATATAAATTTTTATGTTTTGTATGTGGCATGTATGAGTAGGATCGTACTTAGTATGTGTATTATACCGAAATTACTATTTTACTACATTGTAATATTTACAGTGTTTAGGTGTTACAGTGTATTTTGAACTTTTTCATTTAAGGTGTATTTGTAGGCCTTGAATTTTTGGTGTACTTGTTGTAATTTAATTTTTGAGTTTTTTGGATTTTATTATTTACACAAAGCATATTACTTGATTGCCCCCAGCGAGGTACGCACGAATGATCATAATCTCCCCCCTTTTTGAATTGGCATGCTTTATGCTCCATTGGAATTTTCATCTTAATTCAATTATCTGGTGTCCCTAAGCATACAACGCTTGAGTTTAAGCTACCACTTGGCCAATCCTTGCTTATGGATTTTGTTTGGATTTTTCCTACAAAGTTAATTACATAACAATATATATAAAAGATTGTTTGTGTGAGTAAAAAAAATTATGCATATGAAATGTATGTAGAAAACTATGTACATGAAACATACGCAAAGGATTATGTATGTGAATTATGTTGAGAGGACTATATGCATAGCATACATGCAAAAGACAATGTTCATCGAATTCCTGTACTATGTACACGGTATGTATGCAAATAACTATGTGTATGGGATGGACATAAGATTTGTGGAAAGTATCATGCATATGCAAAGGACTGCGTGCATAACATGTGTACGAAAGATTATTTACAGGGATTGCATACATGGAGAACTATACATGTGAGACATGAAAAGAATTATGTGCATAAGACTCGTGCAAAGCATTATAGAAGTGGGATGCATGCAAAAATTTATGTGTAAGAATATTTGTGAAAAATTACTTACACAAGATATTTGTGAAGAATTATGTACATGTCTGTTTGCAAAATTATATGCCAAAAGAATTCATGGGCCACATCCTAGGTGGTTTTGCGGTCTAGTTAAGGGTACAACTTAGATGCTACCTTTTCAATATTCTTTAGAACTCCATTTTCAATTGGATCAAAAGTAAGCTCTCTTTAGGTACATTCTCCTTAGTTTTTTTTTTCTGCTTTGCCTTCTTTGTAAGCTTCCTTATTATTTTTAGGGGAATAGTCCATTTTTTCTGTGCCCTAGCCAAAGATAATCTGAAACACCCTAAACTACAACTTTAGTATATATATGATGCAATCTACTAAAATCATGTTATTTTAAGTAATTTTCTCAATTAACATCTATAAGCATTCATGTCATCTTATCCATATAATCATATAACTAATATACTAATTAGGTTTCTCACATCTTTCACGCATAGCATTCAGCATTTCAGCACATTTATATAAAGTATTATAGCTTCTAGATGCATGCATAAACTAGCATTCTCACTATGAGATTATTACAACCATCACTTCCATATAACATACATATAGATATATTACAACCCTTATACATATTAAACAGGTAAGGAACTAAGCAATATTTATCAAAACTTCCTACATCAACTTCTATAGACCGGTGTTAGCCTGTCCTGAAGCAGAAATAGTTCCTGTGCAAAAGCCTTGACTACCAAAACCTACACGGATCAAAATAACCAATGATAAGCTATATGGCTTAGTGGGGTTTCTAAACATGAAAGACAACCACTCACAGTGGTCGTCAAAATATAGGAAATACAAAACAATATAATAATAACAATATTTACATGTCAGAAAAAGGTAAAATATAAAATATAATAGCTTGCATAACAAGATAACCCTTCACAATTAATTTAGTACACTTGATTACATACAATTCATAATGAGATATGTATATAATGTAAACAGATACCAATACATGCTTAAGAAACCACTATTATACATGATAAATCTTATATCAGATGCATAGTTCATTCTGTGATTAACTGTGAAACATTATTGCTTTACTTTAGCCTACTTAGGTTCTAAGAGTGGATAATGGGATCGGTGGATACCCGAGGGTATCAAAACTATGGACCCAATTAGGGCCAACTATACGGTGGACCAGTCGAGGACCCAAAAGGTCAAGCAACAACCCAGATGAGTTGTGTAAGATCCAGCAGGATCAACTATACTGTGGACCTAAAAAGGTCAACTGTGGCAGCTGCAATATCCCTATAGGCGCCTATCTATCCAAAATTGAACTATAACTGCAGGCAAATTCTATTTAATCTTTCTTTCATATATCATGCTTGCACTTATAGTGTTCATTTTGCACATGTATAATCATATGATAGCTACATTGTTACTATGACATAACTGTATATGTAAGTTCATTTTATGATACAATTACTTTTTATATACCATCATTAGATATCTAATATTAGCATAATCATGATATGTTAATCAAGTAATGCATCATACCTATTCAAGTGCTCATTATTAATACTTTACAATATAGCATATCGTATATATATATATGATCATGTATAAAAATACATAATCCCTAGTGAATAGGAACGTATAACATCATTATAATATACTTCATTATGTTATCATTCAAGCATGACACATAAACATAGTCATATATAGTATTTCTTGTTTCACAGTGTAAGTGCATGTTCAAATATAATTCACTCTATCATTAGAGTATGAATATGTAAGATTAATTGCATAAAGCAATCATGTACACAATTTCATCACAAGTCCTTACCCAAGTACACGTGTGAATGTATATGTATACATATAATCTTGCATTAATAGTCATATTATATGCCCTATCCAATTCATTTTGTAATCACATAAACACATATTTAGCTCAATTAATTGAAAACCATAAAATAAAGTACATTAAAAATCTGCACAGGGCAGCATTCTGGACTCAACTTGTGAGCCACAAATGAATTTGATAATGTCATTTTTAAGCTATATGATCTTCTACAATAATATTTCCCTATGTGTCTAATTTCCATAGCATCAAAATTCACCTTAATATCTTACCTATAGCTCATGATATTTGAAAAATACTATACGCTGTTCATGGAACCAAAACAATATTAGCTGTCACTTATAAAAAATCATAGCATAAAATCAAGAAGGATTTAGACCAAAAATTCTTCATTAAAAACGTACTCCTAGGTATCAAGTTTACCCAGAATTTTACAAAATAAGATTTTGACTTCTCTACTAATACTTATGCCCAAAATACCAACATCTGTGCCTTAACAGTCCAAATAGATTCAACAAATTTCATGCTAATTATTTGAAATACTTAGAAATAAAATTAGTCATTACTTCCTTCATATAAAATGTGTATTTATGAGTCTGTTTTGCATAGGAATTAATTTCATGGAATTAATTTGAAATACAGATATCTCAATTTTTCACCAACCTGGTCTAGAATCCGAATTTAAAAGTTCTCCTAAATTCAATAAATCATAACAAATATCTAGAGGCAGAATTGAAGGTAGTTTCCTTCTTGAATTTTGTAGAAAAATGTCTTCTATAACTACAGAAATTTGATTTGTTACAATTAGAGGTCTCTATTACAACTTACACTAAATTTTCAGTCAATAGGTCAGAATTTTCATCTCATCTCTTCATGCACATTTCATACATTGAACTCTCTTTTAATTACTACAAATTCAATTTAATCACAACAAGTTCCAGCAACAATATTCACATGCAACAACCAAATTCACATGCATTAAGGTAGGCCTAATCCCATAACTTGGCCTAACTTTACTTTAACCAATTAATTTTCAGCAATTCCTTTCCCTTTATCCTTTCTATCTCCTCCTTCTTTAACTACAACACAAATCATCTCCATCCATTATTTTCAGCAACCAAACCCATCTGAAATCCACATAAGGAAAAGAAGAAGAAGAAGAAGAAGATAAAGATATCCAAAATTTAAACCATACCTTTATAATCTATATCAAAATCTTCTTGAATAATTTTCATGCATGAAGTTTTCTTTAAGATTTCTTAGAGATCTTGATTAATCAAGCAAAAGAAATATGAAACTTTCTCTCTTCAACAAGCTTAGCCGACCAACACTCACCACCATCTCAATTTTCTCTTTCCATCCACTAAGTTTTAGCCTATATAATAATAAGAAAATTCCCCAAGTGATCCCTTCAAATTTTGCATGTCACATTATTAACACCCACTTCTTTGCATGCCACAAATTATTCCCCAAAATTTAATTTATTCCTAATTCAACCCCATCATTTAACCTCTTCCTCACATTAGCCTCTCCACTATTCTTAAATTCTCAATTGACCCCATAAAATGTCATAATTACCAATTTACCCCGAATCAATAATTATACTCTAATTAAACCCTCAATTAAAATTAAATCACACTAATCAATTTATTTTCCATGCCATTAAAATAATGAAAACATAATTTATCCCTTAACCCAAATTTATATGAATTTCTCATTAAATAATTAATCTTAATCAAATAAAAACTCCTCTTAAAACATGAAATTTAATTAGGGTCATGTATGGGGTCTCACAATTCTCTCCCCCTTAATGAATTTCGTCCTCGAAAAACAACTGGGGATATTGCTTCTTCATGGCTGCCTGTAGTTCCTAAATTACTTCTTGTACACCATGATGTTGCCAAAGTACTTTAACCAGAGGGATCTGCTTGTTTCTCAATTATCTGATTTCCTTAGCTAGGATTTCCTTCGGTTCCTCATCATACGTGAAATCCGACTGCAACTGAATATCTTGAACTTGTAACTTGTGAGATTCATCCGAGCAATATCTTCGAAGCATAGATACATGAAACACGTCATGAAGCTTGGCCAATTCCATAGGAAGAGCCAATCTACAAGCTACTGGTTTGACTCTTTGAAGAATTTCATACGGACCAATGAATCTCGGACTGAGTTTCTCCTTTTTCCCAAATCTAAGCACTTTTCTCCAAGGGGATACCTTCAAAAATACTTTGTCACCCACCTGGTACTCGATATCCCTTCTTTTAAGGTCAGCATATGTTATCTGCCTGTCACTCGCTTCTTTCAGCCTCTGCTTGATAACTTGAACTTTTTCTTCTGTATCTCTAACAAGGTCAGGACCAATTAACTTACCTTCAGTCAACTCAGTCCAACAGACTGGAGTTCTACATTTCCTGCCATACAAAGCCTCATATGGTGCCATTTGAATACTCTTCTGATAGCTGTTATTATAAGCAAATTCCATTAAGGCTACATATTTATCCCAACTTCCAGAAAACTCCGAAGCACATCCCCTCATCATATCTTCGAGAATCTGAATAACCCTTTCGGATTGCCTATCCGTTTGAGAATGAAAAGCTATACTGTACTTGAGCTGTGTTCCTAAAGCTTGCTGTAAACTTTGCCAAAATCTCAATGTAAACCTTGGATCTCGATCTGAAATTATAGACACAGGTATACCATGTAACCGTACAATCTCATTCACACACAATTCTGTAAGCCTATCCACGGAATAATCTGTTCGAACCGGTAAAAAGTGAGCTACTTTTGTTAACTTATCAAATATTACCCAAACAACATCATATTTCCTTTGAGAAAGAGGCAAACCAGTAACAAAATCCATTGTAACATCTTCCCACTTCCACTGTGGAATCGAAATGGGATTCAGGAGACCTGAAGGAAACTGATGTTCTGCTTTCACTTGCTGACATGTTAGACATTTCGAAACATAATCAACAATATCCTTTTTCATGCCAGGCCACCAGTAAAACTATTTCAACTCTTGATACATCTTGTTCCCACCTGGATGCATAGTAAATGCAGTATTATGTGCTTCATGCAACAATATTCTTTTCACTTCTATGTCATCAGGGATACACAACCTGTTATGGTATTATACACCACCATCTTCTTTCACTGAAAAATCTGATTGATCACCTTCACAAACTGCTTTAACAATCTGTTGTAACTTTACATCATCCTTCTGAGCATCAATCATTGTCTGCCTAGCCATGGGCCTAACTTTAAGCAGTGCTAGTAAAGCACCATCCAAAGTAAATTTCCATCTACACTGTTTTAACATCAATACTGCCATTGACTTACGACTCAAGGCATCTACAACCACATTTGCTTTTCCTGGGTGGTAGTTAACTATACAATCATAACCTTTGAATAGTTCCAACCATCTTCTCTGCCTCAAATTTAGTTCTTTCTAAGTAAGCAAGTACTTGAGGCTTTTATGATCAGTATAAATCCTACATTTTTCCCCATACAAGTAATGCCGCCAAATTTTTAAAGCAAATACCACAGCTGCCAGTTCTAGATCATGAGTCGGGTAGTTCTGCTCATGTGGTTTCAACTGTCTAGGTGCATAAGCTACAACTTTACCATCTTGCATTAATACACAACCCAAACCAACCTTAGAAGCAACACTGTACATTGCATACTCTTTCCCTGACACAGGTTGAGTCAATACTGGAGCTTTAGTCAACATCTTCTTCAACCCTTCAAAGCTTGCTTGACAACATTCAGACCATTCAAACTTAGTATTCTTTCTTAACAACTTAGTGAGGGGTGAAGCAATGACAGAAAAACCCTTCACACAACGACGATAGTAACCAACCAACCCAAGAAAGCTTCTAATTTCATGAACATTCCTGGGTGGTGTCCAATTAACAATAGCTTCAATTTTATTTGGATCAACCCTAACACCTTCAGCAGATACAACATGACCTAGGAAAGAAACTTCCTTAAGCCAGAAATCACATTTACTCAATTTGGCATACAACTCATTTTCTTTCAAGGTTTGCGATACAATTCTCAGATGTTCAGCATGTTCAGCTTCATTTCTTGAGTAAATTAATATGTCATCAATAAACACAAACACAAATCGATTCAAGTAGGGTCTGAATACCCTATTCATAAGATCCATAAATGCAGCAGGTGCACTAGTCAACCCAAATGGCATAACTAAAAATTCATAATGCCCATAATGAGTTCTAAAAGCAGTCTTAGGAACATCCCCATCTTTAACTCAGAGCTGATAATATCCTGATCGCAAATCTATCTTTGAAAACACACCAGCACCACTTAACTAATCAAATAAATCCTCTATTCGTGGCAAAGGATATTTGTTCTCCACTGTCACTTTGTTCAACTGTCTATAGTCGATGCACATTCTCATATACCCGTCCTTCTTCTTAACAAATAAAATTGGAGCACCCCAAGGTGACACATTAGGTCTGATGAAGCCTTTGTCTAACAATTTCTGTAATTGAACCTTCAACTCTTTTAATTCAGATGGAGCCATTCTGTATGGTGCCCTGGAGATCGGGGCTGTACCAGGTAACAAATCAATAGACAACTCAACATCTCTTTCTGGAGGAAGACCAGGTAATTCCTCAGGAAATACTTCTGGAAATTCTTTCACAATTGGTATTTTGTCAAGCTCCACTGTATCCCTTTTTGAGTTAAGAGCTAAAGCTAAAAATGCTTCACATCCTTTTTTAAGACAACGCCTAGCTTGCATTGCTGATATAACATTAGTTGATAGCTTAGAACAATTTCCTTCTACAACCACTTCCTCTCCTTCATCATCCCTGAGAGTTACTGTTTTCATTTCACAATCTACCACTGCATGGTGCTTGGATAACCAATCCATTCCAAGAATTACATCAAATTCATGAAAAGGGAACACAATCAAATCTGTTGGAAACTCTCTCCCTTGAACTACTATAGGAAAGTCTTTACACACCTTATTAACAATTATACTATGTCCCAATGGACTAGTTACACATACATCAAAATCTAACTGTCGTGTTTTAAAACTATCTTTACCCGAAACCCCAATACAAACATATGAGTGAGTAGAGCCAGGATCAATGAGTGCATGTATGTTACAATTATGAAGAGAAAAAGTACCAGCTATAACTTCTGGAGCATTCTGTTCCTCCAGAGCCTTCATGGCATAAGCCCATCTAGCAACCATTTGAGTATAAGGTCTATCAACTGTTTCTGACATATTCTGGAACTGAGATCCATGATGAGCTGATCCAAACCTTCCTCTGCCTCTACCTCTTCTAGATGGGGCTGCATTAGAAGCTCCCCTGCTATTCTGTTGCTTAAAACCTTGATCCGATTTCAAAGGACAATTTGCCATGAAATGATCAGCACTACCACATCTAAAGCATTCTCCAGTCAGTTTCCTGTAATTACCCCAATGGTGCCTGGAACAATGAGAACACTCAGGTGTTTGACCCCACTCTGTCTTCCTGAAGCTTCCTTTTCATTTTTAAGCTTGGCAGAAAATTCTTGTTTCTTTCCTTTATTAGCAGAACTAAAAATGGACTCTGTAGGTTAACCTCATTGAGTTCCCCTAAATCTTTTTCTAGTAGATGATCCTCCCCTGGAACCACTTCTTTTATGCTCCCTCTCTCTTTTAGCTATCTCATACTTTTCAATTTTCATAGCAGTTGTAACCAGTTGATTAAAATCTACCACATTTAAGGATGTGAATCTGAACAATTTTTCTTTGATTCGATCATTTATCCCATCTTCAAAGTGCCTGCATTTAAATACTTCTATCAACATCTCCTTGGGAACATATTTGCATAATCGGCTAAATTCTTTTTCATATTTAGCCATAGATAAAACTTTTTATCTCAAACTCAGGAGCTGCTTCAATTTCTCCTCCTTGTAAGCCTCAGTAACATATTTCTTTCTGAACTCCCCCTCAAAGAATTCCCAGGTAAGTGGGTCAGGTAACTGAGGTTGTCTTAAAATCAACTTCCACCAATCATAAGCCAAGCCTTCAAGTAAGGACACAGCACATGATACCTTGTGATTTGCAGGACAGTTAATTTCATCAAATATCCTCTCTAGCCTTTCTAACCAGGACTCAGCTTCTTCAGATTGTTCTAAATTAATGCCCATAAATTCTTGTACCCCATGCTTTCTAATTTCAGATATTGGAGCCTTGGACATAGTCATTCTTTGCAGAATTTGTGCCATATCCTAAGAAATTTTTAACAATACCTCTCCCGGAACTGCGGTAGGAATTTCATTTCGATGCGAAGAGGAAGTCATTGGATTAGGAGGATTTGATCTGACCGGCAAATTACTTTCAGCCGATTCTTCTATAGTATCCCTAGAAGAATTCTCCATTTGAATCTATAAGAAAATAGGAACTTCTGCATTAGGCCAACACAACACTATCTAATATTAAAAGATTCCTATATGTACAATGCCCAGAAAAGGCTAAACCTAGGCTCTGATACCAAATTGAAACACCCTAAACTACAACTTTACTATATATATGATGCAATCTACTAAAATCATGTTATTTTAAGTAATTTTCTCAATTAACATCTATAAGCATTCACGTCATCTTATCAATATAATCATATAACTAATATACTAATTAGGTTTCTCACATCTTTCACGCATAGCATTCAGCATTTCAGCACATTTATATAAAGTATTATAGCTTCTAGATGCATGCATAAACTAGCATTCTCACTATGAGCTTATTACAACCATCACTTCCATATAGTTTACATATAGATATATTACAACCCTTATACATATTAAACAGGTAAGGAACTAAGCAATATTTATCAAAACTTCCTACATTAACTTCTATAGACTGGTGTTGGTCTGTCCTGATGAAGAAATAGTTCCTGTGCAAAAGCCTTGACTACCAAAACCTACACGGATCAAAATAACCCGTGCTAAGCTATATAGCTTAGTGGGGTTTCTAAACATGAAAGACAACCACTCACAGTGGTCGTCAAAATATAGGAAATACAAAACAATATAATAAAAACAATATTTACATGTCAAAAAAAGGTAAAATATAAAATATAATAGCTTGCATAACAAGATAACCCTTCACAATTAATTTAGTATACTTGAATACATACAATTCATAATGAGATATGTATATAATGTAAACAGATACAAATACATGCTTAAGAAACCACTGTTATACATGATAAATCTTATATTAGATGCATAGTTCATTCTGTGATTAACTGTGAAAAATTATTGCTTTACTTTAGCCTGCTTAGGTTATAAGAGTGGAAAACGGGATCGGTGGATACCCGAGGGTATCAAAACTATGGACCTAATTAGGGCCAACTATACGGTGGACCGGTCGAGGACCCAAAAGGTCAAGCAACAGCCCATATGAGTTGTGTAAGATCCAGCAGGATCAACTATACTTTGGACCTAAAAAGGTCGACTATGGCAGCTGCAATATCCCTATAGGCGCCTATCTATCCACAATTGAACTATAACTACAGGAAAATTCTATTTAATCTTTCTTTCATATATCATGCTTGCACTTATAGTGTTCATTTTGCTCATATATAATCATATGATAGCTACATTGTTACTATGACATAACTGCATATGTAAGTTCATTTTATGATACAATTACTTTTTATATATCATCATTAGATATCTAATATTAGCATAATCATGATATGTTAATCAAGTAATGCATCATACCTATTCAAGTGCACATTATTAATACTTTACAATATAGCATATCGTATAAATATATATGATTATGTATAAAAATACATAATCCCTAGTGAATAGGAATGTATAACATCATTATAATATACTTCATTATGTTATCATTCAGGCATGACACATAAACTTAGTCATATATAGTATTTCTTGTTTCACAGTGTAAGTGCATGTTCAAATATAATTCACTCTATCATTAGAGTATGAATATGTAAGATTAATTGCATAAAGCAATCATGTACACAATTTCATCACAAGTCCTTACCCAAGTACACGTGTGAATGTATATGTGTACATATAATCTTGCATTAATAGTCATATTATATGCCCTATCCAATTCATTTTGTAATCACATAAACACATATTTAGCTCAATTAATTGAAAACCATAAAATAAAGTACATTAAAAATCTGCACAGGGCAGCATTATGGACTCAACTTGTGAGCCACAAATGAATTTGATAATGTCATTTTTAGGCTATATGATCTTCTAAAATATTACTTCCCTATGTGTCTAATTTCCATAGCATCAAAATTCACCTTAATATCTTACCTATAGCTCAAGATATTTGAAAAATACTATAGGCTGTTCATGGAACCAAAACAGTATTAGCTGTCACTTATAAAAATTCATAGCATAAAATCAAGAAGGATTTAGACCAAACATTCTTCATCAAAAACGTACTCCCAGGTATCTAGTTTACCCAAAAAGTTACAGAATAAGATTTTGACTTCTCTACTAATACTTATGCCCAAAAAACCAACATCTGTACCTTAACAGTCCAAACAGATTCAACGAATTTCATGCTAATTATTTGAAATACATAGAAATAAAATTAGTCATTACTTCCTTCATATAAAATGTGTATTTATGAGTCTATTTTGCATTGGAATTAATTTGAAATACAGATATCTCAATTTTTCACCAACCTGGTCCAGAATCCGAATTTAAAAGTTCTCCTAAATTCAATAAATCATAACAAATATCTAGAGGCAGAATTGAAGGTAGGTTCCTTCTTGAATTTTTTAGAAAAATGTCTTATATAACTACAGAAATTTGATTTGTTACAATTAGAGGTCTCTATTACAACTTACACTAAATTTTCAGTCAATAGGTCAGAATTTTCATCTCATCTCTTCATGCACATTTCATACATTGAACTCTCTTTTAATTACTACAAATTCAATTTAATCACAACTAGTTCCAGCAACCATATTCACATGCAAAAACCAAATTGACATGCATTAAGGTAGGCCTAATCCCATACCTTGGCCTAACTTTACTTTAACCAATTAATTTTCAGCAATTCCTTTCCCTTTATCCTTTCTATCTCCTCCTTCTTTAACTACAACACAAATCATCTCCATCCATTATTTTCAGCAACCAAACCCATCTGAAATCTACATAAGGAAAAGAAGAAGAAGAAGAAGAAGAAGATAAAGATATCCAAAATTTAAACCATACCTTTATAATCTATATCAAAATCTTCTTGAATAATTTTCATGCATGAAGTTTTCTTTAAGATTTCTTAGAGATCTTGATTAATCAAGCAAGAGAAATATGAAGCTTTCTCTCTTCAACAAGCTTAGCCGACCAACACTCACCACTATCTCAATTTTCTCTTTCCATCCACTAAGTTTCAGCCTATATAATAATATGGAAAATTCCCCAAGTGATCCCTTCAAATTTTGCATGTCACATTATTAACACCCACTTCTTTGCATGCCACAAATTATTCCCCACAATTTAATTTATTCCTAATTCAACCCCATCATTTAACCTCTTCCTTACATTAGCCTCTTCACTATTCTTAAATTCTCAATTGACCCCATAAAATGTCATAATTACCAATTTACCCCGAATCAATAATTATACTGCAATTAAACCCTCAATTAAAATTAAATCACACTAATCAATTTATTTTCCATGCCATTAAAATAATGAAAACATAATTTATCCCTTAACCCAAATTTATACGAATTTCTCATTAAATAATTAATCTTAATCAAATAAAAACTCCTCTGAAATATGAAATTTAATTAGGGTCGTGTATGGGGTCTCACATAATCTACCGATCCATAAACTATATATACCATCTAATGCCCCCCAAGTACCTAGGAGAAATCAGTCTTGGCCTTTTGTTCACCACCTTATGGTTTCTCGATGAGATTGGTCTATTCTGTGCCTTTTTCAATAGTTGTATGGTGTTAGGACCTATGGTTCCACATTTTCTGCCTTACCTTGAGAGTTGTGCCCTTTGCATTGAAGAATTTGTAGCCATCTAGAATGTACCTTTTACCCTTGAGACCTTGCTTTGTGTCTGAAATTGTGAATTGTCTGTCTGAAGGGAAGTTGGATTAGGTATTCTCTTTACCAATAACCACTTCTCCAGATGCCTACAGTTATTCCTTAAATGTAGTGCGCCCCTTATAGGTTTTGACACTAGCTTTTCTTGATGGAAAATGCATACTTCTAAGGATTTTCACATGACCCTATACCTAATTTTTACTTGAAATAGACCCAATGCACTTTAGCAACTTTTTATTTTATTTTATTTTTTATAGGACAAACTGCCTGTTTCCAAGTTTCCACCCTATCCTTTGGCCTAAATTTTGCTGAGAGAGCTAGTTATAGTTTTCACTTTTAACATCCTCTTTTTTTTCTTTTTTTTCTCTCTATTTCTCTTTTTTTTTCAAGTTTGATCCACAAAGAAAACACCCCCAAAGCATTTCTACTTCATTTGTTTCAGATGGTGCACTTTATTTTTACCAACCAACATTAGATTCCATTTGTGACACTCATCACCAATAATTTTTTGGACACTAAGAGGTGGTTCTTCCACGTAATGTGTTAATGTCAATCATAGAGTGTTGGTGAAAATGACACAAAGAAGACAACAATAGAATAATAATTTGTCATATGAAGTGCTACTACTCCTGCATTAAAATTAAGCCCACTTCAGCATATGCCCTTAAGCATGCCATAAGTCTCTCTTGGCGAGTTAATCATATGTTCATACCTAGCTTATGCATGCGTTATTATCCACATGCACCTTATAGTAACAATAGTAATTATAACCAGACATGTAATGTGACAACACAAATTCTATTCAATATCAGGGGATAACAACTTGTGTGAATCTGAATCCTATTATCAATTAGCCCTTTCAGGTTTTCTTTATTGAACATTTTCTCTCAACCTCTAATTTTTGCCTAGGGCATATTTTATTGATTTTCACACTAGTGGGGTGCCCAATTTTAGCAATGTTGCCTTTTTTTTATTTTTTGCCCATGGGCTATATATTATTTTGTTATTTTTATTTTTTCCTTTTTTTATCTTTTCTATGGAACCCTCTTCATTCCGTTGGCATTACTTGGTTCGCTCGAGTTCACTTAATTTCATCATTACTGGCAAGAATGGCTATGCTTTTTATCAATAGCGTCTCTACCACAAATGATCTGACTTTAGCCAATGTAACCCTAATCACTTGATTAGATTTTTTTGAATACCATGTTACCTTTTTTCAAATAATAGCCCTTGATCCTTTTAGAATATTAAACCAAACCACCTTTTTGCAAATTCAATGGGGATGGCAAGCTTTTCCTTTGATTGTACAAGCCTATGCTCTGCTCATTCTGACTTTGACTTTGTAGTGGCCTTTAATAATTAAAGCTCGATATTAATTGGCTACATGGTGTTCATATTATATGTTTATAGAGAAAATGAATGACTTTATAATTTTGCTTGCAACCATGTCTTTTCGTTCATGTTGGCAATGTAAGCTTCTGTGCAAGTTTCTGTCATATTTTGCCAGCCTATTTCTTGTATAACACTGATCTTAAAGTATTGAGCCAAGGTGATAGCTTGTGATTCATTCTCTAATCTTTCTTTATGGCATTTTCAAGAAATTTTTGTTCTTCTAAGTAATATTGAAATGGTGGAGCTATAATTTCCCATTGGTTCCCTGTTGTTCATTACTTGTAATCTTATCTTTCCTGCCTTGTAGTTGAAGCCTTTAGATTTGCTGCTTAATTTAGATAAGTTTAGGCATCATGAATAGTATGTGCTCCAACATTTTGTAATTCTTCGTTTGTTCCTTGTTGAACTCGACGGATGATGGCTAAGTATTTACATACCATATAAATCTCGGAGCACATACCATTCAAGTAAGCCTAAGCCAAAAACAAGCATGGGTGATTACATAACAATGAAGCCTCTATTTTTCTTGCTTCCCCTTTTTTAGATCTAATATTTATTTGGATTCAATTAGGTCTTGAATATGGTGTCTCAAAGTTCTATAGTAGTTAGTTGCATGCCCTGTATGCTAATGGTAATTACAGTACTAGTCAACCTTATGTCTAGGCTTCCCTAGGTTATTGGTTAGCCTTGGAGGCAAAGCTTGCAATTTCCCTTTGTTTATGAGATGAGCAAGACACCAAGATAATGGCTTACCTATGTCTGAATAATGTCACTAGGTGGCCCCTATACCTGAGACTATTGTGATTCTGCCACCATTTCCTCTATTGTTACCAAAACTTGTGTGGAGCTAGCATTCTTCCCTAAATACTAGGCTTATTCTTCTATGACTATGTCTTTGAGAGATTTCCGATCCTTCAAGACTTTCATTTTAAGCCATTATTTCCTATAAGGATTGGCAATGTGAATAAAGAACCTAATCTAATTTGAGGTATCAAGTTTTGTCCTTATCTCTATCACCCTATTCCTCTATCGATTTAGGTACTTATGCAAGGACTCTTATAGTTTCTGATGGGAGAATTTCGAATATTTTTGGGTCACTTCCATCCTCGTATTGTAATTGTATAGACTCATAAACTCCTTAGTCAATCTATCCTAATTCTCCCAAACTCTTCGGCTTAACCCATGATACCAGTCATTGGAAGGGCCTAACAAGAGTAAGGCTTAAGTATTCAACCTTTTACAATTTAGTGAGGGCAGTCCCTTTCATTACTAGTGTGTGTTGCTTTATACGAGCAAATAGATGAGATGTTCTATCAAACATATGCAAATCTAGCATCGTAAACTTGGGGCAACACCACTTTAGTGTGAAGTTCTTGGTCTTGCATCTAATAATATTTGAGCTACTGCCTCTATCTAACAATATCCGAGCCAATGCCTTCATTTTCTAATCCATCCTTTGTGGGGCTAGATCTCTTATTCTTGATACCTTGCTCTTTAGGGCTTACATATAATCATATTCTGAGGCATATCCCTCATCTTTTCCTTGCTTTTCTAGTGGAACAAATGGTGCCTTGCCTTTGGAGTTAGTAGCAGGTAGAAGGGCCGCAACTACTGTTATAAGACTTTTTTTTACACGGTTGATTCAACTTGCCTAGCAGTAGGTGTTGTTGGCTACATTCTAAAAGTTCCAAAAGTAGATGTCATGATGGCAACCCTTTCACTAATCATGGTCATTATTCTCTTTTTAAAATCCTCAAATTTCCTATACATGTCTTAGGGATCAAAAGTACTATATGTTTGTTGAATGTGTAAGAACCCAAAATAGGTCTTAGTAGAATTCAAGGGCATTATCATGTTAATTAATGTCTAATCAAGCTTAATTAAGGGAATTACTCTAAGTTAAGGCCTTGTGGATTAATGGTCTCATATGGTGAAAGGTTAGAAAATCAATTAAAATTTTTGTATGCAATTGTGCAATTGAAAAATGAATTATAGTTAAGTGGTCAATTATAATAAAATTAAGTATTAGTGGGTCAAATCAATAAAATAAAGGAAAATGGGGGTGCAATTAAAGAAACGAAAGTAATCATGGGGTCAAATTGGAAAGAAATGAACAAATAGAGACACATTTCTAACATGCAAAAAGATGGGGGAGCATTAGGGTACTTTCCCTTCTATTCAAGTGCTAGAAACGTTACATGCTGGAGAGAGAAAACATTTTCCTGGTTCTTAAGAGGGGAAGGACAAATTTTCATGGGAAAGGAGAAAGAAATGTAGATTTTCTTTCTCTCATTCATCTCTTAGTAAAAAGAAATGATAATCCCTCTTCACTCTCTTAAAAATCCATTAATCCCTCTCTTCTCTCTTATGGTAATTTTAGCCTCTTAACTTCTTAAAGCACTCTTAAGTTGCTGGAAGTTGTATTTGAGGGTTAGTGATGAGGAATCTTCAAGAAATGGCATAGCAAGCAAAGAGGAAGAAGAAGAAATCAAGAGAAAGAAGCCTTGATGGAGGATTTGGTGTTCCATTAAATGTTAGGGATCTTTACTCATATTGAATATAGATATAATTTGAGGAAATATGGATAAAATGTGTGATGGAATGTATTGTGAGTTGATAAAATTGTTTTAAGTTTTAGATGTAAAGGATTATATCTTGCACATGTTATTAAGTTAAAGATTGAAGAAGTAGAAAATCTGTTTTGGTTCACTAGGAACAAATCTATATATTTTGAGTATATCTTGAGTTTTATTACTCCAATTTTGGTAATTCTAGTTGGTAAATTCACCTAAGATATAGACCTATAACTTTGTAGGAGAAACCTTTATTTGATTCACATTTAAGTCTACTTAATTTTAAGTTGAAACAGGTTGTGAGCTGCTGTCTAGATTCAATAAACATATTTTAGTATTTTGCACATAACTTTATATAGAAAAATCTAATAAACATATAGGATCACAATTCTTATGAAGGAATGTTAGTGTAATTCTGTACCCATTTTTATTCTATGAATTTTTAAAGTTATATTAAAATCTGTCTTTGGGTTAGTTTGACTTAATTGGAGTGTTTTGCTTACAAATTGAGTTGTAGAATATAAAATTGAATAATTCTAGTTTGGTTATAATCTAGAGTTCTATATATAAATTTTGTATGAAGAAATGGAATTTTAAATCTGTCTCTAAGTTGGTCTTATGTTGGATTGAAATTAGTTATACCTGCTCCCTTGTTTGTAAGAATAGCTTATAGTGTTTCTTGATTATCTTGAGATTTAAAAGTGATAATGAGTTGATTTTTAATGTTCCAGAAACTATGAATATAGAGGAATAAGTTTGTCTTGAGATTTCTCCTAAAATTGTTGTTTAATACATCTAATTTTGTGTACAAGTTAGCCACTAAAATCTGTCCACGGAATTTTGAATTGCCATCTCATATAATTACTTGAAAGAGTATTTAAATCACTTTGGTAAATTGTTTAAGAACTCAATTAACTTAATTGTTTAAAAATGGCATAGAATTAGATATATTTATGATTTTAATAGGCCTCAAAAGAAAAACTAAAGATATGTAGACTAGTTTAACAATCAAGACTTTGTTTACAATATGGTACAAGTATAAAGAGAAATAGAAACACTTTAATGTAAAACTAATTATGAATTTAAAGGAAATTGTAGATATATATTTAGTACTTGAACAATCATAATGAATATTATTTATTGGAAGTACTATAGTTATGATTGTATATTTATACTCTTATGTTCTCATGTGAGAACCTACAGTTAGAGTGCCATGTACTTACACGTATTTGCATATTTATGTGTGTATTTAAGATTATATATATATATATATATATATATATATATATATATATATATATATATATATATATATAGATGTATGTATGTATGTATATGTGTGCACAAAGATGAACAAAATTATGAGCACATAAGGATTAAGTGATAACCTTGGGAAAAAGTATGATGTGTATAATTGAATAATCATTATTAAATATAATAATTTTATCATATATGTTCAACACACCAATCTAAGCTTGATAAATGATGATGTGTTGTAAATATAAGATGTATGGTATTATTACACAGTGGATGGTATAGATGTGCATTTATGAAATAATAATAATGCATATACATGTTGTTTCCATATAATTATAGTGATGATAAATATATCCTATAAGGATGTTAGTAATGTATATGTGTGTAAACATGAAGATATAAACATGCTATCATGTGAATTTAATTGTAAAATACACTTCAAAGGTGAATATGTTACATATATGTACACACATAACATATGATTAATGGAATTCAATACAACATGGTGATAATCATCATTATCATAAATATGTGAAAGAGTTACATGTTTTTGAATAAATTTCAAGTATGGTAAAATATTACTCATAAGGTGTATATTGTAAGGCTCCTAACATGACCCTAGTTAATAATGCATGCTTTTATAGGATTATGTTTGATTATGATTAAATTAAAAATATGAATTTCATATAAGGTATGGGACAAGTGATAAATTATTTTGTTATTACATTAATTGCATGAAAATAAAATTTAATATTATTTGAGGGCATAATTGAAGTATAAAGTATTAATTTAGGGTAAATTTTTAATTATGGTACTTTAAGGGTCAATTGTGAATAGAAGAATAAATTAAGAGGTTAATTTAAGAGAAGGATTAAATGGAGAGGTTGATTTAAGAGAAGGATTAAATAGAGGGGTTAATGTTAACATGCAAAAAGGATGAGATGTTTTAGTATAACATGCAAAAGGTGGAGGGATTAAAAAAGAGATTTTCCATGTCACTATATAATGAAAATTAAATAGATGTGAAAGGAGATTTGTGAGTGAAGTGTGAGAGTGAAGGTCAGTATTTTGATAAGGAAAAAAACCAGAAAATTATTCATCTTTTCTCATCCATATCCTTTAAATCTTTCAAGCAATCTAAGTGACATTGTATGTTGATTAATCAAGATCAACTAAGTGTACAACTTTAAGGTAACAATCTCAATTGGTTTGCATCTTCTTCTTCTCCTTCCTCTTCTCATTTTTTTGAAGTAATGGTTAAGTATGGTGCTGGAATTTTCTATTAAAGATGATGTTGGTTGTAAAGGAGAAGTTGAGAGTAGAAAGATCAAAGGAAAAGGAGTGGTTTAATGATGAATGCTATGATGTATGTTAGTATTTACATGCTATGATGTATGTTCATGCAATGGTAGATATTTTCTGTGCATGCTATGGTAGATGTTTGTCTGTGCATGTTATGGTGCATGTAAGTATGTAGAAACTATTATATTTGTTTATATGTACTATTTATGATTCATGATGGATGTATTTTTTTTGTAAAATAATCATACACATAAAATGTACATGTTTTTAGTATACATTAATTGGTAAAAATCACACACAAAATGAGTTGTAAATGTATCTTATCATTATTATTGATTCAAAAATTAAATAATTTTTCCATGAATAAGAAATGTATGTGCAGCATGAACAAACATATGCAAGAGAAAGGAAAATCCTCTCCACCTTATTTCTTCTTACATAGGAGGTCATGCGGTCTCTTTCCTAGGGCGGCTTAATCCATGGGTTAACAGGGAATGCAATAAACTCGTATGAGGCAGAAGTGGAAAGCTGAGAGCAAAACCTCTTTAGTAAAAAGCACATGTAAATAAATATTTGCCATTATGCATCCAAATGATCCAAGTAAATTGAAATGTGCTTAGAGTGTGAAAGCATTTGATAAGCACCCACATCACAAGCAATCTATTACAGAGCTTGCTACCTAGTGGAAGTATCTATGCCATTACATGGGCTTTAGTCTAGTAATATAGCTTTAGGGCTACCCAAGTATGACCCCTACCGATGGGTCTAGCTCATTTTGAGTATAACAACTTGTTGAGTCATCATTTAATATACAAAATGGTACGAGGCTTGGGCTGGTGACTATCCCTAATCATTGCCCTACATTGAGTGAACATAGGGTCATGCTTTGGGAATGCAATAGGGCAAAAAGAGGGATGCCTAACCTATTATATGGCTCTAGCATGAATGCAATGCAATTTATTTTAAAAAAGGGATAAAAAATTTGTAATCTTAAATCCATTTATATTAAATTAAACAAAGGTACTTTTAAAGTAAAGATCTCTCGAGTCCCTAGTGGCGTTACCACTATAATGAGCACTGAACCCCTGGTGGTATCTAGTTTTTTGTCAAAAGTCCACTTTTACGATTCGAGACTGAATGAAGGTTTATTTAAGTCGTAATGGCTAGTCATTTCTCAATGGAAAGGATTCAACCTAATTCACCAAACCTTGGGCCTCAAAAAGGCATGAGATAGCGTCTCGAGGTACCCTTATTCTATTATTGGAGATCAACTTACAAGAGCATTTATTGGTCAACACAAGGTACATATTATAGAGTTTCCACTCAATAAACATAAGGAAATGAGTTCCAATCTTATAAGGGAAAAAACAAAGATAAGTTTGGGACCTCACTCTTATTTATACTGTTAGTTAATATTGTATAAATGGGTTTTCATAATAGTTATTTTCTTTAACTTCTTACGTGAGTTATCATGATAGAAAAATTAAAGGTGCACCTAAGCTTGTTCGAAACCTATAAACATGTTGCATTAAAAAGAATAAAGCATTTCATAGAAAGTAATAAAAATTAAAAGATAGAAATAAAATTAACGATTTCAAGGTAAAATCATACATAAATCGAGTGATTTTTTAAGTATCATTTTAGGTAGGAAAATTGGTCCTCGCATGCAATTATTAAAAGGGCAATTTTGTATTATTCGAAAAAATAGGGTGAATTGATCCCATTTTATTAGGAAAAGTCATGTCAATTTTTATAAACTCTTTTATATTACAAAGAAAAGGGTTATTTTTTAGGTGCGATTTTTTGGATAAAAATGGGACATTGGTCCAACTTTATTAAGAAATTCCTATTTGATTAGTACGAAACATTTTCGTGTGGTTTTTAATTTAAGCATGTGAAAAACCTTAATTATTACATGCCTTGAAAGAAATAAAAGAAAATAAAAGAATAATTATATAGGCCCAAATGAATGGATATTAAATAAAATAAGTCATTGAATGAATAATTTTGCTTACTAGTGTTATGTTTCTCCTAATTTCACTATGCATGATCATAAGCATGAATCATTCATATTTGATATTAACTCAACTAATACTAGTTCATTTAATCTTAGCACTAAAGAAAATCCTTATAGCATCAGATACAACTCTTGAAGAGAGAGAAAAATTAAAGAGAATTTTAACAAAATACAAAAAATCCTTTGCCTAGACCTATGATGATAAGCTAGGAATTGATTGAGAAATCACTAAACATGCCATTTCAATGTATCCAAATTATAAGGCAGTTAAGTAGAAGCTTATGAGACTTAGACTGGAGTGGGTTAAGGAAGAAATGAGGAAGCAGATAGAGGTTTAGTTTTTAGTAGATGTTTAACACCTAACTTGGTTGGCAAATGTTGTTCTTGTTGTAAAGAAAGATGGATGGTTCAGAGTATGTGTCAACTATTGAGATTTAAATAAGCCTGTCCTAAAGATGATTTCCCTTTGCCTTACATAAATGTGCTAGTAAATAGTGTTATAGCCTATAATATGTACATTTTTTTTATTAATAGGTATGTGGAGAATAATCAAATTCTCAAAAAGATTTTAGACACGATTAAGATGATATTTATCATTGAGTGGAGAACCTATAACTATAGGGTTACGCCATTTAGATTTAAGAATATAGGTGCCACCTACTAAAGGATGGCTACTAGGATTTTAGATGACTTGATCCATAAGGAAGTAAAAGTGCACGTCGATAACATCATGATCAAGCTGATGAACCAAGAAGGTCATTTTGACACTTTGGAGAAATTCTTCCATAGACTTGTATAACCTCTGCCTTAATCAAAAGAAGTGAATATTCGAGGTTCCCTCGAGAAAGCTACTAGGACATATAGTGAGCCAGATGGGAATAGAGGTAGGTGCTAATATAGTTAGGGCCATTAAAGAGATGTTAGTGCCACAGAATGAGTAAAAAGTCAAAGGTTTCTTAGGAAGACTCCAATTAGCATATTTATTACCAAGCTCACTTCGATCATTGAACCCATCTTTAAGATTCTTAGGAAAAATCAGCCTGCATTATGGAATGATGACTAGCAAAAAGCATTTGACACAATTAGAGAGTACATATTGCAGCCTCCAGTGCTAGGACCATCACAACTAGGGAAGCATTTGGTCTTATACTTAGCAATAGAGAAGAATTCTATAAGTTCCATGATGGCACAAGAGGATGAATTTTGGATTGAATATGTAGTTTACTATCTAAGCAAGAAGTTCCTTCCTTAAGAAGGCAAGTATGTGGAGGTTGGGAAGATTTGTTTAGCAGTAATTTTGGCTTCAAAGAAACTCAAGCATTATTTTCATTCTATAAGGTGCAAGCAGTAGCCAAGTAGAATCCTCTCAAATATCTTTAAGACGCACACTAACTCCTAGGAAACATGGGTAGGTGGTTAGTGTTGCTGTAAGAGTTTGACATATAATACATTACTAGCAAAATGAGAGCTATTATGAAGTTATTAGCTGAGCAACAACTTGAAAGAGATGAGATTGTGTGTTAATTTCTTGATGAGGACATTGTGATGATTGCAATGTAAGGTTGGCTGATGTATTTTGATGGGGCTATGAATAGTAAAGATGTTGGAGTAGGTGTGATCTTAGTGACCCCATAAGTTGAAAACCTGCCTTTAGCTAAAAATCTAAGTACAAGGCTACCAATAATGATGTTGAGTATGAAGCATACATATATAAGTTGGAAGCCTTGTTAATAATAGGGGCAAAGACAACAAAAGTCTTTGGAGACTCATCAATGGTAGTCCATCAAGTGTCGGGTGAATGGTCTATTAAAGAAGAGAGATTGTTGCAATATATAAAGAGTTTAAAGGCACTGAGTAGCCAATTCAAAGTTTCCACCTTTGGATACATGCCTAGAGATGAAAATTAATTAGTTAGTATTTTGGCTACATTAGTTTAGATATGGGATAATCCAAAGGGGGTAAGTATGAAGTTAGTATTAATTACTAGTTTTGACAAGCCATACTTTAAGACTGAGCAAGTAATGGATGTTGAGATTGATAATGGGAAGCCTTGGTGCCACGACATTTAGAATTACTTAGAAAAGTCAATGTTCTTAGAAGAGGCCACTAAAAAGGACCAAATAATGATTCACAAGCTGTTAACCCAATTTATCAGTTTGGATGGCATGTTGTACAAGAGGAAACTTATTAGTATCTAGTTAAGGTGCTAGATGAAAAGGAGGCTAGAAAATAATGGAAGATGTACATACGAGTGTCTATAGAGCTCACATGAATGGGTTAGCTTTAGCAAAAATGATCATACACCAAGGTTTCTTCTAGCTTACAATGGATACCCAAGTACGTAAAATAGTGTCAATTATGTAAATAGTATACTGATCTAAGGCACTTATCGATCTCAAAGTTGTACAATCTCACATCGCTATGGCCATTTCTTCCATGGGGAATAAACATTATAAAGAAGATACATCTAAAACATCGAATGGGCACAAATACATTATTGTTGCTATTAACTACTTCATGAAGTGGGTAAAAGTCGACTCCTTTAAGAAATTGGTTACACAAGAGATGGTCAGGTTTATAAAGAGGAATCCAATATGTAGGTATGGCCTCCCTCACCACATCATGTCAGATAATGGGGCGTGATTTTAAGTTATGAAAAACCAAATTCTTAAGATGTATGGTATTCAGCATCAGAAGTCTTCTCCTTATCAACCTCAAGCAAACAAGGCAGTAGAAGAAGCAAATAGGATTGTGAAAAGGATATTGTCCAAAATGCTACAGATATATAAAGATTGGGCATATAAGCTACCTTTCACATTGTAGGGTTACATAACTACTATCAGGACTTCAACAGGAGCCACTCCTTTCTCTTTAGTTTGTGGGAAAAAGCCGTACTACCTATGGTTGTTGAATTCAATCTTTAAGGGTAGTCTTAGAAGCTGAGTTACTAGAGAAAGAATCGATATAATTGAGGTTATTACAGTTAAACTTGTTGGATAAGGATAGAACGCAAGTCAACTATACAACCAGATTTATTAGAAGAGGCTAACTCACTCATTTGTGAAGAAATTTAGGAAGCATCTTCTCAAAGAGGGTGATTTAGTCTTTAAGCAAATTAGGCTTGGTGTTCTAGATATTTGAGGCAAGTTCAAACTTACTTAGGAAAAAACTTTTGTACTAAAGAAATTGTTGTTAAATGGAGTAACAATCTTGATTGACAGTGATGGGAATGAATTTAAAGAATCGATCAACATCATTAGACTAAAGAGGTTATATGGCTAAAGACTAAAAAATAAAAGAAGATAATACTAGCCCCATAAGTAAAAAATAAGCAAAAATAGCGGCCTTGCTAAAATTGGGCACCCTATCGAGATAAAAATTACAAAAAAGCATATTGGAAAAATATTAGGGGCTGAGAGAAAATGTTTAATCAAAACATCTAATTAAAAGGGCTTATTGATAATAGGAGTTTGATGCTTTCAAGGTTTTTACTAGAAATTAGGTGAGTTTTTTTTTCTAAAAATAATGTCAAATAATGATCATATGTAATGAAGTCAGACCAAAATGACACATTTTCATGCAATGATTTATTAGTATATTCAAAGTTGTTCATTTTTTCTACTCAAAATTGTCCAGTAAAAAATAGCCGCAGCTGGTAATCTCTAATATGGTAGTCTTTACAGATAATTGTACCCAAAGGTGATAGTTGCCTAATAAGAAGCCAATAGAGAGAATGCCACAATAAAAGGATAGGAAGCATCAGACAACATCTTGCCATTCCTCTAATTGACAAGCGCATTAAGTAACAATATAGAAAGTGGCTCGATAAAGTCCACATAATGAGATGAATATAGAAGAAACATCTCAAGTCATGGAATGGATGGGTAACTATAGGCACCTAAAACTGATGTCACCATATGCTACAGTGGCTAACCACATAGCTCTTTTGAGAGGAGAGTCAAAGTCATACTATCTCTGTCGTTGGAGGTAATACCTCAAATAGTAGAGTTTGATAATTTTGGAAGGAGACTCTGATAAAAGCTTCACCTTCTCTTGTAAGCAAACATGAAAAAACGAAAAAAAAGCCACTGGGTGTGTTGGATTCATCTCAGGCAAAAATAAGGTATAAGAATATGTGAAAATCCAAAAAGATGTGCTTTCCACCAAGAAAAGCTAGTGTGGAAACCCATAAGGGGTACACTGCCTTTAAATTAAGGATTGTGAAGTACTTAGAGTAATAAAGGGCTACTAAAGGAAATAGCAATAGGATCAGCACAAGCAGCATCCAAGCCAAGAATGGTATCTACCTGGGTAAGAGGAAATAGAGTCAACCCATTACGTATAACCCACTACATATGCCCTTGACTATATGGAACCGTTGATAGTCTCTAGTCAAGCCATCTGAGGTCACTTTTAGATACTTAGCAAAGCAAAATAGTAGAATGGCGCTTGTCTAATATATAGGTATGTCGAAAAAATCATCTAAGGCATTGATTAAAACCCCCAATGAAAAAGGATATCCCTGAGGTACTATCCTAATAACATCAGATGGAAGAATGCCTAAGGCCTGTGCCACATCCCTTAGATAGTTAAGCACAAAATTTGGAACACAAGGTAGAGTGCCGGGAGGAAAGCATTGTAATACCCTCTTACTATAACCTAGCTATGTAATTGTTATCACATATCTTTAAGCAGGCTTTTATTAAATTCTCATATTAATACTCTTATTATAATAATTTTATAAAGGTGTTACTATACTATTCACATGTTATCTCATTTATCCACTATCATGAACATTATAGTATACACACACACACACACTATTTAATTACAAAAGTGAGCTTATTACAACTCAACCTTCCATATTAGATACATCATTACATACATATTTCTCTTAATACAAAGTTACACAAAATATTTAAATAGGGACTTCCTACATCAAATTCCTTCTTAGACTTGTGTTGGCCTTTCCTAATGTAGAGATACATTCCTATGTAAAAGTCTTACGATAGAACCTATATGGATAAACAATGCATGCTAAGCTATAAAGCTTAGTGGGGAACAAATCATGATTGACGGCCACTCACATCAATCATTAGCAAGCACTCATCATGCATCAAAATTATAACATATGATTCATTAGTAATAAAAATGTAACAAAGTACCTAACCTAAGAAATAGAACAAAAATTATCATTTATATCAACATAAGGTAATCTTACGGTTCATTGATAATATTCGAGTATTTATGCTCTTAGTACATGTACTGTAATTAGCCTGCCTAAGTTCTGAAAGTGGATAATAGGAATGATGGATACCTATAGTTATCAAACATGTAAATACCTGTAGGTATTAAGTACTTTAAATATCCAAAGATATCAAATCTATGGACCCAAATGGGGTCAATTTATAGTCTCAAATGGGGAGGATTATAGACCCAAATGGGGTCAAACTATAGTAGCCGCAACTATATCTCTACGGGCATGCCTATATATCCATAATTGAAGTCGATTTGTAGGCATTAACTGTATTTATAAACATGTCAATTATTGTTCTCGTGCTTTTACAATACAATGTTGGACATAAACAATCATATACCGAGATACACAATTTCTAGTATTTACACATGTATATTCAAACTCATATATCATAATAAGTAACTGTAACTATAAAATACTATAGCTATATACTTTCATACGATAACATATAACCATTAGCATGTAGGGACATTCATGATACTTCAAATGAACAATAAACAATATATTTGTTCACATGTTTGCCATATAACATATTTCTAACTTTACCATTTAATGTTATCATATATCCATATATTTACACTATGCTATATGCTAATTATTCATTGTTAAATAATCTCAATGTCTTTAACTTTCCTTCTTAACATCTCAACTCATAGTCAGGTATAAATCATAGTACTATTATTCTTCCATATAATTATAAAATATGTAACATCCTCATTTCATGAACAACTTGCTTTAAAATCATATAAATACTCATAGTAAAATTTATAGCTTTAAAGAATTAGGTTTAGAGAAAAATAGGGTAGGTATAAAATGGACAAAGTATTTTAATTATATTCAAATAGTACAGGCATATTTGATCTTTGTTTTACATCACTAATTTGTCATATCAAATAGCTAAAGTAGCCCAATTGGTCTTCTAAACAAATAGTGGTCTATGTCTCTAGTTTCCGATGCTTTAAATTCCATTCAAATTGGACATATATAATAGGAGTTATGACCCAATCATTACGGACTGCCTAAGATTACAATTTTTTGAAATAAATTTGTGTTACTACTTTGAAAATTCGTAGAGTAAAATGGGTACATAATTAGACTAATATTTATTCATGAAAGTTGTGGTCCTATAAGACTAGTTTATCTATATTTTTTCCCAAAGAATTTGGACGTCTCTACCATGGGTTATGTCTAAAGAACTATAACCTACTCACTAAAACTTATCAACAATTGACATTTCCAAAACTAGTTTTTGTTAGTTATTTGAAAATTCGTAGAAGAAAAGGGGTGTAGAATTATACTAACATTCCTTTGTGATCATATATGTCTACTTTATCAAAAATTTTTTTGCATAACATTTAGACCTCTCTACCATGAATTATGTTAAAAATACTATAAGCTACTCATTATAATAGGGCAATAGCTCACATTTAACTTCAAGCTAAACTTTAAATAGTTAAAGGCTAAATCAAACTCAGGTTTCTCCTATAAAATTATAGGTCTATATCTTAGGTGTAATTACCAATTTGAAGTATAAAATTTAGAGTTGTATAACTCAAAATATGCTTTGAAAATAGAAAATGGTTCCTAGTGAACTAACACAAATTTCTACCATAACTTTCTTTTCTTTCATCAACCTTTAATTCCATGAACAAAATCATTCTTTCCAACAATCCAGGCAACAATACAACACACTTAGTAGGAGTTCACAAATACAATCACATATGCAAAACAAAAATTATTCATAGGTTCTCATACCTTTGCTGAATTCCATAATGTGACACTTTGACTCCTTTAACACTTTTTCTCCCTTGTTCTTCTTATTCCTTTCTTCTTCTTCTTCTTATTCTTCTTCTACATAGAACATTTGTTTATAAATATCCAAAAATTCTTCTCAAGTAAACCCTTTCAACTCTTAAAAGAAGATGATGGAGATGAAGAGAATACATTACCATAAACAAACCCACTTTAAACTCATAAATAAACCATATAGAAGCAGAATTTTTGAGAGATGTAATGAGAGAGAAGAATGTCTAATGTATGAGCAAGTGAGGAAGAAAGAAATTCTATGTTTTTCCCTTGAAGATGCCAACCTCACCTTTTTTAAGAACAAATATGCGTTATTCGTTCTTCTACATGCAAAACATCTAAAAGTCTAAGTGGGAAGAAAACTCCACTTAAGTCCCTTTCATTTCCACCTCTTTTTAAATCTTCCACATATTTTTTTTTAAATTAACCCCAAAGTTATTTTTCCCCTTTTAATTAAACCCTTAATAATAACATGCTTTATAATTCACATATAAATAATATAACATAAATTTACCAATGTACCCTTTTATGAACCTAATTTAAATTTTACTAATTTAATTAAACATTAATCAATTATGATATCACTTAATCATGCATTTTTTAATAAAGGTCAAAGTTAGGGCCTTACAAGCATACACTGATATCTGAGTGAATTCTTCAACCAGGGGGCATAATCTTTGGCATGTAAATCTAAATACATGAAACTTTGGATCATAATATCGGACAATAGAAAAAATAAGGTTAATATCCAGTTTTAGTCTCCTCAAAAACCTCAAGTTTGAGTAGGGGGTCAATACTAGGCTCTCCAAGGTCTTTAGGTCATCTAAAAGCTTGTCAAATCTATTTATGGCTGAGGTCGACGTGGTAAAGGTATTTGAACATTTTGTGAAGAAAGTGATAAAAATAAAAATGGCAAATGACTCCAGACATATAAAACGAAACCAAAAAAGACAAGGAGAAAAAGAATAGCTGGTTAAGAAAAGTTGACCAAGTAAGGGAAGAGTCAGTGGACAAAAACTAAGAGAATTAAAACATTTTTATAAAGTCGCCATGATAGATGGTTGTCACTGAAAAGCAAGTCATGGCTAGGCCATTTGTCACCCTTATCTCACTTTAGTTGATCCTCTTACATTGTGCCCGTTGGTCACTTTTAAGCAATGCATTACCCGTCATCTACTTGGAATTAAAATTCCAGCCCCTTCTTCTTCTTCTTCTTCTTCTTCTTCCTCTATAACTGCGCTTTTTATATTTTATGCATTATTTCTTCTAGAGTCTGTATGCTTCTCAAGGTTGCATTTTTTGACTTTTTATTGCATTTTTATTAGACTTGCATGTTCGTCATAGAGGTGAGTTTATCTACAATTTCCTTTCCTTTTTCTCACTTCTATTAATAAATTTTGATATAAGTAATTATATGAGTAGGTTGTGATGTATTTTTGATAATAATAATAGTAATTTTGATTTTAGTTTGTTTGAATTTTTTTGAGTTGTTAGATGTAGTAGAAGTGTAAATAAGATAAAAAAGAATTAAATAAAAATGGTGATGAATGAATGAAATGAAGTTATTGGTTGTAAAAAATTAAATTTGCCTAGTTACAACAAAAGAAAAAATAATAATAAAAAATTAACTAGTTGTTTTTAATTTTTTTATGAGAAAGAATAAATGTGTTTATTTGGCTAAATAGTTTGAGCTTGAAAATAAAAAATACAATTGAACTGTATTATGGCTTCAGATTTTATTGTTTTTTGGAATATTTTTTTAGGGAGGTTAGGCACACTTTAGCCTAAATGCTGCTAAATTTTTGTTAGATTATAAGGATAATAAATTTTTAATTTTGGGTTGTTATGCATGCTTGCTAGAATGCCCTTTGATGGGTTGAGGTTGGTTATTTTTGTATTATGGTGTTCAACGTGCATCCATGTGCAAGGTGGTTAGTCCTAATATAAGTCAAAATGCTTCCAAAATATCTAAAAAATGCAATTTAAATTTGCAAATATATTACTTGCATTTTAAGATCACTTCATCAAACTGACTATTATCATTTTCTATTTGTAGATGCCACCACAATATGATCCACTATAGGCTTTTGTTATGCAACTAGTGCCAGAAAGGATGACACTTAATTGGAGGCAGTGGTACCGATCTTTGGCTCAAGTCAAGTTTTGTGCTAGTAGGTATATGTCCTATCAGTTCTATAGCAGATGGGTATAGTGGGGGATATAGATGCACTGCTAGCCACCTCAGCTTAGATATAGTTTTTTGTAGCATCCATTTTCACATATCCAAAGATTGTCTAAGAGTTCCTATTGACACTATAGTATAGGGGGTTTCCAAAGACTGAATGAAGAGTAGGGGTGACTACCTTTAGGGTTAGATAACATGCATATAGCATTAGCCGATGCATATTTACCTAGGTGATAGGGCTCTCGATAGAAGAGGGTGTTTTGATGGTAGAGAGATCATTTGAGCACTAACATTGGGTCGAGATCACATTGCTAAGGCCTCTCTATCACCTTGATATGCTGAAGACCACCCTTCTTGCCACATAAGTCCTTTAGTACATCTAGAGAGTGTTTTTTAGTTCATACTTGGTGCATACAAGTAGCCTAGGCTTAATGAATGTCGTGGAGATATTCAACCTTTGGACAATGATTAGGGGGAGGCGCATTGACATTAGCCATCTGATTGTGGCAAACTTGCATAGATTGGCAACAACCTAGATCTGTGCAGGAGGTGTAGTGACCAGGTTGCTGGCTCCATATGGGGGAAAATGAGAGGAGTTCTAGTGCGCCCTTAGATGAGGATACTTCATAGACATCAGCATTATTAGGACTATAGGGATGGTGGCCTCAGTACCTAGTCATCCTGGGGAGCACAAATGGCTTACAATGCCTAATACCAATAGAGCTTACAAATTACCTACACGCCTAGAACTCCAAAGGAGCAGGATGAGCAGGTACCAATACCTCAGCCATAGCCAAACCAACCACCATCTCCTGATACCAGAAGAGCCTATAGATTGATATGTGTCTAGCAAGTGTATTAGATCGGCTAGTAATATAGGAAAATATAGATTAAGACCCCTAATATTGAACTCGAGGCAAATTGTGTAAGTGCAACCTTGTTTTAGATTTTAGAGTAAACACTATGTGCAAATAGCAAGACAAATCCCAAGTTTTGTGATGATAAAAAGAGAATTAAACTAAAAATGAAACATCAAATAACTAAAATGATAAAACCAATGCAATTAAACTAAAACTTAAGGAGACAAAACTAATCTTGAACAATATAATTAGTAAAAGTTGGTAAAAATCAATAATAAAGACAACTTCTACTAAAGGACTATCCACCTTAACTAATATTGCAATAACTTAATTTCAAAAGAATACAAGTGATTACAGAAAAAATAGATAAAGAAAGCTAGATATCTTAGTTAAGAATATCATTCTAAGCATTAAACCATCTTGTTAGGAATAATTCAATACTTAGCATAAAATTTTTTTCTATACTACTAGATATTCATTAAATCCTTTTACAATTAAACTTAAATCCAACCTATTCTTAGTTCAACTTTTCAAAGTATTAATCCACTCTTATCAATACATAATTATATCTAAATTAGAAAATAATCACACATCAAGACTAATGAACTAATCCAAGAACATGCATGTCATAGATTATACTTTAATTAATCATTAACTATTAATTAAATAAATTAAAAATCAATCTTAATATAGTAAAAAATAAGAAGTTGCTCAAAGAACTAAGAAATAATCAAACTTGCATTAAATTAAAACTAAAACTACTCACACTTCATATTAAAAACTGAATAAAATAAATAAAGATGATACAACTCATAGAATCAAGAAACTCCCTTGATAATTCTGGCAAAATCCCAAACACAGCTTCCAAACTCTAAGCCTTTGTCTTTTCAATACAAAAATAAAACTAATATAAAACTAAAAGAATAAAAATTAGTAATTAAAATTTTCTCTCTAAGTCTTGGTGTCTTTTGCCCTCTTTATTTCCACCAAAAGAAGAATTTTATATGCCTTGTGACTTCCCAAACCGAGAGAATTTGAGTTTTAAAGAAATAGGAGTCTTTTGTTGATAACACACCACACTCAGGAGAGTAGCCTTGATCACACGGGAGAGTGATTGGATGCTCAAGAGAGTGACTTCTTCACTAAGGAGAGTGCTTTTTTCCTAAAGATAATGTGTGTTTGCCTTGGATGAGTGACTAGAACACTCAGAAGAGTGTCAAGGCACTCGAGAGAGTGATAAAATCACTCAGCTGAGTGATCCCTTGCTGGTCTTCACAATTTAAATGCCAACTTTCCCTAAAATTATAGCTTTGCCCCTTAACTTCTCGTTTCTTCAATTTAACCCTTTTTCTATACAATTTAGCCCAAAAAACACCAAAACTAACAATTAAACCTAAAAACACATAAATTAACTAATTAAACCTAAAATCAACTAAATTAATACTAAATTAACTCAATTAAACACATAAAAAACATATTATAATTCACACTTATCAAATACCCCACACTTAGTCTTTGCTTGCCCCCGAGCAAATTTGAACAAACCAAATCTTCAAAATTATCAAACTTCAACAAAGAATTATGCAATTCAAAATCAAGCTTAACAATTAACAAGAGCACTCAACAAAATTCTAAGTAGAATAAATTCAAACAAGATAGTATGATTTAGTTTCCTATGTGTGTTGTGCAAGACCAAATCATTTTATGCGATTTCAAAATCAAAAGCAACAATGAAAATTCATAGTGAAGATTGGAATGAATGTACACCTAAGTGTACATGCAGTTTTGCACATGAAACTCTAGAAACACCATAGCCTCTCCTTTAGCACCGAAACTTGAAAGTCATCTCCACTAAACAATTCAAAAACAAACATAGAATCACTTAGGTCATTAAAGGTTGGAATGGGGTTAATGTGTTGTTTATCAAAGAATTGAAAAAAGATAATAAAAAAGAATCACCACTCTATGCTTGAATAGACCAAGTTTTCAAAATGTCAATCTTCTAAGTCTAACCCCTTTTTTTCGTACTTGATTACTCAATCATATACATATTAAGCACTTGTGAGAGAAGCAATCAATGAAAATCTTTTCAATTTCACAATTCCTCCCTTTTTATAAGTCATGACTCTTTTCCTTTTTAAACACCCCACACTTAAGGTTTTTCCATATATTACTAACTTTATTTCAAATTTTCTTTCTTTATTTATTTTTAGCTCCATAGAATGTAGGAACAGAGTACAAAGGTGAATTACAAAGCAAATCAATACTGTAACTTGACTTCATTCTAATCCTTGCTAAATATCTCAAATCCTCTTACTACACCTTTCATGCGACTGAATTCCCATTGGTCCATCAAAACTTAGAGTGGCAACTCTTAACAGGGAAACAATAGTTGTTTAGGCTATATGGCAATAAGAAAATAGGTGTAATAAGAAAAATTAAAATGCCACACCTTTAGCATGTCTCATTTTGCTTAAACGGCTTAGCAAAGGTTAATTGTATTAAAAGGTCAAAAAACAATCTTTTTATGCCTTAACAAGGACAATTGTGCCTAAATTACTTTCTAAGTTGCTTGAGTTAGTTTTATACTTTGAAGGGTGATAAGGAAGGTTTTAGTGTTCTAAAATTTCTCACTTAACTGATGGAATATGACATGGTATGATAATCATGATAGCACAGCGGAAAAACAAAAATTTTATCATGCATACCATACATATCCAAAACTAGGAACGAAAACATGCAATTTTAGGGTTTTGAAACTTACAATAGATGATGCCTTTTTATTCTTTGATTTTGTGATGTCCAGCAACCAAGATGCCTTTATCCACCTTAGTTCTCGATCACCAATGCCAAGGAACAGCCTTTTGCGCCACTCCCTCTATTCTCACACACACACTTACACCGACGGCTTAAAATCGAGATTGCTAGCTCTCTTTTTCGGTATTGTGTAATGGTTATAGTTTGAAGCTACAAAACTTGATTTTGTACTTCTTTAGATTGCTATTACTGCTCAATAACACAAGAGAATGAGGAACAATCCTTTCTCCTTGTGAAAAATTGAACAAAAGAATTAAGAGAGAGAGAGTCACTATTCACGAGTTACTATTCACGAGTTACTATTCATGCCACAAAAAAATTAGGTTTAGGGTTTTATTTCTTTTAATATATATGCTTATCCTTTGGCAAGTCATTAATCTGAATTCAACTATCCTAAGATAATTAATTCAAACTCTATCACTTCCTAAAGATAAGTAATATATTTTGAATTAAACTCCTTTGAATTTAAATTCAAATTTGAAATAAAACATAAGACATTTAAATAAATGAAATCACTTAATTAAATATATAAGTGATTTAATTTAATTTAAATTCCTTTAGGCTTTAATATTCAATTAACTTAATTAACACAAGATAATTAATTAATTGAAATTAAACCTTATGGGCTGAATTTCTCTCTCTCATGGACCAAAGCCCAATAGCAATATTATAACCCATTACATACATTAATTTGACTTTAATTAAAAGCCCAAATTAATGTCCAATACTTAATTTAAATATTTTAAGCCCAATGCTTTGTGTGCGATCCTATAGGTCCATTTAATGTTGGCAATGAATTAATAAATTAATTCAAAGGCTATATATATTCTCTAGCAAGATATTATAGCATTCCAAATTAAATGAAAATGCATATGGCATTTGGTGACCTAATGCAATTTCGCATAGTCCCTTACCCATAAATATCAGAATTAATATAAGGCATGGAACTAGTCATCCTTATATACATTAATTCATTTCTTGATATTCCAGTGACACTGAACTCTCAGATAAATAATGATTACTCATTATTTCATCTCGGTATGGCCATACACTTCTCAGTTCACTGATCAAGTGGCCGGTGATATTTTTCTCTCTTATCGAGAGGGGTAATCCCTTCACTTCTCTCATGCTCTCTAACATGAATCAGTGCATACCCAATCATACCCGTACTTGTCACTCTGTTACGAGCACGTTAGGTGTATGTCAAAGTACACAGTAATTCATAAAGAGTTTCATAGAGATTTCAGGTCTAAGAACTCCGATACAAAACTTGCATATGAGAAACACTTATGACTTGTACCATGTAGTGTTCTCATGAGCGGATCGAATCCAGATACCATGTTCTTTAACATGTATCTATGATCTCTGATTGACACTCTTGTCCTAATGATCCGTAAGACAAAACTCATAAGATCAGAGAGAGCATACTAGTCTTAATTCATTTGTTATTCCCATAACAATGACTGACTAGGGATATTTAGAATGATGTCTCATTTGTTTCAAGGTCTTACAATCCATGTGCCTCACACATGATAACTTAAACCGAAATGACATTCTTGGATAGTTTTATCAATTGATATGCACAGGAATACAAAAGATAAAACTAATGCCTCATTTTATTAATTTCAAGTGTTTCGTTACAATGCATTGGGGGCTAGGGCTTACACTAACATTAACCAACTCAATGCATTGGTTTTTCTTCTAATTTAAAAGTGGTCTTAAGTGCACATAAAGTGGAAATTTACAAATATAAGTCAAGTTTAATGTTAAACTAGCCAAAATTTTACTAAACAACATGCTTGCCTTATTGTTAAAGAAAGGATTTTGATTAATATACATTATAATTATGAGTTCAATAAGTTCCATTTTTAAGAGTAAAACTGGGGCAAACTAAGTCTAATGTAAGCTAAGTGACAAATTTCAACTAACTAAATTTCTAGCACAATTGAACGGCTGAAACTAAAGGAACTATTATTACTGCTAACTATGCTACAAATTCTTTAAATATACCAATAAAACAAAGAACATAAACATAAAAACCAAAGCTAAAGTACTAAAAAAACAAAACAAACTATAAAAGCAACAAAAAAATTTCATAAATAAAAAAAAAGTGCAAAAATTGTTTACTTCCTGAATTTTCTTAACAAAATTGAGCTTAGCTAAGCTCTACCCCCTTTTTATAACTTTTTCTATCCTCAGCAAATCATTGCGTGTGGTAGGAAATCTTTTCCAAAAGCTATGGATGAACTGCTCAAAATTTTGGTTCTGCTTAATATCAATGCTCTCCTGCATCGTGCCCACTCTACCTTGCATATTATCCAATCAAACATTAACTTAGTTTAGGAGATTGATCACATAGGGTGTAGAAACATCTTTAGCTTATGGTGCCTCTTGATGCTCCTATGCTTCCTCAATTTCCTTTTCCTAATGCTTATTGACCTGAATTCCATTCAAGTTTAAGTATTCCACACTAGTTGTTCAATGGCAATGAGGTTTAAGTGACAAGATCATCATTTGCTTCAGAGGTTTCTTTTGTAACTCCTTAATCTTTTATGTTATAGCTACCACACAATTAAGGTGGATTCCCTTAACCATGCAGCTTAACAACATAATATCGATTGAATGTACTGCACTTAGACCACCAAGGCAATTGAAGATGTTGATGGATAGATACTGATGAAGAATATACAAGGCACGATCTCGTAAGGAGTGACATTTAATCTTACCTCCTTTCCATAGTATTGGATTGATCGGATCTCAAACTATTTCCTAATTCTCCTTTGAAGTAGCATTCGATAATTGACCAATGACATTCCTTTGAAAGCATAAATGTGTTATGAAATGAGGAAAATCCATTGTATAACCCTTCCTCCCCAACATCAAATTTATTATACCGAGATCTCCCTCACCCTTAAAGTAATACTCGAAAGAATTAAGAAAGTCTCTTGTAAGGGAAAGATACACTTTTGACCTCCTCTTAATGAACTCCTTCCAACTAATGTTGTTGATTAAAGGTAAAATTTCATCCCATAGGCTTCCATCAACTATATCCAAGTAAATGTCACTCAAGTATGATGGCTTGACATATGTACATGCACTAAAATGTTCATGTAAAGATTGTTTCCCCTTATCCACATAAGCAGGAATGTGGAAATCGGAAGAACTTGAACCTTTATCATGTCTAACTTTCTTAGGAGGCACTACATAAGTTAAAATAGCTTAGATAAGTAACAAAGACAACTGAATAAGTAACAAAGACAACTGAAATTTTTGACAAGGAATCGCATTTTATCATAAGGTAGCATGTGGCAAATAAAGAACTAAATGTGACTAAGATTGACAGCTCAATACTACCATTCAAGCACATTAAATCGCATTATCATCATCATACATTGATATTAATGGACAAATTATAAGTGAGAATAAGATAACAAAGATGAGAGTAAATAGACATGGCATAAGCTAAGAAAATTCAAGCTACAAATGGAATTCTAGTCACTTAAGCATTTAATCAAACACCTTATGTGCGCATGTTGCTTAAACTAAAGCTAGACAATTTTGAAATTGAAATCACACCAAAATAGAAATTGTGCACCACTATCATGCCCACAAAAAGCCTAATAGATGAAGAAGGAATAAGCAAGACAAATTAAAGCTCAAATACAAGTGGAAACCAACCCCAATAAACGTAAATCTAAGGAAAAAATATGCAATCTAACCATGAAATACTTAATCAAGAGATTAAAAATCTCTTACTTGGGTTAATTTAAACAACAAGGATGAAAAATCTTAGCTTGAAATAAGAGCACTTAGGAGAGTAAATGCAATGACTATACTATTCTTGTCTCGGTCATCCCTTTTCTACATACCACCCTGTGTGCATACATTCATAACATAGTTCATATGTATAATTATTATATTTATTAGCATACTCTTAATTTAATTTATCAGACTGGTTAAGATCATGCAAAAGTGCTACTCACTATATTATGTTTTGCAAATATTTACTCTTTACAAATCACTTTACTAGGTACAAAATGAAAGTGTACAATAGCAAAATCAAAATGATAATATCTTTATACTTTGACTCTTCCTAGTGTTGGCCTGGTTGACGCAGATCATGCCCTTAACAGAGAGTCTGAACTATAATAGCTATACGGATAAGACCTATGCTAAGCTAAATAGTTTAGTGGGCAATAGATAACACAAAAACATCGACTCACAGTGGCTACTTCTAGGAACACAAACATGCAACAACACAAATATACATTTATGCTCATTGGAGATTTCATGATCAATAACAAGAGAAATTATGTTACTATGTTACTTATAAAACAAGTATAGGCATGAGTAACATATCAATATTTGGCTATTTCTTTTACAATCCATTTCTTTTCATAAATGCCTACCTAAATTCTATCGGTATAGATAACGGGTGTTGTAGATACCTGTAGGTATCGATTGTATAAATACTCGAAGGTATTAAACATATGGACCCAAATGGAGTCAAAACTATGGTTTAATAAGGAGATACATACTGTGGACCAAAATGGGGTTGAGACTATGGCAGTTGCATTTATAACCCTATAGGCATGCATATTTATCCACCACCAAGTTCTATAAGCAACCATTGGACATTTCATATATCATTCTATCAATTGTATCCAATTCATTATATTGCATCACATTGCATAATTAGACATATACAAGTTCATAGGTATCAAGGTAATGTAACGTTACTATCAATATGTTAATCAATATTACAATCACACATACATATATATATATATATATTGTTTTGTATTATCTAATGGGAACATTATAAACCATGTATACATATATACATACCTTGGTATAAATTCATAAACATATGTATTTATAGCCTCTATATACTCATGTTTTAAGGTATAATTTCGCGAGTTCAACAACTGCCGCGAGAGTGACAGTTGGCATTTGGCCAATTAGAATTTTCCCTAATCACAAAATTCTATAAACTAGTTTAAACCTTATCTGGCATTGCAATTTAGACATACTAGATGACATTTTATGGCAAAATGATATTCTTTAAAGTTGTTCCCCTATGTTTATAATTTCTACAAAATTAAAAATCATTCCATTTGGACACTTACATTGTCAGTCAAATTTCATAACATAATGTGGACTACTCCTAGTGATAGGGCATTAGACAGTCAAATTTCAAGCTCAATTTTGATCATCATCGGGTAAGAACCAGATGTTGGTGTCTTCTTATAAAATTTAGGTTTATAAATCTAGTTTCTATCACATCAAGAATTACCTAATTTTAGTCTCTCAAACTCCTGAAATGGGAAAAATAATCTAAATAGAATGAATAAGCCTAAGGACAAATTTTTGCCAAAAGGGGGTATATCAATGATTCTGGTTCCCATGCCAATTTATCCATCATATATAGAAATCACTTCAATAAAAAGCTTCATTTTAACCTCTCAAATCACTACAACAAGGCAACGCCACAGATTTTCAATAAGTACCCATGCCTTTTTACGACTAAACCTCCTTTAAACTCCTCTTTCTAGCTTTTCCCTCTATTTGTTAGATTTCCCTTCTACATATAATAGATGCACGTGATATTGTAAATGATTCATATGAACATAAAACAAATATTGTCTAAAATCAAAGAAGAAGAAAAGAAGGAATTGTTACCCTAAAATGGTAACCCTTAACCTATCTCTCCTCAGGCAAAAATTAAATTAAAATATTTAGGTGTTCTTAATAACTTAGTTATGAGAATTTGTTGCCTTTGAACTCCATAATGTGGCCGGCCTCTTCTCCCATTAATCCCCTAAATTTTTACTTTTCTTAAGAAAGTTATAGAGAGATAGGTGCCTAACTCCTATTGGCTCTAATTTACACTTTTTCAAAATTACACTTAACTTCTCAAATTTATGTTTTTACCCCAAAAATTTCCCTTTTCTTTTTCAATTGGGTCCTTTAAATAACATTTTTCCCAAAATTAATCACATATATGGCTTAATTTATAATGACCATTTTACCCTTCTTTTTTTAAGGTAATTACCTTTATGCCCTTAATTTTACTTCACCAACTATACATATACAGTGATCATATTATCATTTAAGAATAGCTATATATTATTTTAAGGCCTAAATAGGGGCCTTACAGTTAAATATATGAGGTGGGTGAGTGAGTGAATTTTTGATGTACAACAGTGAGGGAAGAAATAAAAGTAGGGCAATTGGGTGAGTGAAAGGGCACTCAGAAGAATAACCAGTGTCTCTTAGCCGCGTGATGGGTCTCAATTTCAAGAGGAATGAATGAATACTAAAGAGCAACCTACGTAAAAATATCACTCGGGAGACTGAAGAGTGACACTTGGTAGAGCGAAGAAAGGCAAGATAAAAAGCTAAAATTATAAAAGAAATAGTCAGGACAGCAACCAGGCACTTAGGAGAGTGACCAGAGTCACTCGCCTGAGTGACACAAGGCTATCCCCTTCTCCAAAAAAATTTTCTTATCCGATTTCCAACCTTACATCCTCCATTAAAGATTGTTTGCACTATTTTCTCTACTGCCATCTTATTTCAACCTTTGAATATCTAAACCAACACCTCTAGAAAAACTATCAAACCATGTTATTAGATTAACTCAATTAAATCATTCCCAAACTATTTTATGTTTAAACTCAAATCACAACACATTATCCTTCCAACATGTACTAACACTCACTTAATTTCAACTTTACCTTAAAAAATAAATCTCCCTTGCTTAAGTCTTACATAAAACCATACCAAAGTTTTATTTTAGCCCTTAATCATATCAACACCATAATAACTTATTTAATAGATAAAGCTCATTTTAGTTCATAAATGAAAAACTAAATCAAATCAAACTAACACCAAAGTAATAAAAACACTCTAAAACATACAGATAAAACAAAACAACAAATAAAATAATAATAATTTAAAGCATGGAAATTAAAGAGTTAAAGAGCTTAGTTCTGAGTCTAGAAAGTCCTCAGCTAGACTTGTAACCCTTATATTAGTCGTAAAAAACAATGGTTGCCTCAGCAACCTCAATTTTCCTAACTCGATATGTTTTTCCTTTATGCTTTTTAAATACTTTGAAAAGCATTTCCTCCTCCAAACCTGTAAAAAGTGAATACATAATTACTAGTTTTGCATTATTTTTTAAAAATAAATATTTCAATTGAGAGGGATGGATCTTAAGTTTAGAATTATTTTTTACTTTAGGAGGGGACAATTCATCCTCATTTGTTTTTTCTTCCTCATGTTTTTTTACTAGCTCTTATATTAGCTATTTTTCTTTCTTTTCAATTTCCTCCTTATTGTTTGGATGTATTAAAAAATCCTTTAGCTCATCATCTAAGAGAATTTCTTCTTGCTTTTCTACTACACATTCTTGAATACTATCTATGAAGTAAATAAATTCTTCAAAATCATGGAAAGTGTTCTTCATCACCTTTTTTACATTAAATACCATTTATTCTTTATTGAACTTTGAAGTAATTATTTGTCCATATACATCTATTAATGCCTTTTCCATGTTCAAAAATTGCCTTCCCACTATTAATGGAACCTTGCAATCTTCCTCCATATCAATGATTGCAAAATCAACCAGAAATTTAAAATTTTCTGCTTTTAGCAATATGTTCTCAATACCCTTTAGACTCTTTACGGATATATCTACCAGTTGTAGTGTCATTCATGTTTTTTTTGATATCACCTAAATTTAATTTCCTACAAATTGAACAAGGCATTAAGTTAATACTAGCACCTAATGTGAGACCCATAACATGACCCTAGTTAGAAATGCATGTTTTTAATAGGGTTATAATTAATTGAGATTAAATTAAAATGTGAATTACACAAAAGGTATGGGATAAGTGATAAATTCTTTATATTATTATAATTGCATGAAATAAAATTTAATATTTTAGTTTAATAATATTCAAGGGTGTAATTGAAGCATGAAGTATTAATTTACGGGTAAATTTGTAAATATTGCGTCTTAAGGGTCAAATGTGAATAAAAGAATGAATTGAGAGGTGATTTAAGGGAAGGAATAAATGGAAAGGTTAATTTACAACATGTAAAAAGGTCATAGATTATTGTGAGACATGCAAGTTTTTAAGGGACAAACAAAGGAATTTTCCCTTGCCATTATAAAGTCATTTTTCATGTTAGAGAGAGAATTATAAGAAGATAGAAGTGGAGAGGGATGGCATTCTTGAGGGAGTTACAAAAATTTAACTTTTCTTAATCTTACATCCATTGTTAATCTCTTTAAGAACTCCTTGAAGAAATTATTGAATGTTGATTAATCAAGACAATTAGTGTAAGCAATAAGGTAATTATCTTAACTTGATAATTCATCATATTCTTCTTCATCTCCTTCTTAATTTTTTTGAGTGGTTGATTGAGCAAAATGCTGGAATTTTATGTTAAGAGAATGAATTGTTGTTAAAGGGGAAGAAGAAGGTGGAAGGAGCAAAGGAAAATGAATGGCACAAGTTTGACGCTAGGGGAAATTTTGACCATGGTATGGGATTAGGATTCTCACACTTACATTTAGTTGATGTTAGTAGAAACATGATGTAAATGATTAGAATTTTGAACAATTAAAAGGAGAGCAAGTTTTAAGAAGTGTTGCTTGAAGAGATGACATGAAACATTATGACCTAGTGACTGTAATTCCAACATAAATAGGATTAGAAAACTCAAATTGAGACCATTAAAATTTTTAAGGCTACTTAAGAGATATGCCTACAAATTTTTAGAAGGGACCTAGCCCTAATTCTTCTTTTAAGTCATCCATATGATTTATTGAATTTTAGATGAGCTATTAATTTTGGTTTTGGAATAGGTTGTGGTAAAAATGATATTTCTTTGTGTACATTTGTCAATATGTTATGAGGTTAACTCTTATGAAAAACAAACTTCAATATCTACAATTGGTATGAAGAAAGCTAAGACTAAATCTGTCTTTAAGCATGTTAAATTTTAGCTTGAAATCGAACCTACTTACAGTACTGTTCTTGGGAATAGTACTCAGAACAATGTGAATATCTTGAGTTCAAGAGATTATATTGAAATTATTATTGATGTTATGGAAACTAGAAACATAGGGCAACATGTTTGTAGGAGGAAGTGTTTTGATAAAAATGATGTTTTATAGATCAAAAAGTGATATAATTTGAATCTGGAATTCTGCCTCTAGGTAGATTTTATGTCATGGTTACTAGGTTTTTACTAGTAACCATGAGATAGTCTAGAATTGAAATGCAACCTATGTCATAGTTACCAAGTATTACCTAATGACCATGACCCCTTTATACTTCACCTACTCTTCACTTTAAGGTCCCAAATGGCTAGTAATGGATATCTAAACTATTTTCATTGTAAATTAAACAATTTCTAGCATAGAAATACATGTATTAATGAATATAATTTGAGTTATGATTATGTATATATACCTTATTTACATGTTGTTATGTTATATATGTGCTAACATGAAAACACATTGAATTATGTATGGCATATGATATATTTATTGATAAAGGTATATATATAAACATTCATATATGATCAAATTATGAACAAGCTTGTTATTGCAAACATACTTACATGTATGTACATCTATGATAGAGTAAATATGTACATAAACATACACTTATACTATTAAGTAAGTGATGCTTTAGCATGACATCCAACACATGTGATGCCTAATGATAACATATTCAAGTATATGATCATGATGATATGTATATTTAAATACCGATACTCATATTACTATATGAATACTTGAATACATGTTTATACGCTGAGAATTGTGTATTATGATATGATCACATACATGTGCAAAGAGTATGATAGAAGTACAAACATGATATATTAAATGAACTTGAAAACTATATTGCTTGCTACTAGAGTTCAACTGTAGATAGATAGGCACCTACTGGGATATTGCAGCTACTATTGTTGACCTTGTTTGGGTCTAAGTTACTGTTGATCCTGTTTGGATCATGAATAGCCTCGTTTGGGTTCTTAACTGGCCCCGTTTGGGTTCGCTTGACTGGTCCCTTATTCTGTTGGCCTTGTTTGGGTCTATGTTTTCAATATCCTCAGATATCACCTGTGTGATACCCTTCGGTATCCCTTGTTGCCATTATCCACCTTCAAAACTTAAGCAGGCTAAACTAAAGTGTAAATACATCATAGTTAATTACAATATAAATAATGTATATTGTATATGAAACAACATATTTAGCTGTGGTTTTTAAAGCATGTGTTATATTTATATACATTATGTACAAATCCTTTTCTATGATATGTTTAAATTAAAGTATGTTGAAGTTAAATATAAGGTTACATTGTTATTTATTATATTATATTCTGTTATATACTTATTTTGAATATGTTATTTTTAATAATTTTAAGTTATCATATGTTATATGTTTTTTACAACCATTGTGAGTGGTTATCTTTCATATTTAGTGTCCCCCACTAAGCTTTATAGGTTAGCACGAGTTATTTTATCATATAGGTTCTGTAGTGAAGGTTTTTTCACAAGAAAATTCTCTGCATCAGGGCAGGCCAACACGAACTCATAGAAATTGATTTAGGGATATTTTGGGTTAATTTTGTATAAATTGCTTAAACATGTTTAATATGTATAAAAGGCTATATAAAATATGTAAGTAATATGGAAGATAAATGTTGTAATCAACTCACCATAATAATGATAGTATGTGCATGCATATAGGAGTTGAAATGATTATAGGGATATGATAAAATGTTGAATGCTATGCATGATAATGAATGTAGACTATGATAATTGTATATAGCATGAATATGATAAATGTGTTATATGATGAGTCGTTATGCATGTGTAATTAAATTAATGGAAGTTGTGTGAAGCACCTAGTTAATATATAGGTTGTCTGATTAAAGGGATCATTAGTATGATTAATGATGGTTTAATGGAATAATATCTTATTATAATATGATTGAAATGTTTGGTATAATATAGAATAAAGGCACTAGACTTAGGTTGTTTCACCCAAATCGAATAATGCATGTCCAACAAAATTTCCTCTTGATTCGCATGGTAAAGTAAAACTAGCTAGATCCTCAATTTTTTTAGGAATTTTATTCATTAAATTTACACTACAATTTTTAGATAATTGAACTATTCCTACACCCTTAGCTTTTTTTTTGTTTGAACATAGTTCTTTTATAAACTTAGCATATTTAGGCATATGCATTAAAGATTCAGCAAATGGTAAATTTACATGCAACTTTTAAAATATGTCTAAAAATCTCGATAATTGTTCATTATGCTTTTCCTTTCTAGCTAGAGATGGATAAGGCAATTTAGATTCATCAAGCACATTAGAAACAAGCTTTTCATTACCCTTACTTTTGTCAACAATAGGAGATATCTCATCATTAAACTTAGGTTCAGAAATACTTACCTCCAGCGTCGGTTCAACCAAAATTGAATAATTCTTACCATTTTTAGCTTTTTTTTACCTTTTTTCAACATCTCAAGGTAATTTCCTTCGCTTGTTTCTTTAGGTTCTTGTCTGCATTAGATAGAAAATTTCCATGTGTCCTACTTGAGATAGAATATGAAAGTTATCCTACTTGATTTTCTAAGTTCCTAATTGAAGCATCTTGATTTCTTATCTAAATATATTATGATTTCCACCTTGCATCTTGACTAGCCACAAATGACAACTTGATGGTCATAAAACTAGCAAATATTTCCTCTAAGATGGGTTTCGTATCTTGTATGGATTGAGATCTAACTTGAAAACCTGGGGATTGATATGTTAATAGGTAGTGTAGTTAGGCCTGGGCTTGGTTATATGGCTGGTTGTTGCTATAGGAAACTATATTTTTATTAAAAGGAGCCTTAGGTTGATCATTAGATGTAGATATACGTTTTTCTTCTCTTCATAAAAAATTAGGGTGATTTCTCCTCCCAGGATTATAGGTGTTGCACAAGGGTTCAATGCATTTACTTCTTCCACTAATGTGCCTAAGCTCTCCTGACTCTTATTTTCATATTCTATATGTGTCCCAACATAAGTTTTACATGATTGAGATAGCGACAACACATTTTGAACTTTTAAACCACTTACCTGCTTCGTTAATGAGTTTATTTGTGCCCTTTGCAAGGCTACCTCCTCTAGATTGTGTATAACTTGCTTCTTTTGTGTGGTCGTTGTACTTTTCCATTGATCATCATTGGTAGCCATCTTATCAAGGAATAAGAAAGCTTATTTAGGCATCTTGTTCATAAAAATTTCATTTGAAGCTGCATTTAGGAGAGACATTATAGATTGATTCACACCTGAATAAAAAATATACATTAATTGATGCACATCAATTTCATGATTTGTACAACTCTTTAAGAGTCTCCTAAATCTTCTCCATGCCTCATGCAATGATTCCTCATATAAATGATGGAAATTGTGGATGATGTTCCTAATACTAGCTATTTTGGTAGGAGGAAAGAAGCGACATAAAGGACTATCCACCTTAACTAATATTGCAATGAATTAATTTCAAAAGAACACAAGAGATTGTGGAAAAACCAGATAAAGAAAGCCAAATATCGTAGTCAGGAATATCATTTTAACATTTAAATCAACTTATTAGGAATAATTTAATACTTACCATAAAAATCTAGTTTTATACTCCTAGATATTCATTAAATCCTTTTTAAAGGAAATTTAAATCCAACTTATTCTTAGTTCAACTTTTTAAGTATTAATCCACTCTTATCATTAAATAATTATTTCTAAATTAGAAAATAATCATGCATCAACACTAATGAATTAATCCAATAAAATACATATCATAGATCATACTTTAATCAATCATTAACTATTAATCAAATAAAAAAACAATCATTCTTAATACTGTCAAACATAAGAAGTTGCTTAAAAACTAAGAAGTTGCTTAAAAACTAAAAAATAATCAAACTTGCATTTAATTAAAGCTCTAACTAATTCATTAAAAGTGTAAGGATTCAAGTATTCCTTAGCAAAAGTTAAGAAAACTACTTGCACTTCATCTTAAAAAAATGAACAAAATAAATAAAGATGATACAAAGTCAAAGAATCAAGAAACTTCCTTGATAATTCTGTAGAATCACAAGCACAACTTTAAAACTATAAGCTTTTGTCTCTTTAATACTAAAATAAAACTAACATAAAATTAAAAGAATAAAAATTTGTAATTAAAATTGGTTCTCTAAGTCTTGGTGTCTTCAGCCCTCTCTATGGACTCCAAAAGAAGAATTTTATGTTCTTTGTGTCTTCCAAAACTGATAGAATTTGAGTTTTAATGAAGTAGGAAGCCTTTAGTTGTCAAACATTGATGACTATATTATTCATGTATTAATATCCATTGCCAAACATTTTAATAACTATGCCATATTTCTATCACTTATTTACAAATATTTATATATACTTCATCTATACTTTATGAGTTCCCACATTTTGATTTTAGTGATCACTTTGGTATACTTAACTATCTTAGAAACATGGTACTATATTCAGATAAATTATATTCCTTATACATATATATAATATATTCCATGTATAAGATGCATTCTCATTCATTTGAATACTTTCTATTTTTATTAAACTATTATATATTTACCTTGTATATTTTTCAACTTTTAAAGCATTTCGATATTACAATTGCTTCATCAATAATCACACTCAACACACTTTAAATATATATATATATATATATTTAACATGTAATCAATGCATTATAAAGTCTTGACAAATCAAAAACTTCAAGTAGTAAACAATAAAAGCATTTGAAAAGCTTAACAGTTAACTTAACATGCTTGCATTGTATACTGACTGAGAATTCTTCATGCATTTAACTCATTTAAGTAATTTCAAACATTTGGAACCAACTATAAATAGCATACATATCATGTGTTACTTGGTAACCTTTATTTATTTAAACTTATGAAACAATACAAGTAAATCATGTCAGACATGTAATCAAGCAATATCCTTAACTCTTATATGATGCTTGCTTTGTACTTTATAATTTAATGTCTATACTATACTTATAGTTTAGCTTGCCTAAGTTCAAAAGGTGGATAACGGGATCGGTGGATACTCGAGGGTATCAAAACGGTGGATATCCGAAGATATCAAAACTATAGACCCAAATGGGGTTGACTGTATGGTAAATCGGTCAAATTGACCCAAACGAGGTCAACTAACAACCCAAATAGGGTTGTACATGATCCAATAGGATCAACTGTACTTTAGTCCTAAAACGGTCAATGGTGGTAGCTGCAACATCTTTATAGGCGCCTATCTATCCACAATTGAATTCTAATTGTAGGCAATACTTTATTTAATTTTCTTTTCATATATCATGCTTGCAGTCAACTAGTCAATTTGCACATGTATAACCATAAAATAAACATATTATTGCCATGGAATAATTATCTATGCAAGGTTCCTATAATGCTTTACATACTTTATTATTCATGCTATCATCAGATTTCACATATTAACATGATCATACTATGACAATTATGTAATGTCGTACCTGTTCAAGTGCCCATCATAAAACATGCCTTGTTATAAGAACTTTGCACTATAGCACATCATATGGATGTGATCATGTAAAAAGATTCATAATCACAAGTATATATATATATACACACACATGTAGTCATATAGGCATATAACAAGACAAGTACTTACTATTAAGCATATGTCATCACATTATGTACTTTAACATGTTATCAATAAGGCACTATATGTGAACATGATCATACTAATGTATTTCTTTATTTCATAATATAAGTGCATGTTGAAATACACATTTACTCTTCATAGGAGTACATACATACAAATAATTTTGCATATAACAAGCAAGTATTTAATTTCAATCACATATGCATATTTGATATAATTGTTAGCAATCTTTACTTAAATACATATGTGAACATGTATATATGTATATATATTTAGTGAATTTTATCAATAATCATATCACGTGCTATATCCAATTCAATGTGTTATCATATAAACACATATTTAACATAACTATATTTTAAGCAAATATAGAAAACAAATTAAAATTCTGCCTACACAAATCTTCATAGGGGCAGCATTCTGGTCCCAACTTGTGAGCCACTTATGATTTTGAAAATGTCATTTTTAGGTTAAATGACCTTCTACAATATTATTGCCCTTTGTGTTAGAGAGTATAACCTAGAGCCCATGTAATAGGGATGTTTCTCATATGTATAAAATTTATATTCTTAATAAAAGGCGTCATTCATTTATTAATGCTATGTTTAAATACATGAGTTTATAAATCTTAAATTAATAAATGAAGTCCTAGATATTATAAACACAATGCAAAGGCAACATGAAGGTGTTCATGATGTGAGATGTCTATTGCATGCAAATGTGTTAATATTTAAATATCCCTAGTCATGGAATTAACAAGATAGGACATTGTTAATTCAGACAGACTAGCATATGTTATGCTTCTTGAATGGTTCAAGCAGTGGTTCTCATAACTGTGATTATGGAAGATAATAAAAGCTAACATGTGGATGCTTGTTAGAAGAACAAGTTCATTGGAGACCTGCAAAGAGAATCCTCACATGGATATTAAATCTATGTCAGTGAGGAATCTCTTCATAGCGGTTGTGCAAGTATCCTTAGACTTGAGATCACCAAAGTTATCTTAAGTAGCAAGTGGTATACTTTGACTCCATAACTAATTACTTCCAACTGGGAGTGAACATAGTTAGGAGATTGGGTATATCATGACCTACTTGAAGATAGTTGAGTGATTGACAAAGGATTCACCATCCCAGGTTTAATAAGGGAAGTTATCTCGCATGATTCTATATCCATGGAGGGCATTTTGGGAACAATGGTTAAATTAATAGAACATACATAATTAGATTTATATGAGTTGACAGAAATCCATACTCAAAATCTAATTGAGATAAGAGTAGTGAAAGGAGTAATTGAATGGTAATTGTTTCTATGGAAGGGTACAGTCAAACCATATGACTTTCCTGACATTTGGGTAGTCATGATGCCTAGCTAGAGGCCAATCATGACTTGTATAATGATGTATCAAAATATCAATAGAGCTTGATAAAATGATTTAAAGGAGTTTAAATCATGTGAGTTTTGAATAGAACTCACAATAACATATTATACTGCCAATATGGATAGGAACCCAATAAGTCACACACATATAGAGAAAAGGGTAAAATGGTAAAATGACAAGGATAATAATATTTGATATTATTATGAAGGTAGAGAAGTGAATATGATAATAATTAATTAAAGAGTTTGATTAATTATGATCAAATAAAATTGTCCGCGAAACATTTGAGAAATGTTGTGTAAATTGGACATAATTGAAATAATGTATTTCATGATTAATTATTATTGTCTTATAAGTATTAAAGGACTGGTATAATAATTAATAAGTCCATTGGAAGAATTATTAAGGGCCAGAGGAATGAAGCAGTTGGCGAAAGCCCTTCTGTAAGGGCCACACGCCAGGTCCAGAACAGAAGGACTTAATTGCCTATTTCATGCCCTAAATTAATTTATATATGTTACATAAGTGTTATGGAACTCACATATTTAATTTGGTTGGATTTGGAATCCATTTGGGTATTTAAATCCAATTAGTTGCACAAAGGGCCTAGTTTATGGGTTTTGTGCATAGTCTTTTATGAAAAGGTTTAAATTTGATTTAATTAAGCCCAAATGATTATAATTAATTCCAGAGGCCTAATTAATAATTCTCCAGCAATTTTAAAGAGCTCAATCTCATTAATGAGTTGGAATTTTAACCTAACTATAAAAGGCCAACTAATGAGGAATTAGGGTTAAGTGATTAAAACAAAAAGAAAGTCTTTTTTCTCTAATCTCTCTCTCCTTTTTGTGCAAACTCCAAGATAGCTTCCTGGAATTTAGGCCAGCCCTAGTTAAACAGCAATTTGTTTGTTCAATTTATCCCTCTCTAGTGTGGATTACTCATTAGAGGTGTTCGATTTTGGACACTGTGGTTTGCGATAACCTGGTGCGAAGTAAAATCAACTGTTCAACAAAAATCAAAGGTGATTTTTCTTATTCTCATATAGTTATATTGTGTATTCATGGCAAGATCAGATCTAATGGTTAAAAAAATTTTAAAATTCCGCTCATGTATGTGATACATGTAACCGTTAAAATCCAACCCTTTGTGTCTAATTTCCAAAGCATCAACATTCACCTTAATATCTTATCTATAGCTCGAGATATATGAGAAAAACTATAGGTTGTTCATAAAACCAAAATAGTGTTTGTTACCACTTATAATAATTCATAGAATAATATTAAGAAGGAATTAGACCATCATTTCTTCATCCAAGTTATACTTACATGTCTCTAGTTTTACCATAATTTTATTTGTAGCATTTTAACAACTCTACCAAAAGTTATGCTCAATTTACTAAGGTCTGTTCCCTAATAGTACATCCAGTCCCTAAAATTTCAAGTCAACATTTGACATGCTTGGATACGATTTTAATTCATACTTCCTACATACAAAATGTGACTTTAGAAGTTTATTATGCATAGGAATTAATCTCATAGCATTCTGACCATTGTACACAAAGATATCTCATTTTTACCACAAACTATTCCACAATTAGCTTGTATGGATGTTTCCTTAATAGACACTTGCAATTACATTAAATTTAAGTTGTAGATAAACTCATGGTATAATAGGAGTTAACCACACAATTACGTTTATTTCAACCCCAGTCATAGTATGGCAATAGTATTCAGGTGAGGTAGCTATAGAGGCTTCAATATCGATAAAATACAATTACAAAATAAATTGCTTTCAATATTATCAAAGTTGATACACTATGACTCTGGCTATTGTCTTTTCTTTTTATGAAGGCAATTATATTGTTTCTACTTTTTCACATAACTCTAAGCCAATGAAAAACAAAATCTATTATTAATATCAACTTATCTTATATATACCTCATCATCTCTCTTTATTATGAAATAAATTTTACTATATTACACTCTTAAACACTATATATTATTTATGCTATTTATATTTTCTATACATTGTCAGGCAATTTAAACTCTAAATCATTAAATGGCACTTATATGTATAAACTTAATGGTATGATATTAGACTCTAATTTGACACATAAAGACATCAGTATATAATTACTCTTATATAATGACAAGCTATTAATAATCATTAAGCTCAATTATATACTTCCATTTATGTACATATCTATGTCATACTATAGATTAAATTATTAAGTTAAATTAATCGAAAAACCTTTAGTTCCTACTTTATAGATATTATAATTATCCATTAACATGCTCATCCTAGTATGTTTTTTGATTGAGAACTTGTTAATTGAGTCCTTAAGTGATTGACAATGTATTTGCAATTGTTCCTTCATGCTAAACATACTCACTCTCTACTGCTCACTATCTGATTTTTGCATAATATTTTTCACATGGAAAATGACATTTTTTAGGAAACTTTTTTGCATAATAATTGATACTCAGGATCTTAACTATATACTATAAAACTTTCAAGTAATTTTGCTATATATCCCATGAGTTATAACATAAGAAACACCTACTACTCCAATGACCCCCCAAATGCAAAATGGTACTATTTTGGCCATTTTTTAGGACCTTAGAGGCAACATTTCATTATTGTTATTTCTATAACATTTGTAGGGAATGAAGTTCCGGTTCTATCCCAACTAGAATCATCAAATTTGGAGTTCAAAAACTAAACTTATAATCAAAATAGTCATTGGAGGTTAAACCAAATTTTTGGATAGCACTTTCACGTTAATGCCTAATATCTTAATTCAAGTCAATATACTTATACTCCACAATCAACACAAGTATTAATGCATGTAAGAAATAATAGTTCCCAAACCTGGACATGCAACTCAAATCTTCTTTAAAATTCACCTTTTTGTCTCATATCTTCTTCTTTTAAGATCCTAATTTTCTCCTTCTTTTCCTTTCACAATAATTTCATCCATTAGCATAAACTTCTAGCATTTAACTCAATCTACTATCAACCAAAACAAGAAGATGAAGAAGAAGAATTACTAATTAATAAGCTTACCTTAATGATACATACTAAAATCTCTTGATTAATTAAACATGAATGAATTTCTCTTTAAAGATTTTTCTTAGAGAAAGATTAACCATAAAATATAAGAGATGAGAAGAAGAATAAATTTCTATAACTCTCTCTTTAGAATGTTGTCCCCCTCTACTTCTCCCTCTTTCTTATGAATTATAATATATATATAGTGACAAGGTAAATTTCTTTCTTGGTCCCTAAAAATTTTGCATGTTCCACTAACTTCTCTCAATTTCTTGCATGTTACACCTTTGCCTCTCATCTTCTTGCAGGTTACAAATTGGCCTATCTAATTATTCTTTCTCTTAAATCAACCTCTCAAATCCCCCTTTTATTCACATTTGACCCTTAAGATGCCGAATTTACAAATTGACCCCTAAACTAATACTTTATACTTCAGTTACACCCTTGAATATTATTAAACCAACAATAATGATTTAATAATGCCCTTATAAAATTCATACCATATAATTCACACATTTATCACATAATTAATGATAACTTAATAACATTTATGCCCTAAATAATATCTTAACTATATTTTTGCTCCAATTATACACATTATACACTATAATATTAATTGACTATTATATACTTTATCACATAAGACCATGAATTCATTAGATCATAACTACTAATAATTCATCCAATAATGCTTAATTAGACTTTAATAATGTATAATTGTCCTTGAATTCTACTATGGCCCATTTAGGGTCCTTACATATAATGTGCAAAACTGCCCAATATACTAGGGCAGGTATAATTTGTAAAATTGCCCAATATGCTGTCAATAATCTAATGGCAAATGCTACCCTAATGAACATCACTGACAACCTAACCAATTTTTAGCTACCTGCTCAGTACAACCAGAAGGAGAACCCTTTATGTCCCTATCATAATTTTTGGACTTTTGTTTTGTATGAGCAAAGATTGAATATATATGTTAGGAATGCAAAATCTTCAAGGTTGTAAATCTTAATTTGTTTTCCATTTTTTTAAATTCCATCAATTCTCTTAGTATGCTTAATTTATTTTCTCTCTTATTTAGGTTTTATAGTATTTTAAGTTAAAATATTATCTTTTTATGTGGAAATGCCTATAATTATTCCAATAGTTGTTACTTTATGCATGTTTTTGTCCTTGTTCTCATTGTTGTTTCAATTTGCTTTTCTGCCTTTTGAGTTTTAGTGTTCAATTGCTTGTAAAATTAATTGGGTGAGTGATATTCTTAACTAAACTTAATTTGGCTACTTGGGATGGTTACCATTTTTTGTTTCTTTTAGCAAAAATTTGGACCTAAAGTTATGAGTTTTTGCTTTGCTTATTGTATTATTAAGTTCCCATCTCTACCATCTATAAAGTACAATATTTTATAATTTTATCAAATAACATGCATTCTACACTTTGGTATTGTATCACCAAGCTCTAGCTAGACTGATTATGTAAGGACCCAAAATATACCCTTGGAGAATTTGTGAGTATTATTATGGTAATAAGGTTTAATTAAGCTTATTAAATGATGTATTACGAATTAAGACTTAAGGATTAAATGTTTTAAATGATAGAGGGTATATTAGTTATTTTACCATATGTATAATTGGAACAAAAGTATTAGTGAATGGGTCAATTAAAGTAAAAAAAAAAAAGATTGCAAGGGTGCATTTGTAAATAAAAAAGGGGATTTTAAGAGTAATTATTGTGAGCTATATTTCATGTCATCTTCCACTCAAACATAATCACAAAATCTAATATAAGAGAGGGATTGGAGTTGAAGGATGGCATTTGGAAATGAAAAAGAAAGAAAACATTTCTCCCTCTAAAATCTTTACCTCATCATTTCTCTCTTCTCTTTCTAAAATCTTTAACTTCATTTCTTCCTCTGTTCTTTTGAAATTCGGCCTCTTTAGCAAGGAAATTCGGTACACTTTTGAGTTGCTGTTATTTTGCTTGTGAGGAATTATGATGAGGGATCTTCAAGAAGTGCAGTAGCAAGGAAAAGTATGAAAAGGTCAAGAGAAAAGGGATTTTTGATGAATGTTACTGTAACACCCTTATACTATAGATAAACTCCCTTTATTTTTAAAAGTATTAACATACTTTACTTTGCTAAAGAGCCATAAATTATTAATTATAAAGATCTTCTAAAGAAAACAAATCAATCAAAAGGGTTATACAATTAAAACTTTACTTTATACATTAAGTCTCTTGGAACATTTATGAGTTACATCTAATAATCTTTAGTACAAAACATCTTTGGACATTATATAAAATTCTTGAACCCAAAAAGAACTCAACATCAACAACTATACTTTCATACTCTCTCTCTTATGTTGGTCTAACTATTGCAGACATTAACCTTGAGATGATCTGATAACTCAAAACCCACACGGATAAAATAACTCGTGCTAAGAAAATAAGCTTAGTAGGGATACTAAAAATGAAGGACAACCACTCATAGTGATCGTCAAAATCATATAGCATACATGGATTGAAACATTATAATGACATGTCAGAAAGAGATATATAATATGATAAGCAATTTTAACAATAATGTAATTCCACATTGTTTTCAGCAACCTTAAATATCAACATCGATTAAGATGTTCTGTACGTTAAAAAATATAATCCATACATTGGAAACCAAGTTAATCATGTTGTTTCATCTATCATAAGCAGTAATTATACTATAATTAATTATGTTGTATTCATACTCTACACTAGCCTACTTACAAGTATAAGGATTCAACTAATATGCTTGTTAAAAAGACATATAATGAGATATCTTTGTGATTTTAATAGACTATAAAAGAGAAATCAAAAGGCTGAATGATTAATTTAGCAATGAAGAGTTAGCTTATATGTGATATGAAGACATAAAGGTATAAAGGTACCCTATTGTGAAATTCAATATGAGTTGAAAGAACATGTTTAAATAATAAGTACATGAATAAGCAATGTGAGCATTAATTGATAGTAGTGGTTTAGAACTTATGTTGTGAGCAGAGGCAAGTTTAACCTTTAATATTTAGTTGCAATATTGTATCTACATTGGTATGTTTATGTTATTTGGTCATGATATATTGGTAGAAAAGTATAGGGCTAGCGTATGAGAATATTAAGATCGAAGTTAATCTCAAAATAAGATTAGTGTGACTATTGGAATAAGCTTATTTAATTATATGAATTTGATCTTATGTAGTTAACATGCTAATTTTAAATGGGAACACGTGATGATAGGTTTCAGTCACAATAATTTAGCAAATAAACTATTCTTTAATTAGGTAAGAACTAATTGTTTAGCATATGATTATGTAAGTTAAAATTAGTTAATCGCAAGAGATAATGGTGTAGTCAAACTAAGTTGTTAAATTATAAAAAAGCCTTTAAACAGTGTTTAAGCATGGTTAATATGATCTAATAGACTATAAATAAAAAAATATAAAGTTAATATTATAGAAAACTATTTATTTTATAAACAGCAAGCCATTTATTAGTGCACTGGTAAGCTATTAATAGTAGATACCTTACCGTGTAGTTATTTCACATAAAGGAAAAAGTGATGGAGTTTTTTTATGAGGTGTATAACTGATTTAAATGTACATGATAATTATAATAATATTAATGCAATGAGTATTGGTATTATCAGGTCACCATATTAAAATAAACAACTATAGTATAAATGTAGATAATAAAACTCAAACCTACAGTTTGAACAATATAATGTAATGTGCTAAGTTAGTTAAACTCAAAGTGTTTTGGGTTTGAGTGATCCTCAAAACCGCAAAACTGTAAATACATTAAATCAATTTTGAAGCCTTACCTTGTCAGATATAAATATTCTAAGGTAGAGAATTTTACCTTAATAAATATAGCTTATGTATAACCTTTAAATAATTATAGTATGTGATGGAATATGACATGATATGTTCATGGTAATCGTGCAGCGGAAAAACGATAAAAACGATCATACATGCCATACAATTCCATGACAAGAATTGAAACATGCAATTTTAGGGTTTTTAAAACTTCCAACTTTTAATGCCTTTTAAATCTTGAATTTGGTGATGACCAGCAACTAAGATAACTTTATCTGCCTTAGATCTTGATCACCAATGCCAAGGAACAACCTTTTACACCACTCCCCCTATTCTCACACACACAATTGTGCCGACAACTTAAAATCGAGATTGCTAGCTCTCTTTTAAGGTATTATGTAATGGCTATGGTTTGAAGCTACAAAATTTGATTTTGTACTTCTCTTAGATTGCTATTACTACCCAAGAACACAAGAAAATGAGGAACAATCCTTTCTTCTTGTCAAAATTGGCCAAAAGAATTTTGTGAGAGAGAGAGATAAGTTCACGCCAAACGTAGAGAAACTAGGGTTTTCACGCCAAACTTAGTTATTTCTTAGGGTTTTATTTCTTTTCATATATATATCCTTATCTTTTGGCAAGTGTTTGATCTGAATTTTACCATCTCAAGATAATTATTTCAACTTCAATCACTTCCTAAAAATAAGTAATATATATTGATTTAAACTCCTTTGAATTTAAAATTCAAATTTGAAATAAAACACAAGACATTTAATTAAATAAAATCACTTAATATAAATAATGAACATGTGCCGAAATTTCTTGATTTTCATTTTGGAATTTCGGCCACTCCATATATTATTTAAATGATTTAATTTAATTTAAATTCTTTTAGGCTTTAATACTCAATTAACTTAATTAATATAAGATAATTAATTAATTGAAATTAAACCTTGTGGGCTGAATTTCTCTCTCTCATGGGCCAAGGTCCAATAGCATTTAAAATGCCCATTACATATACTAATTTGACTTTAATTAAAAGCCCAAATTAATGCCCAATACTTTATTTAAATATTTTAAGCCCAGTGCTATGTGTACGGTCCTATAGGTCCATTTAATGTTGGCAATGAATTAATTCAAAGGCTATATATATTCTCTAGCAAGATATTATAGCATTCCAAATTAAATGAAAATGCATATGGCATTTAGTGACCTAATGAAATTTTGCATAGTCCATTACACATAAATATCAGAATTAATATAAGGCATGGAAATAGTCATCCTTATATATATTAATTCCTTTCATGATATTCTAGTGACACTGAACTCTCAGATAAATATTGATTACTCATTATTTCATCTCGGTATGGCCATACACTTTTCAGTTCACTGATCAAGTGGCCGATGATACTTTCTCTCTTATAGAGAGGGGTAATCCCTTTACTTCTCTCATGCTCTCTAACATGAATCAATGCATACCCAATCATACCGGTACTTGTCACTCTGTTACGAGCACGTTAGGTGTATGTCAAAGTACACAGTAATTCATAAAGAGTTTCATAGAGATTTTAGGTCTAAGAACTCCGATACAAAACTTGCATATGAGAAACACTTATGACTTGTACCATGTAGTGTTCTCATGAATGGATCAAATCTAGATACCATGTTCTTTAACAAATATCTATTATCTTTGATTGATACTCTTGTCCTAATGATGCGTAAGACAGAACTCATAATATCAGAGAGAGCATACTAGTCTTAATTCATTTGTTATTCCCATAACAATGACTGACTAGGGATATTTAGAATGAAGTCTCATTTGTTTCAAGGTCTTACAACCATGTGCCTCACACATGATAACTTAAATTGAAACAACATTCTTGGATAGTTCTATTAATTGATATGCATAGGAATACAAAAGATAAAATAAATACCTCACTTTATTAATTCAAAGTGTTTTATTACAATGCATTGGGACTAGGGCTTACACTAACAGTATGAACATTATGTGACCACCCCAATGTGTGATTATTTTAGAGTGTAAATAATCTCATTAGTTATAATATATTGATCTTATAAGCCTAGGTATTATTTTTTACGTGATTATGTATTGATATGCCTAACTATTATGGGATATGAAGGTAAACCAAAGAAGAATTTCAAAGGTACATTTTCGTGTGAACTAATTATGAATTTAAGTGAAGTTTAATGCAATTAAATGATGTGTCCACAATCCGATGAGTAATATATTACAGTGTTTTAGCAAGTAAGAGCAGTATATATACGTTTTTATAAGTATATGATAATATGTATTTGTGAAAGTTTCCAATTACAACTTCCTCGTTTATGAGTATGGACATGATTATATGAAGATGTTATCGTGTTTATAAATGCCATATACTTGAGTGAATACGTGATGTGCTCAAGTCACATGTATATACCTATGTGCATATATGTTCGTGAAAAATGGATATTATTATTATTATTATATGGTAAGTATTTAGTCATGTCTGATGATAAATAAGAATGCTCTTGGTTAAACATGTTAATAAACTGGGGAAAGGTATGCTTTCATAAAATGATAAAGAATTGTTCAAGCAAGATAGTGAGAGTAGTAAACATGATGATGAGTGTTATATTATGATTATGATCACATGTTAAGCTACATGTTCTTAAAATGTTAATTGGTGACAATCTGGTATGTATATATATATATATGCCTCTGAATTGAATACGGTTACAGTTTGATCATGAGTCACAGATTGTTTACAAATGAATAAATATATATATTGTAATGTTTATGGTTATTCATAAGTATAATTGTGCATATGCATATATAAGGCCATTGAAAATTGATTATTTATACTTGGTAAGTATAAACTATCTGATTTGTGTGACCTTGATATATGAGTAAGTAATACATGATACTTTACTCATTATTATACAGTAACATATGTATGATTATGATTACTAGGTACATGGCTATACATGTACATATATGTATTCGATTAAATAGAGTAAAACAAAGTAATGTTAGATAGAGTAAAGGAATTTAACTACCTGCATAGGGTCTAGAATGTGGATAGATAGGCATGCCTATGGGGATATTGCAGTTGCCACAGATGATCCTATTAGATCATTAACAACCCCGTTTGGGTTGTGAATTGACCCTATTTGGGTCCACTTAACCAGTCTACTGTACAGTTGACCCTATTTGGGTCCATGTTTTCGATATCCTCGGATGTCTATCATTTTGATATCCTCGGGTATGCACCTTTAGACCTTAAGCAGGCTATGTTACAGTATAATTGTGTCATAGTCTATTTCAATATAGTAAGGCATATGTTTATGGAACATTATGTTTAACTGGGTTTTTCTAAAGCATGTATTATATTTATGCATATACTTATATATATATGTATGTAGATTAATATATGAAAAGTAGAAATATGTGGTTTCTAAATTGAATGTAGGATTACATTGCTGATTGAAAATGTTATATTTTTAAAGTATAGGTACAGTGTAAGCATTAAAGTATAATTAACCTGTATTATTGATAGTGGTTATGATTGGTTCTAATCGTAGAAATTATTTCACAAGTTTAAATGTATAGAACTTATCGAGAAATTATATGATATATGTATGTTAAATGAATTGTTGAGCTATGATAATTCATTGTTTTTATATATATAACGTGTTGTCACTAAAATTATTATCATGGTATTCTCATGATAACTCTATATTTCATTTGTTGTATTATGAATGTATGCATTGATGACTGCTTGGAGCAGTCGTTCACATGTTTTTGTTCCCCAGTAAGCTTTATAGCTTAACACGGATGTTTTATCCGTGTAGGTTGCCAAAAAAGAATATATCCATTAGGGTTATATCTGCAGTGGGAAGGCCAATACGTGAGAGAACCACAAGTATAGCTGATGATGTTGAATTGTATTACATTTATCCATGATGTTTTGCACATGTGTGTATTAGTTATTAAGTTTGTATTGACCACAGAAACTTAGTTATGTGTAAAAGTTTTACTGTAGAATCCATGTGTTGGTTTTTTAAATTTGAAAAAAAAGATTTCATGTTAAAGCGTTTCAGTTAAATATAGTTTTAGGATGTTACATATGTCTATATATTACTTTTGAACTCAAATTTATGAAATTATGTTTATTCAATATAATATTATAGATTTTATACTTAATATACCAAATAGTATCAAATTCAAGTATTATACCACAATGTGTACATTTCGTCCCCATCATGATCCTTCATCCTAAGCTTGATTTCTTTCTTCTTTCTTACTTATTTTATGTTAAAACATCATGCTATGATGTTATCCTGAATTAATATAAATTTTCCTTAAACTTTATATAGTTACATAATGTGATTTTTTAAGTAAATTCAAAGAATTAAATGAAATAGAGTGTAGTTTGTATCCAATTACCTTAAATCTTATCCTGCTCACTTAATTCTCCATTTCCATCACCTTAAATCCATGAAATTCTACCATTTCAATCCTTCTCTAAAGGTGGCCTAATGTAACCATACAATTTCCATAAAAATCATGCTTCAATAATTGATTCTAACATCATAAATGAACTTTAAACACCTAAATCCATCAATATATTCCTTTGATTTGAATTAAAAATCTTAATTTCACTTACCTCTAATTTGAACATAAACTTCAATCCTTGATTGCTTTCACTTTTACTACTCAAATTGAAGGTTGTACACTACTATAATGTTGTAGAGAAGCTAAAATTAACTTAAGAGGCTTGATTTTGGAGAGAGATTAGAAGAGGGATGAAGAAAATTATTGAAAAAGGGAGAATGAAAATTTTTATTTTGGAGAGGGATGAAGAGAGAAGTAGAAATGTGGATTTATCTCTAGAAAATTATGATATTATGTCCTTATATACCTTGATTTTTAGGCTGGGCCAGTCCAACCAAGGTTGTTGGACCTAATTTAACCCCAAATTTGATTTTAAGTCCACTTAATACTCTCTAAATTATTTTTCTCTCTTTCAAAACTCAAATTCACTTAAAATAGATTCCATAACACTTAAAATAATAACTTAAGACTCCATAAAAAATTTCACCTAAATCAGAGTCAATTTTTAATTTGATTCACTTAAATCGGACCGATTAGCCAATTTTTGATGTTACCGTAAAATTTCCTTTTTACTACAAAATGATTCTACATGTAAATTAGGGTAGATCTTGAAATTTTGGTGATTTTTAGAAGTTTTTTGCTAATTTTAAAGTCCCAATCAAACTTTTAGTCAACCTTTTATATGATACTAGGTAAAAACTTTGCTGCCTGATTTGAGCTCCCATTTAAGCTGAATTATGTCTCAAATTGTTCCAATAGACTCAATTTAGTACCTATTTACATAATACAGTATTAACTCAAATTGATCACCAGGTCACCCATCCTTGGATTTCCCTAGCCTAAGCATGTTTAACACTTATGCACTTTCAAAATTTTGTATATTGTATTGCTGTAATTACTCTAAAAGCTACCCTAAGAATACTATTTATGTTGTAAAACATGTCATGTATGTCAGATGCAAATTTTAGGGTGTTATAATTCTCCCCATCTAATAAAAATTTGGTCGTTGAAATTTATCTAAATGGCAAACCTATAAATACTATTGTCTCAGAGTTTGCTCCAGTTTCTAGGTTGTTTCCTTCATATCATGACATGTTCAAAGTACCTTGATGAATGGTATCTGTCTATTCCTTAGCTGATTAACTTTTTTACTAGAATTCTTAGTGATTTTTTTTCATTAAATTACAAATCAAGTCAAAGCTAAGCTTTTTTTGACTTTTTTGGTAACTTTTGGTTTGACCAAATTGCTTTCGTTAAGTTTAGTGCTCCATGTTTCTATTGCGTCACTCTAATGTTCAGCTATTACTTGCTAACATGACAATCATTTGTCATAAATTTGCTATATTTTCTATTTTGAGACCATCAATAAATAACTTTTTATCTTAATACGCATTTTTACTATTTGAATGCATAACAATTCTTATGAGCTTTCATCGGGATGTTCTTCCTTAATTGTTTTCTATTTGATACACATATTGTCCCTTATAGTGTGGGTAGTCATCTATACTAAGGGAAGATTCACTATCTCTTCCTAACTGTATTTAAAAAATAATGAAAATTAAGTCTAAATTGTATTTCAACTATAGGTTTTACATCCTGAGTTTCAATCAACCTAACTTTTATAGCTTATAAGGTTGTTAAATTTTCAGGCTTTAGCCATTTTCAACTGTACTACTTTGAATTTTCTAAATAACCGAGTTGGTGGTTGACGCTATGACTATAGGAGAGCTGGGGCCTACAATTGTCGATATAATAGATCCACCACCATTTGTGTAAAGTCTAGAATGCATAATTGTATGCCTATCTGAATGATTAATACATAAATATATTGTGTGTTGTATGACTTTATGGGCATGTTGTATGACTATATGTATATATTTTGTGTCTATGTGTGTGAAGGAATGCAAATGTACATGCAAATGATGGAGTTATTGAGCTGTGGTGATGTATGTCATAAAATTAATTGCTAGACTAGCTAGGCCCCACTCTTGAAATCACTCACCATCTCACTCTCTTACCTAAAACCATAGGTTATAACTATCTCTTAAGGTACCAAAAAGAGATAGGTAAATTCCAATACTGCACTCACTTATTCCTTTATGGCATGTACATGTATCAACTAAAACATTCATCCATACTGATATGCTTACTCCGGTCTTAGGATTGCCTAAACCTTGTTGTGATACCACTAAATGTAACACCTTTAGTTCATTCATGATTTCCATATATTGTAAATGGTTACTAACGGCGTTACATGTTTACTATTCATTTGATGAAAAATTCAGCAGCATAACGGCTTGTGAACTGTGCTACCCTAACCTATAAATTGACAAAATAACACTCTCAAAATGCAACCTCCACCTCTAATAGTCCAAATATTCATAGCACTTCCAAGTCAATCCTCAATTCACATCGCAACACAACTGCAAATTTCATATATAGGTGCTTAAAATTGTATACATGTAATTAGCTTTCACAATTCATTTACATTCAACATACAACATCAATTACTACATGCCATAATCTAACATCTAACACATAGGTTGTCTAGTCTTCATGTCCATAAATGTGTCACATGTACATGCCATTTAGATCCTTCCTCATCGTGTCCTCAATTTCCTGTCCCTACGCATACTCAACAAACCACGCGCTAAGCAATAATGTTGCCGAGTACTGGATACAACTACACAATATTTTATTTAAACAAATTTATTATTATAATGTAGTTTTGTTATTATTGTTATTATTTTTGTTTATTTATTTGTATGTATGTAATTTTCCAAATTACTGTTTAGTCCTTTTTGGTTTTATGTCCTTACATGTTCACCTTCTTGCTGTCTGACCTTTGTTACTAATATTTTTGACATTAAATTACCTTTATGCCCTTGCACTTTTATTTAATTACTTACTAGTCCTTGTTTTTCACCTAATTTAATTATTTTATTTATCTCACTTTGTTTGAACTTTATTCCAAATTCTTCATGGTTTATAAAACTTAAACTTACTGAGCATATTCCTTATGTAATTCCGTTTCCATCTTATTATAATTTCTTTCCCTGTTGATTGAATCATATTTTATTGTACTTGATTCCTTAATTACACTTAAAATTTTCCATCTTTTCTGACATTTTCATTTACGTTCCTACTTTTACCAAAAAACATTTAAATCTCCTTTCTTTTGTCAGTGTGACGTGTGTTTTACTAAATTAACATTTAAATTCCTTTTCAAACTTGTCTGGCCTTTTTGTGGTCTCTTTGATAATAATTACTATTCTAGTCTTTATTTCTCCTTTCTGATATTTTTCGCTATTAAATTATATTTCCTTTCACTTTAGTCCTTAAGCTTGCTTCCTTTACCAAAATTACTTTTCCATCCTTATTTTTTCCAACTTTTGACTAAATTACAATTTTACCCTAAATTTGCTTAAATTTCCTTTGAGACATTCCTACTTGTGGATTTTATTGCTTATTGACCACTTTGCCCTTATCTGCTCTGTTGTATCTTTATTCCATTTTTTACTCCTCCATTTATATTTTAGTCTTCATTGTTCTTCATGTCATGGTAAATTGCCATTTTACCCTTTTATGTTACTTTTCGTTGTTTTAAATCAATTTAATCCTCTTATTGTCTTAAATTAACTATTTAATCCTTTTTATACGTATTTTCTTATTAATTTCCATATGATTCGTACTCGAATGTAAAATTACAATTTGGTCCTAAATACTTTCCTAAATTGTGTTAAATTACTCTAATGTAATCCTTTTTTGTTTCTTTTTGCTTTTATTCCTTTCTAAGTTCAATTTATACATTTAGCCCCTATACATTTTTATATGATGTTAAATTACCGTTTAGTCCCTAAATTTTATATCCTTTATGTTTGACCTTGTTTGATTTCTATTTTGACTCTTTTGGGGTCTTTTGACTTTTATTTTTTTTCTAAATGTAAAATTTGCATTTTGGTCCTTATACTTCTTTAAAAAGTGATAAATTATGTTTTAGTCCCTAAAATTTTTATAATTTACGATTTTGCCCTTTTTTACTTGTTTAACCATTTTGACTTCCTTAATCACCTTATTAAGGTTAAATTACGATTTTTTCCTAGTTTATTGTGTAATTACATTTTTGCCCTTTTTGGTTCTATTAATCATATTTTTCACTTTGCTTCGTATTTAATTATATTTATGATCTCTTTCAGGCCTAATTTGCCTTTTGGTCCCTATTTTCTCGCCTAATTACAATTTTTCCCTTTTGAACTATTAACTACATTTCTCACTTTATTTCTTATTTAATTAACCTTATGGCTTCCTACATGCATATTTTATCATTATATCCTCATTTTGTCTTATATTTATAGTATTTCCCTTTTTGGAATTAATTAATGTAATTTTTCACATTATTTCTTATTTTATTAACTTTATGTCATATTTTATGCATGATTTATGCTTAAATTTCTGTTCCATGTATATTTACTATTTTTCCCTTAGTGATAACAAATGAAAATCCTTGAACCAAACAAACGAGACTAGGACTGTATGACTGTATTAATGTACTATATGACTCTATGTGAGGTGACTACTTGAGTGTAGCCAACCTTACATAAAAATTTACTGTATGATTCTACCACGGTATATGAGTCCCTAAGGCTAGACATTATATCCTAATGTCCTAGATTACCTATTGTGCACTAAGGGCAATTAATTAATTTAGTTTTCTTTTCCAAACTTGATGCTACATTTTTGCTTCACACATTATGGCGTTGTCATTATCTATCATGTTATACATGTCCATTCTTTTTGCATTCATCTATAGCACATGTAAATCCATAATATACATGATAAATGACATTCATACTTGATGAGAATATGGCATTTTCAAAAGGTATACTATTCAACCTCTTTGATTACTCATACATGACATGAGTTTTCTTGTTCTTTCTCATGTCATATGCATTCCTTGTATCATTTTATATAGTTATATGTTACTATACATCCTTTACACATTAATGACTTTTAGTTACAACATGTTATACCATTATGTTCACATGTCAAACATTACATCCACATGTTATCTTAGACTAAATTTATTCCCACTATATTCATTCTTCATGGTATTATACATTTTAGGATTCACATGCACAAAACATTAAACTAACATATTATACAATATGAAACATAACTTGGTCAAGGCATTTTTGTTACTTATATGATTAATTTCTTTTTACCTTCATGCTTATTTCTTGTTAAGTCATCATTTTTCAAAGTTATCCTAAATTATTTTCCATTATTCCTTAAGTTCACATAGTTACATAATGTTATATCATTTTATCCACATAAACAACATTATGTCTATTTATTATTTTGAACTCAAATTTATTAAATTATGTTTATTAAATCTAATATTAAACATTATATTTTTAATATACCAAATAGTATCAAATTCACATAGTATACCACATTATGTACATTTCGGTCCCATCAAGATCCTTTATTCTAAGCTTGTTTTGTTTCTTCTTTCTTACTTATTTTATGTTAAAACATCATGCAATGATGTTATCTTGAATTAATTTACATTTTCCTTAAAATTTATATAGTTACAAAATAGTGATTTTTAAGTAAATTCAAAGAATTAAATGAAATAGAGTGTAGTTTGTATCCACTTACCTTGGATCTTATCCTTCTCACTTAATTCTCCATTTTCATCACCTTAAATCCATTAAATCCCACCATTTCCATCCTTTTCCAAAGGTGGCCCAATGTAACCATTCAATTTCAATAAAAATCATGCTTCAATAAAAGATTCTAACATTATAAATAAACTTTACACACCTATATCCATCAATATATGCCTTTAATTTGAATTAAAAACCTAAATTTTGCTTACCTCCAATTTGAACATAAACTTCAATCCTTGATATCTCTTACTTCTACTCCTCAAATTATAGGTTAGAGATTGTTATAATGTTATAGTAAAAAGGATGAAGAGAGAATGAACATTCAATTTTGGAGAAAGATGATGAGAGAAGTAGAAATCTGTAGTTATCTCAAACAAAATCTAAAATTTTCACCTTATATACCCTAATTTTCAGGCTGGGCTAGTCTAACCAAGGTGGTTGTACCTAATTTAAGCCTAAAATTTATTTTAAGCCCATTTAATGCTCTCTAAATTATTTCTCTCGCTTACCAAGCTTAAATTCACTTAAAATTAATTCCATAGTTATTAAAATAATAACTTAAGCCTCCATAAAATCTTTTAGGTCAATTGGAGTCCATTTTCAGTTCGATTCACTAAAATCGATCCGATTAGCCATAACCGTAAAATTTCCATTTTGCTACAAAATGATCCTACATACAATTTAAGGTAGATCTGAAACTTTTGTGATTTTTAATAGTCATTTACTATTTTAAAGTACCAACCAAAATTTAGTGAATCATTTTTACAATACCAAGTAAAAACTTTGATGTCTAATTTAAGAGCCTATTTGAGCTTAATTTTATCTCAAATTGTACCAACGGACTCCGTTTAATACCTATCTTTATAATACGGTGTTAACTCAAGCTATTCACTAGGTCATCCATCTTTGCATTTCCCTAGCTTGAGCATGTTTTACACTTATATGCTTTCAAATTTTTCTATATTGTACTATTTCACTTATTCTGAAAACTACCCCAGGCTTACTATTTATGCTCTAAAACATATCATGTATGTCAGATGAAAATTTTGGGGTGTCACAAGATGAGCCCCTCCTTTATATCTAATCTAGAGTAGTCGTCGTACTTTTTGGTGGTAAAACCTCCCTAGTGATATTTGCATAAGTCCTGTAGGTCGAGATAAAGAACTCTATCCATCCAACCCTGGCTAAAAGTCGATCAGCCTCCTATAATAATCTAAGCTCCTGTAGAAACTACCTGAACATGAATGAGCTTGATTTGTTCTAAACCTATTGTAGAGCTTGAAATCTACAAACCTACCCAAGCATCATGTAAGCTGGTACTGGCTAAGATGCTTGTGGGTGTCCATTCCTGTAAGGCATCCTATAAAAAAAGATTTCATATTATTTCATGGTCAACTTGAGTGGCAAGCAAACTTATATGTTATAATTTACAAGCATACTAGTTTAAATACCTATAGTTAACCTATATTGGATGTGTACGTTAATCGATACAAAAATGATACACACATTTTGTTGTTCTAACAATCATGCATAAAAAATGAGACATAATGCATATTACACATTTTACGAGAATTTAACAAAAATTTGGTAGCATTCAAGCTAGGGATGTGACTGCCCCTTACATAAAAGGAGAATTTCAAATAACACACAGGCCTTTAAGGCCACCAAACTACTCAATTACCCTAATATCTTAGGCTTCACAATTTACGAGACAAATTTTTGTTGCATTTTAGATATGAATCAAACTATCTCTTACACAAAAAGAGCATTTAAAGCAAAAACATAGGCCATTATAGCCACTAAATGACACAATTATAATATTAGATAATTTACACTTCACATTTTATGAGAAGTTAAATAAAATTCTGACATCATTTCGGCTAGAAATGAGACTACCTCCTGCACAAAGTAGCATTTAAAGCAAAGTAAAAACACAGGCCATCATGGCCACCAAACAACACAGTCATAGTATTAACACAGGTAACTATTTGATGCAATTACACCTTATACTATAACATGTTTTTATAGGCGCAAAACATATAAAAGTTACGTATATTATTTGTTTAAAAGAAAAACTACAAGTTTAAATGTTTATATACCAAGTTCTTAGCTTTCTATAGTGTCATGCAAAAAGGCTTTAGCAATTATTCTACATAACTTTAGAAGGTAATATTTATTTCTAACTAAAAAATAAAAACAAAAATAAAATAAAAGCATGCTCGCATCCATCATCCCTAAAGCTAAAGTTTTACAAACTAAATTATGTTCTAACTAAAGGAATAAATAAAAAAGAAAAAGAAAAATAAGAATTAAATAATACTTAATTATGCAAGATAAAAAAAAAGAAGAAAACAAAGAGACAGAAAAATGATGCTCCCTAAAGTGTGCCTTGCTCCCATGAGGCCACAGACGTGAACGACTCAAAGAACAGACGAAGAACAAAGGAGAAAGGCTTCAAAAACCAGAGAGAAAGCTTTGGCATTAGAAAGTATGGAGGTTTGCTAGAAAATGAAGAAGAAAACTTTTACATTTTCATAAATGATGTTTATGCTCTTATTGAACTTTTACATTTTGAACATGTGAAAAGACTATGTTACTTTCAGATACTTTTATGACATTATGAATACATGAAGGACATTTCTTCCTAATTTTAGTACACATGATCAACATTTCATACTACCCCATTAACATATATTACTTAATCTTGAATTGAAACTTTACAAGCATTATAACTCTTGCCATCAATCAGCTCTCTTGGGTTTTCTTGATTGATTATGTTCTCTTAGCCTCTAATTTTTTCCTAGGATAACTTTTTTTCAATTTTCACCATGGCGAGGTGCCCAATTTTAGTAAGGCCACCTTTTTTTTGACCTACGGGGCATTTATTCCCTTTTTTTCTTTTTGGTCTTAGCCATGGAACTTTTTTAATCTATCTTTGTTTACCGGTTCTCTAAATTCATTACCATTACTATAAGAAAAAATAATAGCTCCCTTGAATAATAACTTCTTGAGCACAAGAGGTTCTTCTCATGTGGGCTTAAACTTGCCTCAAATGTCTAAAATTCTAGGCCTTATCTATTTGAACACTAGATCTCCTTCTTTCAAAGGATGTTTCCTAACTTTCTTCCAAAATGAGTGAGCCAGCCTCTTCTGATAAACCTGATTATAATAATACACACACCTTTTATTCCAATCAAGCAGATTAAGCTACAATAGTCTCTATCTAGCCTATTATTTTTTTGGTATCTCAGCCTTTAAAATGACCATCAAAGATTGATGCTCTATTTCTATCGGTAACATTGCTTCTGTCTTACAAACCAGGAAAATGGCATAGCCCTTGTTGAAGTTCCAACTATAGTACTATAACCCCACATGTTGAAAGGTAGCTTATCAACCTAATCTTTATAGGTATGAACCATCTTGGCCAAAATCCTTTTCACATTCTTATTAGCTACCTTAACTACTCCATTTACTTAAGGTCTAAAAGGAAAAAACTTATGATGCTAGACTCTATACCTAATGAGCATTTGTCTGGTTTCACCAGAGAATTGTAACCCATTATTAGACACTATATGATAAGGAAAACTGTATCTATATATCATACTCCTTTCAATGAACTTGGCCATGTCCGCTACGTCTATCTTTTTGAAAGATTATGCTTCTACCCACTTAATGAAGTAATTAATAGCTACTATGATGAATTTATATCTATTTATAGTAGGTTGATGAATCATTCCCATTATGTCCATGCCCTATGCAGTGAATGTCCACGGTGACGTAAGGTTACATAATTCAAAAATAGGCAAGTGCCTCGAATCCATATATTGTTGGCATAACTTGCACTTTTTAACATACTTAGAGCAATTATTGTCCATTGTGAGCTAAAAAAAAATTGGCACATAATCTTCTTAGCCAAAGCTAACCCATTAATGTTGGTTTTTCACACTCTCGTATGTACTTCTTCCATAACCTTCCTTGCCTCCTTTTCATCTAGACATCTCAATTGCATCCCATTAGGCTGTCTCTTGTAGAGTACTCCGACGGTGATGAATTGGGTAGGCAGTTTATGAATCAATCTTTGGTCCTTTTCATATGCTTTTTTGAGAAATACTAACTTTTCCAAAGAATTCTAAATGTCACAACACCAAGATCTTTGATGTCCATAATCCATTCATAAAGCTATACATAGCACAAGCAACTGCACTATCAACCTGGACATCTATGTGTGGCAAAAGGAAATCATCCTTAGGGCAAGCTTTGTTCAAGTCCCTATAATCAACACAGACCATAACTCTTGTATCCATCTTTGCTACAGGAACCACATTTGCCAACCAAGTGCAATATTGAACTTTTACCGGGAACTTAGCCTCTATCTATTTCCTTACTTCATCTTTAACCTTTTCAGCCATTCTGGCCAAAGTCACCTGAGCTTTTGTTGGACTGGCTTATACCTTGGGTATGTTGGAATGGTATGTTCAGTGATTTCTTGATCTATTCCTAGCATGTATTCATAGGTCTTGGCAAATACTTTTTCATATATTTTCAATATTCTTTGGAATTTTTCTCTCTGTTTAGGAGTTATGTCTGATTCCAATAAAATATCTTTTAGATTTTCTTTAGTTCTGAGATTAAATGAACATATGTTTGTTAAGTTAACATCAAATATTGATGGTTCATCAAATATTAAAGTCTGAAGAAACATCAAACAAGTAAGCAAAATTGTTCATCTTATTAATGTAATCAAAAGTGCAATCAATGTTCTCATAAAAAAAGTTTTAGAATATAAATAATATCAATAAAAGTATCATTTTTAGTCTTCGCAGCATTAAATGCCTCTCCAGCCTCAGCCTTTAGTGAATCCTCAACCTCGACCTGCTCCTTGCCTTTTAACTGAATGGCGAGCAGCTTCTATGTCAAAACTTCTTCAAGTACTTCCTTGTCTAAGGCTGAATGGCATAATATAATCTTTTCATCCCAAAACCCCTCAACTGGCTTGATAATCCCTTATTTCCAATTGAAGACATCGTTGAACAACTCAAAACTTGGAACTAGCTCACCTCCTATTAGTTGAGGTTCATTCTCTCCATAATAAAGACAAATACATGAAGCCAGCACAAAGTTCTAACAAATGTGTGGAATCCCTTTCCTTACCTCTTTCTTTTTGCCTTTCTAATTGGAAGGAGTAAAACCTAACCCCTTCTTATCCTTTTGACCTTAGTGGCTACAACAGTTTGAGGCCCCTAGGAGTTTTTGCCCAAACTAGCACCAGGCTAGAAATTCATCTTCTTCAACATGTTAACCACTTGAGGAAAATGCACAAAGCTATTCTCCCCTTCTTTATCACTGATTCTAGACATATGGAGCCCACTGAAAGGTTGTTTTGCTATCTTAAGTACAGACACTTGATTCTTCCTAGCAGCTTTAATAGTGACTACTTGTCCATTATAGGGAATCTTAATCATCTAATGTAGCATGTAAGGCACTCCACCTAGCTTGTGAAACCATGGTCTCCCTAATATAATAAAAAAATTAGCTGGAATAGGTAACACTAAAAACTTAACTTCTATCTTTATAGGCCCTATCTTCACTAAAGCCTTAAAGGTCCTAACAACTTGCCTCTTGGAATTGTCATAAGTAGAGGTGGTCAAATTTGACTTACTCATAATCTTCTCATTTAACCCAAAAGCTGAGATTGCCATTAAAGGGCACACACTAATTAAAGAACCATCACCTATTATCACACAAGTCGTGCAGGCCAACATCATAATAGGGTAGTTATGGTTCCTCCCTTCATCATGTAGGCCAACATCATAATACACAACACTCTCTCTTATTCCTCCATTAACCAATTTTAACTGCTAAGATGGCGAGATGGCAGTAGCAATAGTGGACTCACTTAGGGCTTTAACTAGCTTCTGTCTGTGTGAGGGAGATTGTCTCAGATGGATATCTGTGCAATTGCCTTCTTCATTTGCTTAATTATTTGATTTTCCTTAACTTTTTTTCTATCAGCATTATAGTAGGAGCTGGTTCCCTTTCAACTTCCAAGGCTACTCTTCTACTCCTTGTGACTGCCTTAACCATTTTCTTTTCACCTACTTCCTCTTAACTTTCACTAGCTTCATTGGCTAAACTCCAAATATCAATGGGCACCAAAGCCCCTTCATCTTCACTCTCTACAAGAGTATCCAAAAAATCAATTATAGAAACTGGTCGATTTTCTTCAACTTGCTTTGTTACATTAGGGATGGAACAAGCAATGACAACATACTCATTCCCATATAGGTCCTTCATCATATAACTCTCGGGTAAGCTAGACCCAATCATAAACACTAGAGGTGGCATAGCATTATAACCTCTTTTCTTCTTCTTCTTATTTTTAGGATATGAAATCTACTTGATATCGATCAAATCCTAAATCTTATCCCTCAAGCTATGATAATAATTAGTCAAGTGCCTAGTGTGCTGATGATATGCACAATACTAATCCTCCATGTGATATGGAAACCCTTGACTTTTTACGGGCGTCGAGGGTAATAGTTATAGCTTCCTTTATTGGATTAGTCTATCCAATAACTAAGACAGTGACTTACCCAGGTTGGAATAATGCCTTTGACTAGACTCTATAGTGGACACTTCTGCAATCTTCTTAATTCCATTTGACCCACTATTGTTACCCATTATAATGTTATTGTCAAAATTCCTCCTAGAATTCTCACTACTTACCTCATTGCTAAGTACTCTCCTTCAGCTTCTATATCTATATCCTTTAGTGAATTACAATCCTTTAGATCTTTTATCTTCAAACCATCCCTTAGATATAGGCTTGCATTCCTGATGAATAACCTAATCTACTCAGTTGTGTCTGGAATCCTCTTCATCTCTATCACCTTATTCCTTTACTTAATAAAGCACTTATGGAAGGATTTGTTATGTTTCTATTGGAGTAATTTAAGGTTCATAAAGTAACCTCCATCTTAGTGCTGCTATCATATTGCTTAAGGAATTCCTCAGTTAACATATCTTAATCCTCTATAGTACGCCTATCTAACCCATGGTACCAATCTATTGTTGGTCCAGTCAAACTTAGGTAAAAGTATTCCACCTTTTATTTTTTTGATAAGGTAGTTTCCTTCATGATTAGTGTATATTATTTGACATGTGCCGAAGAATCTGAAGTGCCATCAATCATCGGCATCTTAGGCATCTTGAACCTTTGAGGTAATGGCTCATCTTAATCCAAATCCCTATCTTTCGGGTTCATCACACTACTAGCAGACAATAAATTAGACATGGCTTTAATCTTCTATTTTATTTTCTTGAAAGTTGGATCCCCAACACTAGGACCCTTAATCCTCATGTTCATCACTAGAGGGACATAGTATTCATCGTCCTCTTTTATGAAATCATCTTTAGGATCATGCCTACTTTCCATCCTAGGTTAGTCTTAAAGCATAGTGGCATCAATTATGGCAGTATTCCCAATGTGCGTTCGCTTCACTATCTCACAAACATGTACTATAGGCTAAGATATGACATTAATTGCTATAAAAACCACCATCCCACCAGTCATGATCATAAGCCTTTCTTTGAAATTCTAAAACCTCTTAGCTAGGCTTCAGTCTAAATCATCCCACACTGTTGACTGCCCAGTAGGAGTAACATTTAGCCTTTCCTTAAGGAATGGAAACCTTATAGTTGTGCCATCAGCCACTCTCCCAATTTCATTTCCCCTCTTGTTCTTATTCAATCCTTCACTCTCTATGTCCAAACTCATTTCTTGACTGCTTTCTGACAATTGACTTGAAACTAACTCAAAACTAATCTCTAAACCCAAATCTGAATCTGAACTTGATCTCGGTAGCCGGATATAGATCTTTAGGCTAGGCACCGTTTGACTTTCTAGACCGCCTAGATGAGTCTATGATGGCTGTAAGAATTAGAGGTTAGGAGTGATACATGAATGCCATGCATGATTTTGTTAGGAGTAAATCACGACCACACATAGGTATAACAATAGCCTTCCAACTTTATTATTCCCACATATAAGGTCATCCAGTCTCTCCCCTAGGTGGGCTTAGCCCATGGGTCATTAGGGAACCCGATAGATGCATATAGTGTATGGTGGAAAATTGGTCGTATAACCTCTTTAATTGAAAGCATAGGCAAATGGGTTTCAACCATTATGTATTTTGACTAACTTATATAGATCCAGTTGGGCCCACTAGGGTATCAAAGACTTTGATTGGTACCCTCCAAATATGTTTGAGTTTGGTCTATACATAAAGGTCCACATAACAAGCAAAAACTTTGTGGTTATACAACCTAAGAAAAGTTACTATTGTCAATACTTAGGCTTGAGTCAAGGGTGATGAAACTTTAGGGCTATCTATGCATTTTTCCTACTAATAAGTCTACCTCATCATGAGCATAATGACCGATGGGTCACCATTTCATATACCATTTAGTACTAAACTTAGGCTGGTGGGTCTCCTCGATACCTCCCAACATTGAGTGAACATAAGGCATGCTTCAAGATAGCACCAAAGCTAAAAAGGGATGCCTAACTTAATGCTAAGAGTCTAAGATGAATGTAAGATATGCAGTTTAGAAAAAAAGATAGGATTAATTAATAAAACCCAATTATAAAGAACCTAACAAAAATGCTTTTAGAAGCAAGGTCTTTTTCATCCCTAGTAGAGTCACCACTATAACACGTGCTAGAGCCATGTTCATTTTTCGATTGGATTCTTAGGGGCCTGCTTTTTGGGTCCGAGATTGGAAGAGGCTTACTTAACTTATAAATTGGTTACTTAACAATAAAAAGGGATCAAGCCCATATTATTGTTGATAGTCAACTTAAAAAGGCGTCTACTAATAGGCCCAAAAGAGGTAGGTGTCTTGGATTCTCGACCTTTTGATGCCCAAATAGAGAGTTGTGTTTGGGCATTGCTATTAATAGGCATCTTGATTAGGCAATATTTTATAATTGGATTTTAAGTATTAATCCACTCTCCTTTTTAACATAATGTATTTGCGGTAAAAATTAAGTAAACATCCCATTCAAATAAATAAAGCGGGAAAAAGTAATAAAGTAAACCTACTTAATTATTACAAGAGCAAATCATCCTCATAACAACAACAAAAACAATATACATACATAAAACGAAGCAGTCATTTGGATTTGGGAACATTAGTTCCGTTATGCATATTTTACAAAAAACCTAATTTTATCTCATATGGGTTTCGGCTAAAAATTTGATATTGGTATATACTCTAAAAAAAACCAATTAATTTAGTGGAAAACATTTTAAATGCCTTTTTATCTTATTATGCACAAAGCCTTTTTTACTAATTATTAAATCCCTAAAATAATAATATATCAAAAATAAAATATCAAATAAACAAATAATAACAAAAATTAAATAATAAATAAACCCAAAGATAATAAATAATAAATAATAAAAGAATTGTAGACTGAAATAACTAGGAGGGTGAAGATGATGACCAACTCGAGTGCACAACTTCGCATGCAAAAAGCCACATAAAAAACCCTTTGTAGCTAAGATATAAATGCAATGAAGATAAAAGAGGAAAAAAAGAGTTAGGAAATATTCTTGATGATAGATGAGAGATAAAGAGTGATTAATTTTATCTTTTGAAGGGAAGACAAAGATCAAAAAAGGAGAGGAAATCCTTTATCGGTAAAAGGATCGAGAGATCATCTTTTTATTTATCTTTCAATTGTCTATTATTCTTTGCAACTCTTTGAATGATGTCTTTTAGAATCTTGAACAAATTTATTAATATTTTTTTATTCTTATTATTACAAGTAATCTTTACTGCATAATTTCTTAATAATATCATTTGTATTTAAGTAATTGAATGTTCATTATAAGTAAGGGCATAGTTTGAGAGAAATATTCTTATTTACATCTATTAGGAATTTATTATCGAAACTTCACTAGAGAGATCGAGATGTTAAAATAGTTGCTATATGTTGGTGTTTATTCTTAAAATTTGTAAGTATGATAATCTAATTCATTAATGAGAGTTAAGGGTCAGAAGTTATATTTGCATGTTTTAGGCATTCTATTTTATTTCAAGAGAATGATTTAGAACCTTATTCCAACTTGGCTTACATTATAAAGGTTGCATTTCAATCAAAAGAATAATATCAAGTTTCATATTGTCAATTTTTACATCATTATTTGTATTTGTCTTCTTTGTCTATCATTAACTTATGATTAATTAATAGTTTAGTATAACATTATTAGTTTAATTTAACAATAAATTAATGATTTATTGTAAACAAGATTAAAATCAAGTAGTAGTGTGTGATAACCAATCTAATCCTCGTGGGAACGATATCTTAAGTATTATAATCGGTGAACCATGTGCTTGCAGATTTAGCACAAACAATGACAGTGTTGAATGATTAAGTCTATGTGATGAAAAGTAAACTAATAGTTATTTTATATATGCATATGAATATGTGAGCAAACATTGTGGAATAGTTAAGGTTTTAATTTTTAGCAATTGTTTGTTGCTTATTGCTTTTTCATCTTTTCATTAGTTACTAAATTATTTATTTGCATTTTTCGTGTGTTTGGATTTGACTACTATATGTGGTAGTTCAAAGTTAATTTTACCTACTAAGCGTTATAGCTTAGCACAGGTGTTTATCCATGTAGGTATTACAAATAGAGTTTCTTAGGGACAAAGTTTGCTAAAGGAAGGCCATCACAAGAACTAGAGGGCTTTGAAGTATACATTTTTGTTAATGTCATGTATAGTACTTAATCTTTTGATAAAAGGTGTTATAATGTAATTATATTTTGAAACCTTTCAAATTTTGTAGAATATTAATGTGTACATAATATGGTGTATGGATATATAATGTCTAGATGAATGTGTATAAAATATGATCTAAATTTTAAATGTATGAATTACCAGGGCTAATAAGTATTGCGGATAGTATGGCTTAGTGTCGTGAAGAACCATTGCATTTTTTGGTATCATACTTATAAGTTTAGGTAATTTTAGCCAATAGCAGTCTGGGAATATGTTAAAATAAGTTGTTTTTTGTGTTGGCCTAATGCAAACGTCCCTATTTCTTATAGATAATGGATTATGGAGGGATTAAGAGAAACATTAGAAGAAACTGCTAAAAGTAATCTACTGACATGATCAAATATGCAGTCTTTAGCCTCTACTCAAGGGCATATGCCTACTGTTATCCTTAGGGAGGCATTATTAAAGATTTACCAAACATGACTCAAATTTTGTAGAGGATAACTGCACCTAAAGCCCCTATTGAAGCAATTAGGAAGCATGGAGTAGAGGAGTTTTCAGTACAATTTTAGAATAGTCAGATACGGTAAAGTTCTGATTGGCAAATGTCATATGAGTATTTGATGAAGTTCAGTGTCCCATAGATTAGAGTGTGAATTGTGTTGTCTCTTTGCTTTAAGGACTAGCATATGATTGGTGGAAGCTTGGGCTTAAGTAACATCAACTACCAGCCCCACTTACTTGGAAGTTCTTTAAAAAATATTTTACATAGAGATTTGTAACTAAAGCTTATAAAGAGACAAAGATGAGGCATTTTTTGAGTTTCAAGCGAAAGGGGATATCGATGGCTGAGTATGAGAAAGAGTTTAGTAGCTCGAATAAGTATGTATTGGAACTGATGTTGACTGAAGTTTTTTGATGTCAATAGTTTAAAGAAGGTTTGAATGATTGAATTAAATACCACTTGGTAGGAGCCACCTCTTTATAGCCAGTGAAATATTATCAACTTGTTCAAGCAGCTATACGGGTAGAGAAGTCTAAAACGGCTAAGAAAGAAAGATTTTTAGCTTAAGGAAGTCTTCTTCCTTGAACATATCATGTCTTTAAAAGGTATTGGGAGGGCCTAGTAAGATCAAGGTCTTGTAGGTTATTACCACTGCTTTGTAAAAGGATTTTCAGTTATTGCTTCTTTACTAACTAAATTGCTCCAAAAGGGTGACAAGTATGAATAGAGCAATAGGTGTTAAGCAAGTTTTGAGCAATTGAAGAAGATACTTCCTGAAGCTTCAGTTCTCACTCAACTAGCTTAGGTAAAGAATATGCCATGTATGGTGATGTGACCAAGAATGGTTTGGGTTGTGTTTTGATGCAAGATGGCAAAGCGATGGCTTATACATATAGACAACTAAAGCCTCATAAACAAAATTATCCTATATAAGATTTAGAACTTACAATGGTGGTGTTTTTTTCCTTGAAGATATGGCCACACTAATTATACGAAGAAAGATCTAGGGTGTATACAGATCATAAGAGCCTTAAATAACGGGTCACCCAGAAAAAAACCTAATTTTAAATAGAGGAGGTGGTTAGAATTATTTCAAGATCATAACTACATAATTAATTATCACTTAGGGAAAGCTAATGTGGTGGCTAACGCCTTGGGAAAAAAAAGGATGGCAATCTTGACTTTGCAGCAATGTCAATAGAGCCTAGCACTAAATTAGCATTGATAGCTTAATTGATAGCACGACCCAACTTAAGGAAAGCCATAGTGAAGGCCTAGAAGGGTGATGAAAAGATAAGGATAATAGTTCAAATGATTTAAAAAGGTAAAGATTGTAAGTATAAGATAAAAAAGATGCGGGTATATACTATTGTGATCGACTCCATGTACTAGATGATAAAGAATTGAAGAAGAAAATGCTACACGAATCCCATAATACGGTCTTCACCATGCATCCTGGTGGTAACAAGATGTACCAGGACGTAAAGTAGTTTTATTAATGGCCAGGAATAAAGAATAATGTGATGGAATATGTTTCCAAGTGCTTGACTTGTAAGTAGGTAAAGGTCGAACATCAACTCCTTCAAAGGTGATTGAATCCCATTCCAATTCCACAGTGGAAAATGGATAATGTTACTATGGATTTTGTTATAAGTTTGCCTCTTACCTCAAGGAAGTATGATGTTGTGTGGGTAATTTTAGATAGGCTTATAAAGTCAATTCGTTTTATACCAGTCAGACCAAATTACCTAATACACTAGTCAGCTAAACTTTATGTTACTGAGATTGTTCTATTTCATGGAGTACCATTGTCCATAGTTTTGGATTGAGATCGAGGTTTACATCCAAATTTTAGAAAAGTTTTAAAATATCTTTAGGTAGTTGACTTCATTTCAATATGAAAATTTATCCACAGATAAATGGACAATCAATGTAGGTAATACAATTTTTAGAAGATGTGCTTCGAGGATGTGTTTTAATTTCTCAAGAAGTTGGGATAGGTATCTTGCTTTGATGGAATTTTCCTTTAACAAAAGTCACCAAACTAGTATGGGCATGGCACCTTATGACACACTATATGGTTGAAAATATAGAACTCCCATTTATTGGATAGAACTATTGTAGAACAAGATAACTGGCCTTGAAATCATTAAAGATACCAATGAGAAAGTACAGGTTATAAGGTAAATATTGAAAGTGGCTCATGATAGACAAAAATTATATGCTAATTTAAAAAGGAGAGACATTGAATACTAGGTCAATGACAAAGTAGTCCTCAAGGTATCATCATAGAGAAAGATACACCAATTTGGGAAGAAAGGAAAAATCAATCCCAAATTTATCAATCCTTATAAGATTATCAAGAGAGTTAGATCGGTGGCTTATAGGTTTGCACTTCCTAGGTAATTATCCAAGTTACATGATGTCTTTCATGTCTCTATACTAAGGAAATATTGATCAGATGAGTCACAACTGTTGTTGGTTTAAAAGATCCAAGTCCAATCTGATTACTCGTATGATGAAGAATATAAGGAGATCTTAGCTAGAGAAGTTCACCAGTTAAGGAATAAGCAAATATCACTTGTGATGGTTTTATGGTGACATCACAGTATAAAAGAGGTGTCTTGGGATCCTGAAGCTACTATGATAGCTCAATACCCACAGTTATTCAATTCAGTTATGAATTTCGAAGACAAAATTCTTTCTAAGGGTAGAGAAATGTGAGGCTCTAACATGTACTTTAGTAGGACATATGTAAGTAATAGGATTGGGGTGATAATAAAGCATGGAATATAGGACATAAAGGGAATTTATTTAAAAGACAAGGCTAATTTTGTAATTGAGCCTTTTGACATTCCTATGCATGGCTAAAAGACCAAAAATGTGAATTTAATTTGGAACCTTGAGGAAGTTAAGGAAATATTGGTTAAATAAAGAGAGTTAAGGGGATCTTAGTGGAAATTCTCTTAACGACCACAAGTGAGCCAATATGAGAGTACCACATAAAAATTTATGAAGAGGAAATAATGGAGTTTAAGGAGATTACAGAGGTAGCCAGCTAGATAAAGGCCATTTATAGCCTTTTCTCTTATAGTAACTACCATTTCTCTCTACCTAATTCCCTTTTCCTAGTTTAGTAATTTATATTTTGCAAGAGAGAGTTTAGGGGTTAGAGCAAATAAGATAAGCACTTTTTCTCTTTTTCACATCCTTCTTGCTCTCAATTTTTGCAAGCTATTTTAAGTGAAGATGATGAATGGTTATAAGTATGGCTTTTAATTTTTAAAAGGAGAATCCAACAAGAGAAAGGAGAAAAAAGCTAAGAAGGATTAAAGTGGGAAAACTAAGCATTTTGAGTTAAGGGAATTCTCTACTTTCTTATGTGTGTGCATGCTAGGAAAGAACTTGAGAAAAGTTATGCAAACCATGCAAAGCCATGGGAAGCATGTTAAGATGCTTAGTTAGGTCTTCAAATGGAAGTGTTATATAAGAAGCTAAGAATATATGGAAAGCCGACATAGGTTCCATTAGACCTCTCAAGCTTGATTTAAACATATATGAAAATATAAAAGTCCAAATGAAATGAAGTTAATAGACATGGAAACTACATATATAAACTTGAAAATGTTGTGAAGAACCTAGGCTATAAATAAATTTTTAAGAATCCTCAAAGTTAGAAAGAACAGTTGAATTGATGATCAATCTGCTAGGTAGTGTTAGATAAGGGGAGGTTGTGAATAACTCTTTTCCTTTATATAACTCTTGATGATAATTCTTGATGAGTTGAAAACAAAATAGTAGGACAAGAAATGATTGGAAGCGCTTTTGGCTGGAAAATGTAGGTTGAAGGTTATAGGGTTACACCAAAATCTGGAATTTTGCATTCAACTTGGATAGATTGGCCTCCAATTCAGCTGGGTGACACACATTTTAGACTAGAACAGACCAACCTACCAGATTGGATTGAAATTCAATATAGCAGAGTAGAAGCATTTTACAATAAGTATAGCTAACCCAGCTCAATTATTCATTGATTCAGTCGGATGATATGCACTATGGACTAAATTATTATAGCCCACCCGGATGGATTAATGAATAATTTAGCTAAGTTAATGGAAACAAATCAATCCACTTAAGATTGCCTATTAACTCAGCCAGGTATGTGATGAATATTCCTGATAGAAGAGCAACCACCTGACTGGATTGAGATCAATTTAGCTGAGTATCATCCCCTGTTTCTATTTATATGTAATTTGTAAACATGGAATTAATACCAAAACTTAAGCTAACTTCCTTTAAACACCTATAGAACATTATAAATTTTTAAATAAGGATATAACATGCTATAAATGCATGTAAATTATGATCAAACTATGACTTATTAATGAAACCAAAATTGAACATAGACAATTACATGCACATGATTTAGTTAATTCTTTGCTAAACTTATGTGTATTATTATTATGCATGCATCATAATGTAACTAGACTTCAAGAGTATAAAGGAGAATGCTTAAATTTGAATATGCATGAACATAGGTATATGCATCATCATGGATCATATATATATATATATATATATATATATATGCATACACATCGATGCTTTTACTGCATCAACACATAAAATTCCTTGACTGCCTCATCAAAACGAAGATTCCAACTTCAGGATGCTTGCTTTAATCCATAAATGGATTTTTGAAGCTTACAAACCTTCTTAGGATGCTTAGGATTGACAAAACCCTCAGTTTGTGTCATATACACATCCTTAAGTAAATTTCTGTTTAAGAAAGTAGTTTTGACATCCATTTGCCATATCTCATAATCATGATATGTAGCTATGGCAAGCAAGATGCTAATGGACTTGAGCATGACTACAGGCAAAAAGGTCTCATCATAGTCTACACCATGATTTTGTCAAAAATCTTTTGCTACTAGTCTACCTTTGTAGGTCTTATCAGCTTTGAGTTTAAATAGCCATTTGCATTCAATTACCTTAGCACCTTCCGGTGGATCAACCAAGGTCCAAACCTGGTTATCATACATTGATTGCATCTCGAATTTCATGGCTTAAAGCAAATTTTCTGAGTCTAGGCTCTCAATAGCTTCTCGGTAGGTAGTAGGATCCTCACGATCTACTATCTCAATAGTGTCATTGTCGGTGATTAGAAATCCGTATCTCTCAGTCTCCTGCGTACCCTACCACACCTTCTAGGTTCTTGTGTAATGGGTTCTTGTTCCACAACTTGTTGTGAACTTGATCCCATTTCCAACTCATCCTCTATAGGAGTTTGTGGCACTTGAATTTCTCCAAGTTCTACTTTACTCCCACCATATTTCTTGAGAATAAACCCCTTTTCCAAGAAAACAGCCTTGCCAGCAACAAATACTTTGTTCTCGGCTTGTGAGTAAAAGTGGTATCCCTTTGTTTCTTTGGGATAACCAACAAATAAGCAGACAGTGGATTTGGACTCTAGTTTATCATATGTTAATTTATTAACATGTGCTTCACAGCCCCAAATCCTGAGAAATGACATATTGGGTTCTTTCCCAGTCCATACTTCATATGGTGTCTTCACAACTATTTTAGTTGGAGTACGGTTTAGTAGAAATGCAATAGTTTCTAATGCATAACCCCAAAAAGAGACAGGAAGATTTGCATGACTCATCATTGATCGAACCATGTCTAATAGAGTTCGATTTCTCCTTTTGGATACACCATTCCATTGTGGTGTTTTAGGAGGAGTGAGCTCTAAAATAATACCACACTCTTTTAGATGACTATCAAACTCTTGGCTTAAGTATTTGTCACCTCGATCTAATAAATGGCTTTTAGACTTTTGCCATGTTGTTTCTCTACTTCATTCTTAAACTCTTTGAATTTCTCAAAAGTTTCAGACTTGTACTTCATTAGATAGACGCAGCCATATCTATTGAAATCATCTGTGAACGTCACAATGTAGCTAAAACCACCTTTAGCTTGTGTATTTAATGGTCCACATACATTGGCAAGTATTAGTTCCAATAAGTCATTAGTCCTCTCACCTTTCTTGTTAAAAGGACTTATTTTCATTTTCTAGGCAAACATGGCTCGCATGTGTCATAAGATTCCAAGTTGAATGACCCAAGCACTCCAGATTTGTGGAGTCTTGAAATGCATTTTTCGTTTGCATGCCCTAAATAACAATGCCAGAAGTAAGTAGGGTTCAATTCATTTGATTTAACACTCTTTGTATTTATGTTGTATATGGACTCTTTGTTTTTTAAATCAAGGATATAAAGGCCATTTTGCAACATGGCACTGCCGTATGAAATGCCTTGGTGACGAATATGAACATTGCCATTATTAATAAAAAATCAAATCCATCCAAATTCAAACAAGAAACTGAAATAATGTTTCTGCTCATAGCAGGCACATAATAACAATTTTTCAAATCTAAACAAAGTCTGGAAGGTAAAGTGAGTTGATAGTCACCTATCTCCATGGCAGCAACTCATGCTCCATTCCCCATATGGAGGTCCACTTCATTCTTCCCAAGTAACCGCCAATTTATTAACCCCTTGCACATTTGAACAAATGTGAGAACCACAACGGGTATCCAATACACAAGTGGTAGAAATAGAAAAGTTAATTTCAACAACAAAAATACCAGAACTGGATGCCTTGGCTCCATTCTTCTTTTGTTCTTCATTGAAGAGAGCACAATTCTTTCTCCAATGCCATAATTTGTTGCAATGGAAGCATGTGATCTCGCTCTCCTTGAGCTTTTATGGCTTAGGCTTGGGTTGGACCTGAGGTGCACTCCCATTTGACTTGAGCCAAGCCAGGTCATTCTTGGATTTTGCCTTTCCCTTCCCCTTTCCTTTAGCCGGTCCCTTCTTAATGCCCGCTTGAACCATAAGTATGGGATTGGTCTTTTGATGTTCTCTTCAGCATTCTTAAGCATCCCATGAAGCTCGGTCACTGTCTTGTTCATTGCATGCATATTAAAGTTCATAACAAATAGATCATAATCATCAGTCAATGAACCTAAGATCAAGTCAGTGGCCAATTCCTTCGAAAGTTGTACCTCAAGCTTCTCAAGAGTATCAAGATACCCTTTCATCTTGAGTACATGGGTACTAACAGGAGTACTCGCAGCCATCTTACAAGAAATTGAGGCCTTTATTGTCATGAATCTCTAATGACAAGCTTGCTCTTAGAACATCTCCTTGAGGTGCACCATGATCACATAAGCCTCTTGGTCCATGAATTGGTTTCGCAAGTCAGGCACCATAGTGGCCAGCATCAGACATGTCACATCATTAGAGTCGCTCTTCTCCATCTCAAAAGTTTTCTTTTAAACCATAGAGGCATTCCTAGCAGGTTCTTCGGGCAAGGGTGCATCCAAAACATACGACTTCTTCTCTTGCTAAGAATAATTCTCAAGTTTCGAGACCAGTCTATGAAATTGGTGCCATTCAGTTTGTCCTTTTCCAGGACCGATCGCAATGAAAATTTGTTGTTTGAAGAAGCCATTTTCAATCTATAATAAAAACTTAGCAAGATTAAATGAGGTCTTATTTATAATCCCACAAACCAAATTAATATCCCTATAAATAATTCGCGTTAGTGATTTAATGTGGGCCAAGATCCACTTTTCACAACAACTTATTTTTCAAGCTGAGCTTGCACAACTAACAAGTTAAGTTACTTGGGTAGGAAAACCACAATCATGTCTCGTACATGACTCTTGGATCAAATGGGCTAACATCTTAAGATGTTATAGTACAAACCCATTTATTAGTTGCCAAGGTCCGAGCATCCCTTTCCATGTTAAGTCCAACCTACATTCACAACCCATGCCGCACAAAGATAATCAGATGCATCTAGGACTCCTAGTCTATGTTATCGATGATTGATGCCTTGACATGTTTCGAATTAAGAAGGCAACTTTGAGACTTACTATTTTTAGGGATTCATTATATTATGACTTACATGAAATATGTTTTGTCATCTATTCATAGTATGCATATATATATAATTGCATAAAGTAAAGCATGATAAACATGGGTCCATAAACCTACAACTAAGATTCTATACTAATAAATAAGAATCTTCGAGTTGGGCTTCTCCACTCCGATGGGCTTCATCTTGATTTACAAAGTCTTCAAATAAATTATATTCTAAGAAATAAAAGAAACTCTTACAACAATATATAATGGCATGCGGGCCATACTTAATTGCAAAAACCCAGGGCCCATGAATGCACCATGCATATCCATTCATCACACAAAACAAGCAAATAAATATACTTAACATTCATGGATAAACAAAGTCCAATTTTAATTAATTTAGCCATGCCAATTAATGGAAATTGTGTACTTGAACTTTTAAGAGAAGACCCAATGATGGGCCTGGGCTGAAGCCCAATGGACTAAATCTTCTTATTGAATAATTTCTCTTAATAGCCTAAAACACAAACTAGTTAGATTTGTGCCATAAATCAACTCCAGTATAATTTCTAATTTTGCCATTTTTAATTTTATGTCATACAGCCTATAAACATTAAAAATACATATAATTTGTTCTAACATGAATTAAAACATAAAATCATGAAGAACATATATCATACACGGCATACAAAAACAAACAAACAACAATGAAACTAGTTGTTTAATGCTTTTATAATGCCACAAAAATGCACAAACAATTAAAACAATTTTATGAGCCAATTAATGACTTAAATAAGGTCATAAAAATTGAGTTAAGATTCTATTCAGATCTGATCTAAATGTGTTTTTTTCCATTTTAATCAAAATAAAACAAACAATGTTGATTAAACATGCAACAAACACAAACTAATCATAGTTTTAAGTGATTTTAAAATTAATCAATTAAATTGTCATGGACAAGTAGTGAAACCAATTTTAAAATATGTCTATACCTGTTATTAATCTTTAAAAATCACTTACAAACATGCCAAACACGTTTATACATTTAATTTAGAAAACTAGTTGTTAAACAAACACATATCATGCAAACTAGCACCTAGTTTCAAGATTAACATGTACCATCAGGTATTTATAATTAAATCTGACCATGAAAAGCTCTAAGAACTTCTTAGGACAGTATATAAACATTTCATAACAATTATAATACCTAATCAAACATTTAAAATGGTTTTTACACTAAAACAATGCAAAAAAACTCAAAACAGAAAATTTCTGCATTGCATGTTTTTAAACAAATGATTTTTGAATCAAGATTTCATGCATCTAAAGCACTAAAATAAGCATATTTAGGCTCTGATATGATTGATGGAATATAACATGGCATATACATGATGATCACACAGTAGAAAAATAATAAAATAGATCATACATACCACGCAATCCATAACAAGAATTGAAAACATGCAATTTTAGGGTTTTGAAACTTGCAATCTTAGATGCACTTTAAATCTTGATTTTGATGATGAAAAGCAAATAGGATGAACTTATATGTTTCAGGTCTTTGTCACCAATGCCAAATAAATAGCCTTTACGCCACTCCTCTCTATTCTCACACACACAATTGCAAGGAAGACTTAAAATCAAGAGTGCTAGCTCTATATTTAAATATTTGGCAATGGTAATGGATTGAAGCATTAAGATCTGATCTTGTTCTTATTTTAGGTTGCTATTGCTACCTAAGAACATAAGAGTTGAAGGAAAAATCCTTTCTCTTGAGAGTGGCGGCACAAATAGAGATATTTGTCACTTAGGTTTAAAACTATAATTAATTAATTTATACCATTAATTTAGGAAAGAGGTAATACCGAAATTCCCTTGCAATTTGGAATATTTTCAGCCCCATCACTCCCCAATTTAGTGATTTAAATTTATTCAAATTCTATTAGGTTTTCAAATTCAAATTGATTTAAATTAGTATTAGTCATTTAATCAAAATTAACTACTTCATTAGGGATTAATGGTTGCCAAAATTCACTAAGATTATTCCTTGAATTTTCGGTCACATTATCTCCCATTTAAGTAATTTATTTTGATTCAAATATAATTTAGGATTTAATAATCAATTAACTTAATTAATACAAGATAATTAATAAATTGAAATTAAACCTACTAATGCCGCAAATCCATCTCTCATGGGCCAAGGTCCATTTAGCAATTTTAATACCCATTAAATACATTAATTTGACTTTAAATAAATGCCCAAATTAATGCCCAATATTTTATTTAAGTATTTTAAGCCCAATGCTTTGTGTGCGATCCTATAAGTCCATTTAATATTGGCAATGAATTAATGAATTAATTCAAAGGCTATATATATTCTCTAGCAAGATATTATAGCATTCCAAATTAAATGAGAATGCAAATGGCATTTAGTGACCTAATGCAATTTTGTATAGTCCCTTACCCTTAAATATCAAAATTAATATAAGGCATGGAATTAGTCATCCTTATATATATTAATTCCTTTCTTTATATTCCAGTGACATTGAACTTTCAGATAAAAAATGATTACTCATTATTTCATCTCAGTATGGCCATGCACTTCTCAGTTCACTTATCAAGTGGCCAGTGATATTTTATCTCTTATCGAGAAGGGTAATCCCTTCACTTCTGTTATGCTCTCTAACATGGATCAGTGCATACCCATAGTTGTCACCCTGTTACAAGCACGTTAGGTGTATGTCAAAGTACACAGTAATTCATAAAGAGTTTCATAGAGATTTTAGGTCTAAGAACTTTGATGCAAAACTTGCACATGAGAAACACTTATGACTTGTACCATGTAGTGTTCTCATGAATGGATCGAATCCATATACCATGTTCTAAACATGTATCTATGATCTCTGATTGACACTCTTGTCCTTATGATCCGTAAGATAGAACTCAACTTATTAAAGAGAGCATACTAGTCTTAATTCATTGTTATTCGCACAACAATGACTGACTAGGGATATTTAGAATGAAGTCTCATTTGTTTCAAAGTCTTACAACCATGTGCCTCACACATGATAACTTAAATTGAAACAACATTCTTGGATAGTTCTATCAATTGATATGCACAGGAATACAATAGATAAAACAAATGCCTCATTTATTAAATTAAATTCTTTATAATAATGTATTGGGGCTAGGGCTTACACTAAAAAGCAAGTGCACTAGATTAGATAAGTAATGTAAGGGAATATATTTAAGGCCTTAAAATATCAAACCTAAAGGAAAAGGGGTTGTTACGTTAAATATCTATGATTGAGCGGAATTAATCTAATATAATCCCTAAGTTTTGAATCAAAGGGTGTTTTAAACTAAGCCATAAATTAAAATTAAAGACAAACAATAAAAATAGAAAGTAAAAGCAATCATCAAGGAATTCAATCAAAGATAAATGAAATGCTTAGGAAATTTTGTCCTCATACTTGTAGATGGATATAGGTGAAATAATATAATATGAAATTCTAGATAACCCAACTAAACCCAAGTCTCCTATTTCAAAGCCAACTACTCTAATCAATAAGCTTCTCATTGTGGATCCAACCTATTAATAAGCTTAAGCATGGGTTTACAAATCCTAGGTATCAGATAAACTCCTATTTTGGAGCAATTTACCCAAAAACCAATCTATTCCTAAATAAATCTAAATCAAATGCAGTCTACACAGGAGTTCAAAACCACCATTCTAGATTCATCAAGGACTCTAAATGCTAAAAACACAAGAACATAGCATTTACAACTAAATAAATCATTCAAATCTAACTTCAATCATCATTCCAAATAAAATCAAAGCTAAACTAAACAATCATCAAGCTACAGACAATAATCAAAATGGGAAATATAAGAAAACATTAAATATTCATTAACCCAAATATCCAAATACAAAGAATGATTCACGAATTCCTAAACAAGAAGAACTACTCAATCATCAAGAATAAAGCCATTAAAGAAATAAAACAATGAAGTTTAGAATATGCTCTTTGATGCGAGAGAATAGATCTTAAAGTTCCATTTTCGTTCTGCTTGAAATCTTCCTTAAATCCTAAAATAAAAAAACTAAGCTAAGTTAATAAAATGATTACAAGTGAAAACTAAATTAAAATTAAATCTAGACTAAAAATAAATGAAAAACCCTAAATTACAGTGCTAAAGATGAAGAAAATAAACCCTAAGCTATTCTAAAAATTGTCTTCCCTCTAGTCCCTTTGAAGAAGATGAAAAGGTGCTTTTATATGGAGACTGGATAAAAGCATAGCTGTGTTTTTGTAAGAAACATAGCTGTGTTTTGGATAAAATTGGGGTTGGGCTACTGGATCACGTGAGAATCACTTGGGCTATTGAAAATTAGATAACACAGCTATGTTTTTATAAAAACACTATTGTGTTTTAGTGTAAATTCTACCCATTTGCCAACTTAGCCTATAATCAGCCCTAGATCCCTAAGAAAGCTCCTAATTGCTCCAAAACACCTAAAATTTATAATTTCCAATATTATCCCATTTGGCATCAAAAGAATAATTTAACACACAAAATATGAAAAATGCATAAAATGAGACACAAATACAAACAAAAATATACTAAAAAGAAATACTAAATCAAAGTTATTAGCCACTTCTATCTTGACCCCCTAGAATGCTCTCTATCTTCCCTTGCTTCGGTGTTATACCTCAATCATTAAGCTTCATCCATTTGGATGTATTTATAAGCTTAGGGGTCATTAGTTTGTTGAAGTCATAGGGTGGCTTTTTACTAAGAGAATCACTAAAGTCCTAACACCTCATATTTCTACTGAGCATGTTAATAGTGACCCCAAGTTTATATTTTTCATATCCATTGCTATAACGTTGAATATTTGCATATGACTATGTAAAGGCTCCCCTTTCCCCTAGATGACCTGATGTAAATTGATTGAAGCCTTAGTGGTCAAAATAGCAGCTACAAACTTTGCAACAAACATGTCACTATACTGCTGGAAATTATCAATTGAATGTTCTGGCAGATTTATGAACTATATTTAAGCAGACTCAGTTAAATTTTTGGGAAAGACTTTATAGAGTGTTGTATCCTCTATTGTGTGAATTAACATGGTGAGGTGAAACTTGTCTAAATGAACTTGAGGATTGATGCTTCTATTGTACCTTAATAAGTTGGGTAATCAATTGCTCGGAAAAGGTGCTGCCAATATTGCTTTAAATAATGGGGAGCAAAAGCTCCCTCGATATTGTAGGGTGTTTTAATTCTGGAAATTCAATAGTCTCTTTCCAAAAAGCTTTTCAAACTCATCCACAGTCATGGTGATTATAGGAGTTGGATTTGATAGGGGAGGTGCTGTGTTTTGAGTGTTAGTGTTCTGATTGCCATTTGCTAGGGCGGTTGCTTAAGGTAATGATAGAGGTGTTGCTTGAGCTATTAAGTTTAACAATGTTGCTAAGAAGGTTAAAGCCATCTGTGGGGTGAAGCTAGGTAAGGGGATTGCAGGGGTCATTAAATGTAGGTTTGAATAGTGAGGTTGGTAGAAGTACTTGGTAGAGTGGGTTTTAATAGGGGAAAAATAGGTAAGTATAGAGGTGATGAGGTAGCGTTCCTATTGCTTCTAGTCTAAATGTCTGGTGTTTCTTGATCTTGAAGATTCATGGTTATAGGGGATGAAGTCAACACTAATCATTGCACCAAATGATAACAGTTCTAATTATCGATTTGTTTTTGGATCTAAATTCAACAAAATTTTCTTCTTGGTCTCCTAAGTACCCGAAATAAAAAGACTTGGTGGGGTTTTTGATGAGAGAAAGCTCTGATGGTCTAGTCATAATAATGTTCTTAAGGAATGATTTAGGATATAAAAAGGCTAAGAAAGAGAAAAATACTTGGAATATTATACCAATTTATAAAAATTCAATTCCTACCTCTAGTAGGATTTAGTTTACTTGTTAAGGTGGATTCCTATCAATCGTAAATAAGAATCCCACTTAGAAAGATATCTTCGTCAACTAGGAAACAAAGTTGGAACCACTACAAGAAGCTTTGTCTGGTTAGACCAGGAGAAAACAATTTGACACTTAAGTCAAAGGCTTAAGGATAGATAAATCTAGAGAAAGTGTCTCAAGTTTTGCATACTTGAAGCCACTGTACAATGGGCTATTTATAGGTGGCATGAGATGGCACTTAAGTGCCTAAAGTAAGGCTATCAAGGCGTCATAGCAGGTGAGCGACAATGTGATGAGGAATAGGTTAGAAATATAGGCTTTACAATGTGTTAGGGGATTGATGAGACTAGAGGCCCCATCAATCTGATGAGATGGTGCGTGCTTGCCTTCCTCTATCTTTTTGTCATGCACTAAGCCTTTTCAATGATAAGTCTCTAGGCTTTGGGCTGAGGGTTACTTGGCCCCAAAAGATAATTTGATATTATCACTTGTCCCCTTCAGAGGTGTTTGATCATTTGAGGGTTGGATTAGCGAATATCATAAAATTTTCTACCCGATCTAACAAGCATTTAATCGCATAGCAATTATTAGAATAAAGATAATTGCATGCATCAAGAGTGATGCTTCAATGTTCAGATTTGCTTGATGTTTCTATTCTAAGCATGGAAGAATTTGATTGGCCAATCAATTGGCATATTCGAAGAGTCTCTCTATATAAATAGGTAACTTCCAAAGACCATTTTTCACTTTTTATTGATTTCTTTAGCAAAGCTTTACCAAAATTTCTTCTCACATTCAAAATTTTCAAATTTCAAGAGTTCTTTCGAGCCTAAAAAAATATTCACTTAAGTAAGTAATCTTTACCTACATGTCCTGTATTTTCCTTTAATTTGACTCTTCATACACTTGCATTTGCCATATTTCTAAGACTTCTAAGGAATTTTCTAGTTTCGATTCCTAATCATTAGTTAAAATTGGGAACTATTTAACTTTTCCCCTTCCTCTGAAAATTGCCTCCAACAACAGTCAAGCCAGAGACATGAGCTTTATTAAGCAGTATAGGTAGTCCCAATATGGAGAAATGCTACAAAATGACACTGAAGAAGGTGTTAAGAATAAAATCTAGGTATGGTTTACAATATAATGTGCATGTGATGGTGTGCCCTGAATCCATAGCAATGATAGAGGGTTCGTTTAGCATAAATAAGAATGAGTGGTTTATCTATCATTTGTGGAGTTTAGATGCAGGGCTCAAATTCTAACTCGACACTTTTAAGATCAACATGCTTAAGGGATATAGGGTTGCGCTGAATCAATTAAACCCAAATGGATAGAGAGCTATAGTGTGTTTCAAGATACTTCATAAAATTGAAGCAATCGCTCTAACTCTCGATCTCTTCACCTATTTTTTCTACATATCCAGTATGATTGATAGGATGGAGTATTACTTCCCTAGCTATCAAAGGAATAAGCTTTTCACTTTTCCTTAATCAATGAAGGGTCTCAAGGAGAAGTTTTTTTGATCGGGATGCCAGGGTGATTTGATGTGTCACTCATCCAATTGGATAGGGTGATCTCCATAGAAGATAGGGCTATCAGCGTGTCCTTGTATGCAATCAATATTAAGAAGTTAGTTGTGGCTATGGAAAGGAATAATGATCTATATAATTTGGATCAACTACTGCACACTTTAGATGGATCGTCAAGCTTTTCAAAGGGAGGAGATACAGAATGTGAGCATTGGGAAAAATAAGAGGAAACCTAATATGCTAACTGCTTGTAATGCTTCACATATACATTTAAAGTAAATTTCAGTGTAAACTACTAATCTTGTTTATTATGTTATGTCTATTTTTCTTTTGTAGTTATGATGGCTGGCATGAGAGATTTAACAAAACAATTGGCTAAGGTCACCAAACAATAGCTTGCGGTAGAGCTGGCTACATAGGAAGAGAAGCATAGAAAAAAGAGGATGATACTTCCCTCTTCTGAGGTCGAACAATTCAGAAGGCTAAAGCATGGCAGGAGCAAATTTGCTTAGGGTGGAGCCTCCTCCAAAGATCCTATCGCTCCTACTATAAAGCCCTCTGCAAAGCCTTCTAGTGTCACCATAGCACCTGCTGCCCCTTTCAAGTCTAGTGCTCTAACCCATTCCTCTTTACGGAGATTGCAACTTAAGGATGAATCATCATCTGAGGATACATTCCCAATATTCAACCCTCCTACCATGCTCATAATGCCAGGTTCTGCCGAGCTAGCATTCACAAAGGTGGCTTAGAAAGACAAGGGGAAGGAGGCAGTCTCGAGTCATATGGTTGGAAAGAAGGCAAGCATGATGCACAGTCAAAAATCTAGCTTTATGAAAGACATGCTGAAAGAGTACTTTTGGGAGGGGTTTTCTACCCAAGATTCCAAAGTAGCGTCCTTCATCTGCAAATGACTCTTTGATGAGAAGGACATCTTTGAGATGAGTGAATGGAATTCGCCTAGTGAGGAGGTGAAGGGGTTTTAAGTGGCAAGTTTGGAGGTATATTTCGTTATCCGCTTCCTTAAAAGTTAGTGAGTTGTCTTTTGTTTTTCTCTCCTCATTACTTATTGTGGCTTTTGTCTATGACTAGTTAATCAAGTGGGGTATGCAGCTTCATGGTCAGAAAATTTATTTCAAAGCGTTATAGGATGACAACATCCGATCAGAGGGATTGATATACGCTTGAAAAGCTCATAAATATTGTGTGTTAATGTGTGGTTTTGTGTCGTATTGTGTTTATTGTTTTAGTATTTTATCTATATTTTGTTGCTTTTATGTGTTTTGTGTGTGTGTGTATTTGTTTTATTTGTTTTATAGGAGAAAGGAATGACTTGAAGATTAAAGGAGTTAAGTGGAGGAAAGAAATCCATATGAGCTACATTGAAGGTGTCACGAGCGCGACAAGGGGGAGAGCTCCCGACAGCATGAAGGGCGGACAGCCAGCGGAGCCAGCCGAGCATAAGCTTGCCATGTCGCGAAGGCGACAAAGCAGAAGGGCTCGCGACAGCCAGCGGAGCCAGCCGAGCAGAGGCGTGTATTGTCGCGAGCGCGACAGTAGTCGCGAGGGCGCGACAAAGTGCGGATGAGCAGTTAGAATTTTGAAGTGATGCAATTTTCCATGAACAAGGACAATTCTTGTGAAAGGATGTCTTGAAGGGACATAATTTTTAGAGAGGCATATATATGCCAAGTGAACAGAATTTTAATGATGATTTTGTATAATTTGATTTTGTGATCCTAAGAACAATTAATTTCTTTTAGTACTTTAGTTTTTATTTTCATGTTTTGAAGAGGAGACAAGAAGCAAGGAAGAAGAAATCTTGTGTGAAGGGAAAAGGGTTGAGAGATCCCCTTCTTTTTGTCCTTATGTTTTATGTGTCTTCCTTGTAATCTTTACATGAATATTATGTTTGCATTTGATTATATATGAACAAATTTCTATTTCCATTTATAATATTGATCTTTGGTTGTAGTATTTTCTATTAAAAGTTTATTGGTATCATTATAAGTTAAGGAAGACGACCTTCAATGTGCAATTCCTTTTCTAAAAATTAACAAAATGGACATAAATAAGAGAGTTAGCGAGAGCAACATCTTATTGAAAGTTAACAGGAAATTCATTATCAAAGCATAGTTAGAGAGATCACATGTGGAGATAATTGCTATAGGTTTGTGTTTAATCTTAAAATGTGTAATTAAAACCCACTAGTTCATTAACGAGAGTTGAGAATTAGTACTTTAATTGTATGTTTTAGGCAATCTAATTCATGTCGAGGGAGTGGTTTAGGAATTTATTCCAACTTGGCTTACTAATAAGATTAAAAATTATAATTAAAATAATGGTATCAAATGCATGATTATTTAATTTCATAATATTTATTGTCTTCTTTGATTATACTTAACTAGGATTTAATTAATTTTATGCAATAGAGTAGTTAGAATTAACTTGCATTTTTGAACATCGTAAACAAGATTAAAATTGAATAGTAATAGTGGGTGATTAAAATCAACATTTCCTTGTGGGATCGACATCTGAAGTACTATAACCAGTACACCGTATACTTGCGGTATTTAAGCTTTAGAAAAAGCATATCAAGTTTTTGGCGCCGTTGCCGGGGAAATTTGATTGATTTAATTTATTACATTATGAACCTTGATTTAAGATTTTGGATTACGATATTTAATTTATTGTTGCTTGTTGTGAATTTTTAGGATTTGACTGTTCATGCCGCGTACGAGAAGTTCGCAAGAAGAACTTGAACCGTTCAATCCGGAGATAGAGAGATTTCTTTTGAGTAACCATAAGTCAAATAAAAAGAAGAATCGGAGTAGACGAATTATTATGGCTGAAGAAGAAAATCCACCGCGCTTGATGGACTTTGCCACGCCAGCATTGAGTGGTGCTCAACAAGGTGTGGTAAGACCTACGGTAAATGCAAACCAATTTGAAATTAAACCATCGCTTTTACAAATGATTCAAAACAGTATCCAATTCTATGGTTTGGCAAATGAGGATCCAAATGCTCATTTGGCAAATTTCTTAGAAATTTGTGATACTTTTAAGATTAACGGAGTTTCGGCGGATGCAATCAAGCTTAGGCTTTTTCCTTTTACATTAAAGGACAAGGTAAAGGCTTGGTTGAATTCCCTTACTAGGGGTTCTATCACAAATTGGGACCAATTAGCCCAAGTCTTTTTATCAAAATACTTTCCCCTAGCAAAAACTGCTAAAATTATTAAAGATATTACTACTTTTGTTCAACATGACTCTGAATCTTTGTATGAGGCATGGGAAAGGTTCAAAGAATTGCAGCGAAGTTGCCCACACCACAATTTGCCAAGGGAATTGCTTATGCAGACATTCTATAACGGTGTGAATCCAACCACTCGAGGAACCATTGATGCTGCAGCTGGGGGATCTCTTATGAGGAAAACAACGGAGGCTACTTTTGACTTATTGGAGGAAATGTCCATGAATAATTGTATGTGGCCAACCGAGAGAGTAAGAGACTCTAATTATAATTCTAGTGCTAATACTAGGGGGGTTCATTCAATAGATTCTGTTGTGGCCTTGCAAGCCCAAGTAGCTGCATTAACACAAAAGATCAATAGTCTAGGAGTGGGAGGAACTCCACAAACTGAGTGCACTATTTGTGGTCAATTAGGGCATGGTAATGAGGGTTGTATTTTAGGAATAGGGAGTCCAAATGAGCAAGTGAATTTTTTACAAGGGCAAGGACGAGGAAACCCTTTTTCAAACACCTATAATCCCGGTTGGTGAAACCATCCGAATTTTTCTTGGGGTAGTAATAACAATCAAAATAGAGGGGTAGGATTTCAACAACCTCAATATAGGTTTGGAGCCTTGGAAGTGAAGGTAGATAGATTTATTGAGGAGCTTAACTTAAAGTTTACTTCACAAGAAGATAATCAAAAGAGGTTAGAAACTAAATTTGATCAAATAACAAAGAATCAAGCCTCTTCAATTCATAATTTGGAAGTACAACTAGGGCAAATTGCGAAGGCTTTACCTTCTCGCTTACAAGGAAGCTTACCTAGCAATACGGAGGAAAATCCTCGCGACCGTTTGAAAGAAGTCTAAGATAGACTTCAGATTGTTTAAATTTATGTTCATATTTCCAGTTGACTTAGTGGTTATTTGCTTATGTATTTCTATTTCTATTTCCATTTTATTTTATTTTATTGTTGTTTCATTTGTTTTGATTTATTTCCCTCTTTATTAGAATACTTACACATTTTTTTTATTATTATTATTTTATTTTACAGGTGTTTATGTTTGCCTTATTTATGTTTTTTTTTATATTTTCATATATATATATATAAAATATATATATATATATATATATATATTACATTTTTAAAAAAAAATAAGTCATGAACATTTCATCATTATCGCGAGCGCGACAAGGATGAGTGGGACGGATCACAGGCCTCTGTCGCGAGCGCGCCCTGTTCGCTCTCGCGACTCATTCATCTTGATTTGTGCCAACAGTCTCTATCGCGAGCGCGATTATATCGCGAGCGCGACAGCTGATTTTGAGGGAAGATCATATACTCTCTGTCGCGAGTGCGACTTGCTTCGCGAGCTCGCTAGTTCAAATACCGTGCCTTGTCGCGAGCGCGACAATGTCGCGAGGTCGCGACGGGACGCGGGATTTGAATTTCTTAGGGTTTTAGCTGCCTTTTCATCTTCCTCTATATATAGTTAAAACCCTAAGTAAACTATTCACCTTCTCCATTCAGCAACTCTTGAGTTTTAAACGTTTTTCTCTCTAAATTTTTAGTTCTCTAATCCTCTGTTCTTTCTCTTTTGCTTTTGTGGAGTGTTTTTGCTGGCTTTGGTGTTGTTTCTTCTTCTTCTACACTTGATATTGTGGTTTCAGCTTGGGTTTCTTTATTTTCCATCATGGTGCGCACAAAATCCATTGGACGCAAGGATAAGCACCCTGTTGCCGAGCCAAGTTCTCCACCAACACCACCTGTTGAGTATCTTCAGGCCAGGTTTGAGTGTCCTTTCCCTATTTACTCTGAAGACGAAGGGAAAAAGTTTAAGTTTTTTAACACCAAAACCTATGTAGGCATGTTGCATCTAGATACTGAATTGCTTAATGATTTAGGTTTGACTGCTCAATTTGATAAATATATCAAATACATGAAATGGGAGAAATTTTCTATCATGAATTTACCTATTAGGAGGGATTGGGCTGTAGAGTTTTTTGTCACATTGGCTTATGTCGATAACAAAAAGACTCACTTTAAATTTAGACACCAAGGTGCTGAGTTTACATTTGGTTTTGACGAACTTCATGTTTGGTTTGGTTTTCCATTGAATGGAACACGCTTTAATTCAAATTTATTTGATCACCGACCAATTTGGACAACACTAACTGGCTTGGCGAAATTCAATAACAAAAATGCCTCTAATAGACTAATTAAGGACAATGGCTTTTTTTTATTTCATAAGTATTTATGCCATGCCTTATTTGGACGCGTAGAAAGTACCAAGGTTCAATCCAAGGACTTGTTTGTGCTTCATTTATTACTATCACGTAAAACACCATGCTCCATAGATTTTATCTTTAACGGGTTATACCATGCATCAATTGCTAGAACTAAAACTGTAGGCATGTGCCATATGGTAACCGGTATTATTTTGGGGTGTTTAGGTGATTTAGGCAATTTTGTTTTGGCTGACAATGAACATGTGACTTTAATGGATATCCGTTATCTTCGTAACTCCCATGTTTTAGATAGACATACTATGCCTCCGCAGTTTTTGTCCCGATTTGTGCAGGAAACGAGATCTAGTCGTGCCAAAGGAAAAGGCAAAGCACCAGAAACATCTACTGCTGAGCCTGATGGTTCTGATGCGGATGATGATGAAGACGAAGCTGCTATGGCCAGTGATTTTGGTGTGGGTGGAGATGATCGGGATGAGCCAAGTGTCGGCGCTGCATCAGAGGACACTGCTGGATTGCAGCGGGTCATGTCTCGGTTGGATGGGATTGAGGCTGCCAATCACAGTATGGCGGCTCGGATTGATTCTCTTGAGGCGACCGTCCAGCAAATGCACAAGAGTCATAAAAGCCTCAGCCGCAAGCTCCTTTCCTTCTTTCGCCACCACAATGTTCCTTTCACGCCTTCTCCACCGGGGTCCCCAAGTGGGGCCAATGAGTAATGTTACCTTCTCCTATTTGTCATTCTTTTTGCTTTATTTTCGTATTGTTTGTGTTGTGCTTGTTTGTGTTGTATGTATTGTTTTGTGGAATCTTCCTTACACAATGAGGACATTGTGTTCTTTAAGTGTGGGGAAGCTAGTTGGTAGTATGCATATAGGATTAGTGTTAAATGTTTTATGTTTTATGTTGAGTTGTGTGATGGAGTTATTCTCTGTGAAATTGTTGCCTATTAACATATGTAATTAGTCTTTGCATAGTTAGTTATGAGTTGATTTGATACATTTACTAACTTAGGATTAAGGGTCTTTAGTTTTAATATGATTATGTTTCTATGGATAGGCATGTTAGGTAAAGTTCTTTGGTATATGGTTCTTTTAAGCCAAGTTTCTTTATATATGTGTTTTAGAATAGCGAGTTTTACATGATGTAGAGTTTTGTCATAACCATGGTGAGCTTTTGAGCCTTAACATATGAAATTTATTGTTTTTTGAGAGAATTCCTCTTGTATTCATTACTCTAGAACTTGTGTTAGATAATTTTTGAGATCACATTTAGTATGAGATGTGCATGAAAAATGATAAGGGCATTTAGATTACACCATTTTGGCTTGCTTTAAAAACTTACCTTTTTGACTTTAGGTAGCCAATTTTGAGCCTTAAACCTATTTTTTTTTAGCAACATATAATTAGCTAATATCCTTTACTAAACAAAAAACCTATTTCTTTGTTTTACCCTTTTTCTGTGAAGAGAAATAAATTGTTATATCTTTAGGAGATATATATTGTTAATGTAAGCATGATGGTATTTAAAAAATGAGAGTTAAATTTCATTTTTCTCTAGGATCAATATTAGAACAAGGCTAGTTTCTAAAGAAAAAAAAAAGAAAAAGAAAAAAAAAAGAAAAAAAAAGAAAAAAAAGAAAGAAAGAAAGAAAGAACAAGAGAAACTAGTAGTAGTGTGCCATTGAGAAGAGAATATGAGAAGTAAATTACATCATACGATGCTTATGTTCTTAAACAAATCTCTTATGATATGGTAATATTGTTTCTATTCACAATTTAAGCTACTTAAACCAAAAATTATCCTACCTTAACCTAAGCCAAGCTATAACCCTTTAAAGACCCTTTTGATTTTGTGCATTATTTTATACTAGTGATGGAGATTTTTATCTAATACAAGCCTATGGTATGTGGTGGTATAAGAGGAAATATGAGTTAAACACTATCCACTAAACACTTGAGTGGTGTAAGGCACATATTATGAGAAAATAACTCTATATTTTGTATTACTTGCTAGGATAGAGTACATGTTGTAAGAAATAAAGGTTTTTAAGAGTTTTATATCATTGAACTTTGCATTCTCTTGTTTATCTTATGTTGGGCATATGAGTATTAAACCTTATAGATCCAAGATTTTATTTTGGTATTTGTTGATATTGACTCATGATTACTATGTTTAAGAAACCTATTGTGTGTTAATTTGTGAGAATCTTAAGAAGGACAACTCCATATTTCATTTTTTATGTTTTTGTGTTTGAGCTTTGATGGTGTCTAACATTTCTAAGTTTTTCCTTGAGGACAAGCAAAAGTTTAAGTGTGGGGAATTGATATACGCTTGAAAAGCTCATAAATATTGTGTGTTAATGTGTGGTTTTATGTCGTATTGTGTTTATTGTTTTAGTATTTTATCCATATTTTGTTGCTTTTATGTGTTTTGTGTGTGTGTGTATTTGTTTTATTTGTTTTATAGGAGAAGGGAATGACTTGAAGATTAAAGGAGTTAAGTGGAGGAAAGAAATCCATATGAGCTACATTGAAGGTGTCGCGAGCGCGACAAGGGGGAGAGCTCGCGACAGCATGAAGGGCGGACAGCCAGCGGAGCCAGCCGAGCATAAGCGTGCCATATCGCGAGGGCGACAAAGTTGAAGGGCTCGCGACAGCCAGCGGAGCCAACCAAGCAGAGGCGTGTATTGTCGCGAGCGCGACAGTAGTCGCGAGGGCGCGACAAAGTGCGGATGAGCAGTTTGAATTTTGAAGTGATGCAATTTTCCATGAACAAGGACAATTCTTGTGAAAGGATGTCTTGAAGGGACATAATTTTTAGAGAGGCATATATATGCCAAGTGAACAGAATTTTAATGATGATTTTGTATAATTTAATTTTGTGATCCTAAGAACAATTAATTTCTTTTAGTACTCATTAGTACTAGGCAAGGCTTAAGCCAAGATTCTCTACAAACTTGTTTATAAAGTCGAGAGATATTTTTCTAATACCGTACTTGATTGGATGAAGGATCTTAGGGTTTTGCCTGATCCACCATCTAGTGATGATAAGGAGGATCTACTTGATGAAGAGGTGATGGGGGAGGTTACAAGGGGTGTCGATGAAGTCCTTGTAACTAAGCCTAAGGATGGAGACATTATAGACCTTGGGGCCATTCCTAGACCTCTTGTGGAACTCGAGTTCATTCCTCTTCTGCCTGATGAGCCGATTCCTAATCTAGCTACGAAGCCTCCAGTTGCACTGACCATAAGCCTTCTACTGTGCCGAGCATTGAGTCTCCTGCCTTACCAGTTGAAGATCAAACTACCATGCCATATGAGGGATTGATTAATGTGTAGCCCTTTGCGATAGGCTCTTTATTTATGCATAAATAGTGTAATTAGAATTGTGTACATGAATTTTTATTTTTTCATGATTCAATGTATAGTTTTGCGAGAAATTTTTAATGAAGCTTTTTGTGTTTATTTTAATTATGTGGTTTTATTTTACTTTATTGCACCGCAATAGTATGACCTATCTAATGAGTGAATAAATATAAATACTTCCTGAATGCTTAAAGAGATTGCAAAGTCCCTAATTTTTTGATATCACTTATTTCCCAATATTGTCTCAATTGGTACAAGTTAAAAATATAATTATTTCCATTATTGTAAGCACATCATCTGATCGAAAGGCATGATTACTTGTCTATTTAATTATGGTTAAGTCATCAAGTAGAACAAATGATCTCTTAGATCTTGTTTTCTAACTTGGAATTCAAATTGAGCTTCATACATCAAGGTAAATAGGTAAGCATTTCAATCGGTATCGTTGAACCATTTTTAACTCGAGAGGAGTATAATGCTTATAGGTGACAGACTTTAATCCTCACAATTACTACTCGGGATTTGCATCAAGCATAGCTAATGGATTTTTTCAAGTTAAATTTTGTATAGGATATAGAGAAAATTCTTTATTTTTGATAATTTGAGTTACAACATTGCATTAGGTACTTCTTGAGTACAATGGCCTTCCAACTCCTAGGGATATCTAACCCATTTATAGTTCTCAACTTGTAGGTACTTGCATTGAGGACCTTAGAGATTTCATTAGGTCCTTCCCAATTGGGCATCAGCCTCCTCACTCCAGCATTGCCTATTTTGATCTCAGCCTTCCTCAGAACTAGATTACCAATGTTAAAAAATCTAGGCCTTACCATTCTGCTATAGTATTTGGCGATTCTCTATTTATAGGTAGCAATTTTCGCATAAGCATCCTCTTTCATTTCTTCCACCAAATCTAGATCTTGGCATCTTTTTTTAGATATTGCCCCAATTAGAGTAGAAAGTCAAACAATAGGAGGGAATCCCGATCTCCATTGGTATCACTACCTTCAATCCGTATACCAGAAAGAAAGGTGTTTAATGAGCACTAGCCCTAGGAAAAGTTCAGTAAGACTATAGGACACTTTTTCTGCTCTTTTATCCAGCCGCCTTTCACCTCCCCCAATCACTTTTTTAACCCTTCCAAAATAGTTCTTTTGGAGACCTCTATAATTCCATTGCTCTATGGATGGGTGACTCAAATGAAGCATAGACTGATATTTATACCAAAGTAGAAGTTTCTAAAGATTGAGCTATCGAATTGCTTGCCATTATCGGTTACAAGAAATTTAGGAAGGCCATATCTATACTAATCTCTTTCCAGGTGAAATTTCTAATTTTTTCAACTATTATTATTGCTAAAGGCTCTACTTCAATCAATTTAGAGAAATGATCAACAACGATGATGAGAAACTTCGTTTACCATTTACCTTGAGGGAAAGGACCTAAGATGTCTAATCCCTACTGATCGAATGGCCAGGACATACTGATAGGTTATTGGTCTGTTACAGGCTATTTGATAATTCTTCAATGAATTTGACATTATGGGCACATTTTTACCTTGTTTTACACATCTTTGAAGATACTAGACCAGAAAAAAACTAGCTTGTAGTGTCTTCTTAGTGATAGCCTTACCGGCTTCATGTGCTCTCCAAATGCCTTTATAGCTCTCCCTGAGTATGTAATCTCTTTCCTCATCTGTTATGCATTCAAGCCAGGGATAACTGAATGTGTAAGGACCTAACTTTGGCCCTAGTAGCATTTAAGGGTATTAGGAGTGCAAAATTATCTAATTTAACAAAATTAGATAATGTATTGCAAGTCAAGATTAAAGATTTATTCTTGAGAAAGTTAAAGGGGTAAAATAATTATTTTACCATGTGTATGATTGGAAATAAAAATAAAGTTAATGGGCTCAATTAGGTCATAAGTGTGATTAAGTGGTCAATTATGGTATATTTATATTTTTATGGGACAAATGAAATCAAAGAAAAGTTATTTAGGGTGAAATTAAAAAAAAAAGATAGAAATTTTAGGGCCATTGTTGGAAGAAGGATTAATTGGTGTTGATTTCGTAAGAGAAATAATATAACGGGTTTGAAATTGGATGAATAAGTTAGTGGGGGAGGATTTTTGACATGAAAATTATTGGAGGACCTAAAGAAGACTTCTCCTACCAATTTACACATTGGAACATTGCATTTAGGAGAGAGAAAAACCATTTTAAGGGTATAAATAGAGGTAGGGATAAATTTTGAAGGAAGAACATGTATTTTCCTTCATCTCTCTCATCTCTCTCTAAAGGAATAGCTCTCTCTCTGTATTTTCTCAAGGAATTCTTAATGTATGTGGATGGATATAAGGTTTTTAAAGGTTATATATTAAGGTAAAGGGCTAATTTCATCATCTACTTCATTTTATTTCTTATTTATAGTCATATATCTGAAGAGAGCAATTGTTGGACATTGATGCATGAATGAAATGTAAATTGTAGAAGAGGAAGCTAAGAAGAATAGGAGATAAAGAGTTGAATAAAGGTTAAAGAGGAGTGAATTTTAGCCAAGGTCTGGGACTTTATGTATATATGATTTGCATGTATATTTAGAATATGATTTTGATGAAATTAAAACTTAATTTTAACATAAGGAATCTTGATTGTGTCCATGTTAAAGGGTTGGATAGTTAACAAATGTTAAACCCTAGATTAATATTTTAAAAGGTGAATGCAAAGATAAATTTTGAGGGAAATATTTGTAAAATTAATTCCTAATTAGACAAATTTCCAATTTAATTTGTGTACACCAAAATGCTTGAAAATTCCTTTGTTATCAAAAATTCGTATTTGACCCTATCTGACCTAGTGAGCTTGTTTTGCTGATATATGGAGTTATAGATATGAAAATTGGGTAATTAAAATTTTGTTGTAAACTAGACTCCTATATATACCTTTTCTATGCAGAAGACTAATTAAAATCTATCTCTAAGGCTGTCTAATTTTAGTTTAAAAATCAAAATCAACTATTGCCCTATCACTAGAACAGCCTTCTGAAATTTTTAAATATCTTGAGTTGTAGATATGATAATGATATGATTTTTAATGTTATAGAAAATATAAATATAGAGGAATAAGTTTATAACATAACTCTTTGCCTAAAAATAATGTTTAATAAGTCAAAAATAATAGAAAAAATTAACTAGTGAATTTGCCTTTAGAAAGAATGTACGTCACGATCAACAGCTTTTTACTTGTTGACCGTGAGGTCAGTCCAGAACAAAAACTAAACATATGTTAGAGTCAGTAGCTTTTACCTATTTATCATGAGATTAGTCTAGAACAAAAACTAAACCTATGTCATAGTCAGTAGCTTTTATTTGTTGATTGTGAGGTCAATACATAATCTAAAGTGCACATATGTCATGGTCAATACACATTTCCTATTGATCGTGACCCTCCCCTGTCTCACTAATAATTAATTTAAAGGTTCCAAATGATTACCAAAGTTTACCTAAACTATCTTTAACATCATTATGTTATTTAAATTATAGAGAACTAACTAATATAGACGTGTGTGTTCAATATTTCATGAAAATAAAGTATAAAAAGTTGATGGAGTATGACTTTTGAAAAATATATGAATTATTATACTTATTCTTATTGAAGATAACATGTATATACTTATCTGTTGTGCTTATATGCTACCATGCGAAGGTATATGAAGAAAGTGATATATGTTCATTCACAACTAATTGTATTATGATCATTATACTTGTATTCATGTGGATACATATCAAAGATTCTTTATCATTTTATATGAACATATATGTGCAAATTATATACTTGCAATTACTTATATAACTATATGTTATTGTATATATAGTCATATATGTATGTACACATATAGGTAAACTTGTTGTGAACATGTTCATACACTTCATTGACTAAAGAAACTCAATAGAGAATGATGTTATGTATCACCATATCACATATGTCAAATAGTTACATGATTTGAAGGGATTACAAGTACAAAATAGTAATACTTAATTGTGCTCAAGATAACATGTTTATAAAAAGTTCATGCATGTACATGTATACAATATCTTGCTTATAGTTATATAGGAATATATATATAGAGATATGTACATGTACATGATGAAAAAGAGCAAAGTACAGAATAGCAATACTCAACAGTGCATATGATCAAATGTTTATATATAGTTGCACATAAGCATGTATATGATTATCTTATTCATAGTTACATAATAGTATACATTTGCATATATGAATTTGATTGAATAGAGTAAAAGTAAAGTAAATAAAGATAAAGTAAAGAGATTATATTGCCTACTTTGTGTCTAGAATATGGATAAATAAGCATGCCTATAAAGGTAATTTTGCATCTGCTACCATTTACACTATAGGGGGCAACCGTCGACCCCATTTTGTTCTTTATACAGTATAGTTTGAACCTATTTGAGTCCACTTGATCAGTGCACCGTACAATTTTATCCTCATAAGGGCTACCATTTATTACATTCAGGTATCTTATTTGTACCTTCAAGTACCACCGTTATATTTTAAGCCATTATTGATTTCTATAAAATAGTACAAGCTTGATAAAAAGTAAAGTATATGCTTTATGCAAAGCTAAAGAAAATGGAGAAATTTCAATTGTTTTCTTGAGTTGCATATGATATTTATATGAATCAAAGTGTAGTATATGGAGAAATATTTTAGTAAGGTGAACTTGCATATAATATATGGACACAATACTTTAGATATTGTATACATACTCATTAATGCATATTGTTTCTTATATTTTGGATGATGAGCTTTATGAATATGAACATGTGCTTGGTTGGTGATTATTATATCTATATTAATTAATTAGCATAATCAATAATTGGTTGTGCGTAATTGACGTGAATGACTTTTATATATAAGATTAATCAGATGATGGATGTATAAATGTTGTGCTTGAATAGTAGACAAGTTTACTATAGTGCATTTAGTTTTATGGAAACGATGAATAACTTTATGTATGAGAGTAAAACACTTAAGTAATAAATTGATCATATGCTAAATAAAAAACATAGAGATTGGTAACATGGATTAAGGATTAGTAATTAACAAAGATGTGAGAAAGGAAATGCAAATATGTCCTTATAATCCATGTGAGATGAAATATAAAATTGATAACCAGGTGCACATAGCTAATCATTTGTATAATAAGCAAGAAAATAATATGGTTCCAAATCTATAATGGTTAGTCTTGCAACGATTAACTAATAGGATTCTTTATAAGTTTAGCCTGGGTATTCACATATATAACAAAAATATTAATTAGGTACCAAGACTAAACAAGTTGATATGCTAAGGAACAAAAGTATTAAATTATGAAGTGATACTTAAAGATATATGAACAAATGATATAAGGAAAGTAATTGTATGATCATTAATTGGATTGATAATAAGTGAAGAAGTAGCACATAAGAGTTTAAAGCATTGGTTTTTATATTTTGATATGAGTGATAGTAACCTTTTAATTTTAAATGATCAATCTATTGGTAAAAGATATTATTTTTTTTTATTATTATCTGTTTTGAAGGCAAAGTATCAATGTCAAATTATTATTAATAGTTTCACATGATTCTCACATGTTGATATAGATGTTGATTCTTGTTTCTTTTCTTGGTTTTGTATCTTTAATATTGAATCATATTTTTTTAAAATGTTGTACATGTTAAGTGCTTGTTAATGATCATTATGAGCGGGTCGTTCATCATACTTTGTGGTCCCCGCTAAGGTTTATAGCTTAGCATGGGTTTTTCTTAGTGTAGGTTGTAAGGATAGGTTTTTCTTCTCAGGGTTGATATCTACAGCAGGACGACTAACATGAGTCTTAGAAGATTGGAAAGTATGTAGTCTACTTTTGGGTTCTTTTTGCCCAGAGATTAATTTGTGTTATAAATCTTGTTATACTACAAATATTTTGTGTATGTAAATAATTTAATGTTTAAAACGACTATATTGCAAGTAAAGTTTTGAATAGTTAAGTTTTTGATATCATGTTTAAGTGATCATATAAGATTTTTGCATAATATGGCTAATGATTTAATAATTATGGTAAAGCATACTTAAATGATACAAGATAAAGTATTATAACTAAGAATAAGATAAGGGTGCTATAGAATGCCTTCCTGTATAACTCGTCATCAATTATAAAATAGCTAACAAATTTTTGAGATACCTTTCGGGCTTCAGCCTTATCCTTGGGTAATTTGCCTGTGCGGATAAATCATTTCATTAGGGTCATCCAAGTGTCACCCTGTTGCTCGATCTCCATCATCTCCAACTCATCAAGGGAAGATAAGAGCTATTTAATGGATGTTACATTTTCTTTGATTTCCTGCTTGTTTGCAGCAAAAATCTTGGCTAGCCGATCGGCCACTGTTGTTTACTCCTTGGGCACTTTCTCTAAAATCCAGGTTAATCCAGCCTCTTCCAACTCCCTTAGTGCTACTTTAACTTTTGTCAAGTACCATTTCATGGTGTTTTCTTTCGATTTAAAGGTACCTGACACTTGGCTGGTCACTAGTTGAGAATCACTTTTAATTTTAAGGGTTTTCGAACCTCCTTGACCAATCTTAGGCCCTACAATAATGCTTCATATTTTGTAACATTATTGGATACCTTAAAACTAAGTCTGATTGCTTACCATATTGTGGTGTTAAAGGCACTTTTTATTACTATTTTGACCCCTTCTTTAGTGCTATTTGAGGCCCTATCAACTATCATCTCCTAGAAAATTCTCGGGTGTTGTTCAATTGCTTCACCGCCAATAGTAAACTTAGTGACAAAATCAGTTAGGGCTTAGGCCTTTATTACACTTCTTGGCTTGTATCTAACATCCTAGGACTGTAAATCTATGGCCCACCCTGCCATCTTGCCTTTCAGGTCAGGCATTTGTAGGATCCTTCTGAATGGTTGATTTGATCAGACGATAATGGTCTGAGCTTCAAAATATTGCCTCAATTTACAAGTGGACATCATTAGCGCAATGATCAACTACTCAATTGGACCTTTTTTTACCTCCGAGCCTTTCAACACCTGGCTAACGTAGTAGATAGGTAGCTGTTGGGTTCCTTCTTCTCTGACAAAAATGCCTGCAATAGCTTACCCCGACATCGATAGGTACAAGAAAAAGTTCTCACCTAGGATCGGTTCGCTCAATAGAGGGATCCATAAGGAATCTTTTTAGTTCGTCAAATGCTTACTGGCCATCTATTCCCTGGTTGAATGTATTATTTTTCCTTAGTTTCTTAAAGATAGGCATGCAACATTTGGATAAGGACGAAATGAATCTCCCTAAGGCTGTAACTCTTCCATTCAGCTTTTAGATGTCTTTTAAGTTCCTTGGGGGATGCATTTCTAGGATTTCCTTTATTTTCTCTAGATTAGCCTTTATCCCTCTCTACAAGACCATGAAACCCAAAAATTGACCTGACGGAGTGCCGAAGACACATTTTTCTAGGTTAACCTTTATTTGAAACCGATTTAGGGCGTGGAAGACTTTCACCAAATCAGTGGAGTGTTCTTCCAGGCTTTTGCTTTTGACGATCATGTTGTCAACATAAACTTCCACATTTTCCCTAATCTGGTCTTTAAAGATTTTGTTCACCAGGTGTTGGTATTTGACACCAATATTTTTTAGATCAAACGGCATTACTTTATAGCAAAAGGTTCCATCGTATATAATGAAGCTTGTTTTTTTCTAATCCAAAAGCCACATTAAGATCTAGTGATACCCAGCATAAGCATCGAGCAATGAATAAATTGCATGATAGGTTGTTGCATCTACTAGTTGGTCTATGTTGGGTAGTGGATAGCTATCTTTTGGGCAAGCTTTGTTGAGATCAATGAAATCAATGCATGGCCTGAGTTTCGCTGACTTTTTTTTTTTCACTAAGACCACATTTGCTAGCCATTTTGGAATCTACCTCTCAAATTATCCTAGCCTTTAAGAGTTTATCAACCTCTTTTGAGATGAATATTCTTCGATCGAAGGTATGTCTTCTAAGCTTCTGCTTAATCGGGCGATGGTTCGAGTTGGTATTCAACTTATATGTAATGACTTTTAGGTCAATTTCGTGGATATTCTTCGATTTTCATGCAAAGGAGGCCTGATTTATCATTAACACCTGCATCACTAACTTCTCGACCTTTTTGACCATGCTTGTTCTGATCTAAACACTTTTGCTCTTCGAGAGCTCTCTTGCCTCTACCTGTCCAATAGGGTCCATTCTTTGCCTTTTAGCTTCCTCGATTTGTTTTGACTCTAGCTCCACAATGTAGGCCTATTTGCTTTGCTTGATTATAGAGATGTAGGCCTCCTCAAATGTTTTTTGATGTCCCTTTAACATAGTGACACTTTGCTTTGTGGTTATCTTCATGACCATATATCGTATATTTGTTTAAGCTCCAATATGGAAAAGTAAAAACCTATCGAATATCGCATTGTAGGCAAAATTCATACCTATGACCATAAATGTTACCTTACATGCATGACTGATTGCCTCCTAGCCTAACGTGATAAACAAATCAATCAATCCTGCCATTGGCATAGTGCCATTGACCAATCGGATCAATAGGGTGGCGTCGGCCATAGTTCTCCGATTTATAGTTCCATCATTATGTAAGCCTCGAGCGTTAGAATGTTCATAGTGCTTCCATTATCCATAAGAATTCTCTTAATGAGGAAATTGTTAACCCTCGCGCTAACAACTAGAGCATCATTATGAGGGAAGTTTAGGACTTTTGTATCCTCACAAGATATGAAAACTTGATAGAGTATTTGAAATTAGTGTTAAAAGTAGACACCTTTCCCATTTTTCTTTCTAGAGAGGTTTTCTCTGTAAGACGATCCTCTAGCAATCATATTGATCACCTCAATATATGGTCTATGCTGACCCATGCTCCTAGGCTTCCAATGTTCATTATAATCATCGAAGCTTGAGTCGTCTCTCCTATCAAGAGGGGGTCTACATGGACATTCCCTTCTCGTAGGGTCTGATTGTCCATTTAAGTATTGTAATCTATCTATCACATTTGCCCCTTCGCCCCTTGTTGGATTTTAAGGCATCATGCAGTTGGATGTGCTACCTAACTCTTTCCATTAAATAAGAGAAGTCCATAGGCGGTCTTGTGATGATTGATTCAAATAAAGGCTGATCATGAATTCCTTGAGCCACAACATAGGTTGCAGTTTCAACACTCACATTCCTAACTTTAGAAATCACTGCTTGGAACTTGTCGATGTAGTTTGTAAGACTTTTACCGAGCCATAGGTCGCTGAATGACTTTGATGCTCGCTTCTGCACAATGAATGTTATCATAAATAGGTTTTTAACTATCTAAAGGAGGTGATCGATTCCTGGGAAAATTCATGGAATCAATTTAGTGTGTCTCCTCCTAGTTATGTGGGGAAGATCCTACACGTGATGCTCTCATCATAGGTGTAAACTTGCACTTTTGTAAGATATTTGTCCATATATGTGGTTGGATATATTTTGCCAGTGTACCTATCTATGATTATATCTCTCTACTTGGCAGAAAGTTCAAAATCCGTTATTTCTCTACAAAAGGGAAAGGTGGCATTCCTACAGGTATTATTTTCGAATATGCCTTTGTTGAGGTGTCTTTGGCTGAACTGTTTAAGCTTTAACTTAAACCATATGTCTTCCTTGCTTTTCACCCATAAGTCATCCTCACCCTTAGTTCTCTTCAGGTGGCCCCTGGTAAGCGTACACATGAATGACAAGCCATCTCCTATGGAAACAATAGATGATCGGGTTGGCTGGTAGGTGCAATCTTTGCTCGAGCACATTATACCTTTCCCTCCATCACTTCTTCTTGAGGTTCGCACGTTAGGGTGCATACTCATTCTTCTACTATCTTTTGCTCGCGGCTCATTGATGAAGAGCCCTATTTTCCTTTTCCTTCTAAGCTCTTCATCCACAAAGTCTTCCCCATAGCTCTGCTTAGGGGTTTGGGTCATCTTGCCTTTACAGATGGTTTGGACAATACTGCCAGTGAAATTGTTAAGAAGCACTCGCATTTCCCTTACAGTAATAGGAGCATTTTTAGCCTACTGTAGTATTGCATCATTTAACTTGGGCAGAAGGCCAGTTTGTCTTAGGGATCTGTGAGCCTTATTTTGTCTTCTAGTGGGCTTGGAACTTTCCTGACCATTGTTAGCTACATAGCTTTCTTTAGGTGTCATGCATTTAGTTGATCTTGATCTTGCCATAGCTCTCAATAAAAGCACTAAATGATAAAGTATGATTTGTCGATACCTCGAGATGAGCTAATGGCTGTGTGATCTGATCATTAGGTGAGTACCTGCAAGAAGCTTTGTTAGTTGGACCATGCAAAAACACTCTGAAACTTAAGTCAGAGACTTAGGGAGAGATAAATCTAAAGAGAGAGTCTCAAGTTTTGTATACCTAAAAGCCACTGTACATTAGGCTTTTTATTGGGGACCTTGAGTGGCTAAAGTAAGGCTACCAAGGTGTTAGAGCAGGTAAGCGGTGATGTGACAAGGAGTAGGTTGGAAACATGGGCTTTGATGTGTGTAAGGGGATTAACGAGAGTAGAGACCCCATCAATCCAATTAGACGGTGCGTGCTTGCCTTTCAGTGTCTATTTGCCATGCATCAGGCCTCTTCGAAGATAAGTCTCTGGGCTTTGGGCTGAGACTTGCTTTGGCCAAAAAGATAATCCAGCGTTATCAATAATATATTGTTCACTCACTTATCCTACTAAAAGGATATAAGAGTGTTACATAACATATATTTCTATTGACAATTAAAATTGAAATCCCATAAACCTTATATTTATCAAATCAGCATAATATAAATAAAGTTGGTTGATTATGTTTTAATAAATTAAGGACAAATTGGATATAAATTTGAAGTTGTTACCCAATTTTTTCCAAAACTTATTTTTAGTGTAAATATAATTTATTTAGCAAGTTCAAAGGAAGAGTTGATGATTGGTTTGATGAGCTTTTTATAGTTTATTTATTAGAGTTATGATTTGGTGATATGATAATTTTTGATAAAAACAAAAAAAATTACATTATGAAAGTAGTTGAAGGATGGAAATTTGGCAAAATTAATGAATAAATGATATAAGATTTTTTTTCTCAACTATTGAAAGGGCAAAACATATTTCATCATCTTGAAAGAAAAACAAATTAAATTGCTAATTGTGTTCAAATATTGTAACTTCCAGATGTCAAATTTTCAATATTGACATCCCGATGGCATCGCTCCTGTAACTAATGGCTTAATATTAGCACAATCAGATTTTGCAGCACCACCATTTTACTTGAGATTGATGCCAACAAGATGTACATTTTGACATGGAAAGGTGTTGCTACATGAAAGTTGAACTGCAATAGGTGTTGTTGAAGTACCTTTAATGTCTTTAAAACTAACATTACCTATTTTGACTTTAGATGGTCCCTAAACATAACATTAAAACACAAGAGATAAATTAATATTGATATAAATCCATAAAAAGTACCATAAATGAGTATTTGTTAGGAATAATACTTGTCAATGCACCGAAACTTAACATAATTGTCATTTAAGGATCTTAATTTCTTGAAAAACCATGTAAACATTTAAGCCACTGTTAGCTAACATAGTTGTAATTCTAGTAACCTACATGCATCTCCATATTGACACTAAGAACATCGTTTTAGTAAAGGCATCCAAAAGAATATTAAATTGAAAAACTTTGTATGCTTATATGTTTCTGTTTTTAAAAGATTAGTCATCTAATGGGTTTCTAACTAATTATTCTAAGATGCATTAAACTTGTATATCTATAAAAATAATTTGTTCTTTTTTCTTTTTGATCATTAAAAACTTACCATATTATTGCATGCACCACTTGGGCAATATCCTTGATCTATTATTACCGAATTTTGCACATTGTTCATAGTAATACTTTCAAAATGAATATTTGATGTTGATCCACTATATAATGCTGGAAAAGATTTTATTGTCACACCATTTTGAGTATTTGAGAGTGTGCATCTCTTAACAGTAACTCCAGAAATAGGTTGTTCATTTTCATATCTACCTAAACTTCCAATGCTAATATCGTGGCCTGGTCGACATACAACATCTGTTACTGTAATTTGTTTGCTTCCATCACCAATAGAAACACAATCATCACCAATAGCAATTATTGTGTCAGTGATATTAATCTTTTTTGATCTTGTAATATGAATACCATCAGTGTTAAGACTATTTGTTGGTGCGATAGCTTTAAATTGTTGGAAGGTAAGATCAGAAGGCCTAAGAAGAGTAACATGAAAGCTCTTGCTGTTAAGAGAAGTAACATATTGAATTTTGCTATTGGTGGCAACATAAAACATTAAGTTCTGTTAATGTTCAAAGAAATGACAAGCATCCAAAAAAAAGGTTAGTTTCAATAGAAAATTAATTCCTAAAAATGTTTAAAAGATATTTCTTTTTGTTTTGTTTTTCTTTTTCTTAGTTAAAACCCTATTTGCTTCTTTTTGTTTTTTTTTGTTTACCAATTCAAGCAGTTGTCTTAGATTTTACTTCATTCCACCTTTATGTTGATTTTAATCTATATTCATATCTGAATGAAAATTTAATATAGAAATTGCGATTGAAACACATAATAAAATTTTTCTACTGCTATGTTATGGCTACTAAAAGAATGGGTTACAATAACATGTCAAAGTCAAATTACATATAATTATGGATAAAAATCTATCAGCCAAGTTAAATTTACCAAAACTAAATGGACTAGAATTCAAACACTAAGAAAAATGAGAACTTTCTAATTGAGTAATGACTCAAATGTCAGGATTATTTTCATATAATTTTTCCCTTATGCTCATAAAATGGCTTGATGTTGGGCACTTTAAAGAACTTACAACATTGATACTATAGCCACAATTTCCATTTGTTTGACATTCCTTCCATGCATTTTGTCCTCAACCATCAAATGTTCCACCTCCTGTTATTGTTAATTGGCTAATATGGTTGAAAACAATCCAACCTTTCCCTTTTAATAATTTAGGATCTATTGGTGCATGTAATGTCCTTTGAAGATTAAGCACTATTGTTCCTTTACAAGGGCCTGATAAATTCACTCCTCCTAAGGAGTATACACCCTTTGGAATTATAATTGTTCCTTCTGCTGCACAAACACGTGTCCAAACACTTAATAATGCCTATAAGAGAAAATAAAAAAATTTAACACTAAAGTTTAGCTAAAATATAGTTATAGGTGCATTTTAACTTTTAAATTAATGACAACAAGGTGCTAATGTAATTGTTTATCGACTTCCCACCTTAAAATTCACTTTGATCGAATCAATCACTTTAACTTTCATTTATGGGCAAATCATGTTTCATGTGTCATGTTACTTATTTTGGACAAAAATTAATCTCTTTTCTCGATGCATTGGTGTTCATAATGGGATAAATATTAGACACTTTTGTTGTAAACAAAATTTAAAGGTGAACTGGATGGAGCATAAAGTAGTGGCTTATAAGCCTTGGTCCTTACTTTAGGGGCCAACTGCACATTAAACATAGTTTAAATAATTACATTGAAAATTCAATAAAATGTGCTTACTTGACTGATATCTATCTTTCCATTTGATGTAGCACCATATTTTGTTATATCAAAGACATTGGATTGCGAATAAGTAAGGGAAACAAATAATAAAACTAAAAATATTGTTGAAATAATTCTCATTAACCCCATCTCTTCTCACTATTGTTTATGTGTTTCCTATGCCCAAATGATATGATGCTAATGTGAATTTTCATCTTCATTTTAACACTTTATTAGCAAGCAATATACTAAATTTATCATAAGCCTGCTATAATTTTGAGCTAAATTTGAGATTTATTTCCAAAAAGACAAAATAAATTTGTTGTTGTCATTATTCTTTCCATTTTTTTCTCAAATTCATAAATATAATAGCCTATGGACTTTTTCTACAAGCAAGTTTGTTAACTTGGTATTTCGTTTATTTTGCTTTTCTACAGTTGTTGCAACTAGTATGTGCCAATAGAGAAGAATTTTGTTGTATTTTATATAGACCTTTAAAAAATAACTCAAATGGTTGAAATATTTAGTCTACTTTTATTCTATTTTTCATAAAACATTTATAATTGTTCTCTACTTATTTTTGTTCAATATATTTCAACATAGACTACTCAAGGTCAATTTGCAATATGATCAATGGAAGAGTGCGTGAATATATATTGTACAATTCAAAACAAAATAAGTAAAATTTAATAATTGAACATAAATTTGCAAAGTAAAGGAAAAATCCTAAATTTGAATGACAAATATTTAAGTTGGGGCACATAAATTAAAGATAAAGTCATTCAATACAAGAAAAAGGTTTATTAAAAACCACAATTTATGAATGGACTAATTTTTTGGTCCTTAAAAATATATCAATAAAGACCAATTTTTTATATAGTCAATAATTTTTAATTTAATCTATATTATTTGAGAGAGAGTATAAACTACTCATAAAATTTATTAATTTCTGGTCATTCAAACAAAAAAAATCTTGGCAAAACAAACTTACGCTACTCCTAAAAAAATAAAAGAAAAAAATTCTCTCTTTTTCATAAAACCCATTTGTTTTTTTTCTAAGAAATCATCCTCTACCCTAACATATGGGTTTCACTTGATTTAGACTCCATGCCGGCACTGCTTTCCATCAATGGACACTTCTTCCTCAGTTCACTCTCGACAACTTCGATACTACTTGCTCCACCATCGACAGCTTCAAGATGATATGCTCCACCATCGACAGCTGTTGTGAAGACATTTCTCGCTAGATAAAAAGACCAAATTTGGGTTTGAAATTCCAATTATACACAAATCAAAGTGAATTTAGTTATAGGAATTTAGTGTAAGGTTTGAGATTTGAATTTAATTTTCTTATTTTTAATTAGTCATAAAAAAATAAGTTTGTTTCTTGGCATTTGAGTGAGATGTAAAATCAAATTGTGGGATATATATGCATAGGAAGATTTATTCCATGGATGATATGTTGTGCATCTCCAACGAGGCAAGGCAGTGGTGGTTCACATAAAAAAATAGTTAGCTTATTAAGTTTTCTTTTTATTTTTTTCTTTTTTCAAGTAATTGATGTTTGGAGAAGGTCTTGGTTGGTGTTTTCTTCTCCTTATGTTTGATTCTCTTTGCTAGATTATATGAAAGGTTCTATTTAATCTATTAGTGTGAACCATTATAAGGAATTCTCTTTTTTATGTTCCCCTGCAAATAAGTTACCCAATATTTTGATCCATTTTTTAATTAGAAATCGTATCAAAACAAAATCTCCAATTACTTAGATGAATGCTAAGACTTCATTTGAGGTTGTTGCTGATAAAATTTGGATTGAATTGTTTGTTAACTTTATAGTATAGTATTTAAATGAGTTGTTGAGCATAGACATTGTTTGGCTGCTAATGTAATCTATCTATGATTAACATCATTTTAGATGTCATAATGATCCTACATGCTCAGTTGTTAGATATTAGTTACTTGTATTTGCTTATATGTACAATGATGCTTTAGAGAGTAAGTTTGGTAGTATCTATCATGGGCATCCATCATCTATGTTAGATATTTAACTATTGATCTTTAAGGCCATTTCTTAGATAGTAGTAAGATTTTAAATTAAATATTAACTGAACGCTAAGATAATGACTTCTGTTTATAAATCATGCCATTTCCTAATTATCAAGCTGCACAAACTACCTAGCAGCTTGTCAAAATAAAAAAAATAAATAGTTGTATTCTATATTAGTTGTCATCTTATATGGCAAGTTAATTGGGAGCTTTTTTAGCTAGAAGAAAAGGAACCTACTTAAATTTTACTTCCCATTTGTGAATAACTTTAAATCATTGGTTGTAATTTCAAGTACAGTAGTATACATAATTTAATTTCACTAGTGTTTGCCTTTCATGTAATTATATGTATAATTAATTATGCAGAAATTTGTGGAGTAGCACTTAGCAGCCATCATTTTGATTATCTGGAACTCTAAATATTAACAATGGAAAGTTATTTTCATAAATAAGATATTAGTTAATGATATAAGGTCTTGATTAAATTTTAAAAGAATAAAAGGCAAAAAGGATAAGTAGGATAGATAATCTATTCATCTATCTAGTTTGGTAGTTAAATAAGTTGATGAGAAATATGACAAAATTGGAAATTGTATGCAAACTATCAAATAATAAAGACACTGGTTTCTCTTATGTCTCCTATATCTTGAGCTTTATTTTGTAGGAAAATAAAAAAAGTGCTCTATTGTATTTTGACAGACCATAAATTAGATTAGATCGAACAAATCTAGATCCGGCAAATTAGTTTGAAACCAAAGCGAGCATATCTCATTCTTCCTCTCCCGAACAAAAACTCAAGTTTTTCATATCTCATTCTTCCTCCCCCTAATAAAAAATCCAATTCTGCTGTGAACGACATATTTCATTCTTCCTCTCCCTAACAAAAACTCCAATTATGTTTGCTATTTAGTTTATTCTTACCTTGATCTCAACTTGACTTATTGGATGTATATGTTGAAATAGATAGGGTTTGTAGAGAGTTTTCGACAATATTGAGCATGTTATTGGGAAATTAAATGTTATCATGGAGACTTTCATGTGTACCAGTTCTATAACACCTAAAAAATTTGCATCTGACATGCATGACATGTTCTAAAGCATGAATAGTAACTTTAGGAAAGTTTTTGGGGTAATCAGAGTTGAATAAGACAATAAAAATCGAAAGTTTATAAAGATTAAACGTGCTTAGGCCAGAAAAA